>OU015742.1:22656480-22668790 GCA_907169655.1 Acomys percivali | reverse complement strand
GATTTAACGTACATCCATTATGCTGGGGGTTCCTTTCTCCATTACACTGAAAACTACCTCCCTCACATGTTAAAGCCTTCACTTTTCAGATTTCATTTCATCTTCTTTAGTTTAGTTCATGTTTTGTTGAGTATTAGTACAATAGCTTCATAAGAAAAAGTTGAATTCAAAGTAACTTTCTAAAAAGGATTTGCATCTTAAAACATGCCTGGCCTTCATCCTCAGCCTCACTTGACAGTTTGTTTGGGTGTAAGTTATGCACAATTTCCCCTCAGAGCTGCTAAGTCCTTACTTTCTTCTATCCTGGCTGTCAGAGCTGCTGGGCAGAGGCTTAGGAGCATTCTGTCTTCCCACCTCTCTGTCCTCTGGGAGTTCTGATCATTTTCTTTTTGTTTTCAAGGTTCTCAGAGTTCACAGAAAAATCTGCGTTACTTTAAAAAAAATTCCTTGTCCTAATATCTTCCAAACTGGAAAGTCAAGTCTTTTAAAATATGAGATTTATACTTATCTTTTCCCTGGATTTTTTGTTATTCTCTTTTTGTATGTAATACAGAGAACTGAAATCTAAAGATAGAAGAGGTGAAGGATCAGTTTCTGCCACATGAAGATAGATGTTAGATCATGGGTTTATTTCAGCTCCTCCTCCTCCCTTCTCCTTCCTCCTTCCTCCTTTTTTCTTCCTTCCTCTTTTTCCTCCCTCTTTTTCTTTCTCTTCTCCTTTTTCTCCTCCTCCTTCTTTTTTTAGAATATTCATCAAAGGCCAGCAATTACCCCAGAACTACGATATGTGCTCTACTTTACTTTTTGCTATTAGCTTTGGTCAGTTACTTTCTAATTTCCTTTATGATTTCTTTCTTGAATAATGGGTTCTTTAAGAATATATTTCTTTTGTTTTTTAAATTTAGAAATAGTTAGGGGTACATGATCATTATTCAATACATGTATATAATATATAATAAATCAGGGTAAAATATTTCTATCTCTTCAACCATCAGTAATTTTACATGTTGAGAATTTTATATTTTTTAGTCATTTTGAAATGGATCCTAGGCTGCTCTAGGCAGTAGTTTCTCTACTACTATGCCGAGATATGATTTCCCCATTACGGGTTTGCTGCTCCCAATTCAGTCCCTCTCTGCCCTTACCAGACTTTGGTGACCGCCATTCTCCTGTGTGGTCCTAACGAGATAATTTTCTGGTTTCTAAAACACACAGTATTTGTTATTCTGTGTCTAGCTTGTTTCAATAATCTATTGACTTCAAGTTCTATCCATGCTGCTAGGAATGGCAAAATTTAATTTAAAAAATACCTGAGTAGTAGATTTTTTAATATAAATACACAACATTTTTGTTATCCATTTATCCAATGGAGTTCACCATGATTGATCCTGTGCTTCCATTACTGTGAAGTTGGGCACATATTTCTTATTTTCCACATGTATAAAGACATTTTTGTTAGGTCATGAGTCTACTTTATTGCTTTCCATCCAATGACTCAACATGTTCTGCTTAATTTATAACCCTCATGAGTGGGAACATTTGATTTTTGGCTTACTATAAATTGCTTTCTATATTTGAAAGTAATTTTTATTTTTCACTTTCAGCCTCCTATATAGCCATTACTTCATACTGCTAGTCATGTTGTTATGCCTGTCCTCAGTCTGGGTTTTTGCTTGTTTCTTCTCTCAATCACTAGGAAACTGTCTATTTCTTTCTGGATTATTATAGATGTGCTAATAAGTTGAGATTCTTTCCTTGGGTTCATGTAAGTTATTTGATCATGTATTTTGTTCAAATATTTTGTCTATTTTATTTATTTATTGATTTTGATTTTGAACTGGGCCCCAACATGTAACCCTGAGTACCCTTAAACTTGAGATCCTTGATACAGTGGAAACTAATCATTAAAATCATTAAAATACTCAAGTGCTGGGATTACAGGCATGCACTACACCTGGCTCACCAACTTTTCAATAGGAGTTTTCTTTTGTTAGTTATTTTTCTTCCTGAATTTTGTTATTGTTTCCTCAAGGCTTTTGCTTGCTTTCCCATTCTATTAAAAGTATTTTCTGAGTAGACAAAACTTTAATAATGATGAAATCCAGCTTATTAAGATTTTCCTTTATAAATTATGATTTTTATTTCACATCTAAGAAACTATGTCCCAATCTAAGTTACAAAATTTTATGTCTATGCTTTTGCTGTTAAAAATTACTTTCCTGGGTCATACATACACTACATTTAAGGGCTTTCAAAAGGGCCAATAAACAAACTCAGTTAGAATTCTACCAAAGTTCACTCAGGGGACTAAAGAGCATATTCTTTTTTTTTTTTTTTTTTTTTTACAGAGCAATGGGTGAGGAGTTATGGGCAGGAGTGTGTCAGGAGCTTGATGAAGCCCCACTGGAAGTGGGGACAATAATGGCTTCTCCATGGCTGCATAGATGAGGTTCCCCACCCCTCATCATTTCCTGCCTATATCTTTTAGCTCCTCCTCCAAGTCCCCAAGGCCACATGCAATTAGGGCTTAGTTGCATACAATTGATTGGGAAGGGTGTCTGAGTACTCAGCTAACTGTCCCATAGACAGCCCCTTCATTTAGGAGGGGAGGTAAACAGTACCAGGCTCAGCTGTGATGACCTATTGTGAACAGGCGTGGTAGACTCCTGAGCAATTTGGGTCCATTTGATCTAAGGTATAACATAATCCTGGCATTCCCTTGTTAATCTTTTGACTGCCCATGATACCCAATGGTGAAAGTGCAGTATTGACACCATCTGCTATCTGTCTTTTCACATCAGCTAATATCTGCTTTATGTATTTAGATGTTTTGAATTTGGTTATGTTCTGTTGCTACCCCAGCCTCTTTTGATTAAATAATGACATTCCTCATCTTCTGCTTTAGCTGATGTAAGTGCAGCCAACCCTGCTCCCTTTTGCTTGCCACCACACAGAATATCTTCAAGTCCTCTACTTGCAGCAGTCTGGCCACAAACTAAAGTGCGCATCTCATAGGTAGCATAAGCTAGAGCCTTATTATTCTTTCTTTTTTTTTCTCCTTTTCTTCCTTTATTTTTAAGTACATTTTGTGTATTATGATTGGAGAATACAATCCATTTCATTCAAAGCAACTGTCCTTAGGAAAGGCCTTACATCCACCATTTGTTTCCACATCATTGGTTCTAGTCTTACGAAATGAGGAGAGAGGAGGAGTGCTGTAGTTTGCAGTGGGGCAAGAGGAAAAGTGCCTTAATAGGCAGGCAAGACTCTATCCATTTAAGGTTCTAGCTTGTAAAAATGAAAGTCATTTGAGAACGCTTGAGCTGAGAATGCAACCACAGTTATTTTCTGCTCAAAAAATAACCAACTAGGAAAGTGTTTTTCCAGCCACAAAAGCAGAGGCCACAGTAGCTATGGCAGAAGGGAGCCAGCCTGCATCATGACTGTCAGTAGCAGTTGGAGTGAGTGTCCACATGAGATTAGTCCTATAGGAGCGAGATTTAAGAGTGAGGGGTCACAGAAACCTGTGCCAATTCCCAGAAGGCTACTGAGGTCAGGCAATGAGTGGCAGGTTGGAATCCCCCTGAGAAACAACCACATGGAAGTTTGAAGGTGAAGCCTAGGCTGTGGCAGACGTACTGGGATAGGAGGAATGCGGAAATGCTAGGTGTTTGCTTAGGAAAACTGTAGGCATAGAGTGCAGCCAACCTAACCAAGGGGCCACATGCAGCATACTTGGAGGAGTGAGGCTACCCAAGGCCACTGGAGGGCAGATGGTGACAGATACAGAAGTGCAGGATGTGGTATTTTCCCTGA
Source organism: Acomys percivali (assembly GCA_907169655.1). NCBI lineage: Eukaryota > Metazoa > Chordata > Mammalia > Rodentia > Muridae > Acomys > Acomys percivali. The sequence continues at coordinate 22,664,974 of OU015742.1, read as the reverse complement.
CTAGCTTGAGTGTTCTTTGGCATGAGCACTACTCACTCTTCCCTTGTAAAATGGGACATTCATGCCATTATATGTTGGACATATATAACTTTTGTTTCATTTTATAAAGGCTCAAAGTCTTAGAGGAGATTTTGAACTGTACACTTTGAAGAATTCTAGAAGTATATGGAGAGGGCACCCCTTGTGGTAGAATTGAATGCATTGTTGCTTTAGGAGATAGCCATGATCCTATGGGAGCTAGGGGAAGAATTTTATGGCATGAGTGTACAATGTCCTCTTAGGCTGATGTCTTTGATCACTTGGTCCCCAGCTGGTGGTACTATCTTAGGAGGCTGTAAGCCTTCAAGAGATGAGGCCTGGATAGGAAAATAAGTGACTGGGGATGAGCTTACAAGTCACAACCTCTGCTTGGTTCTGGCCTGTGTCTTTCCCTGCTTTGTCTTCTCACTATGATGATGAGCCACAAGCTTCTTCACCAAGCCGAGAGCCTCAGCTACCATGTCATTTTCAATATGAAACCACGTGCTAAAATAAATCCTTACCTTTCCTATGTTATTCATTGTCAAGTATTTGGTCCTTGTGATAAACACATTGTGCTTTCATTTCTGAGGGTGGCACTCCTTAAAGCATTTATTTATTGTGATCCAGGTCTAATGGTGACAAAGGACCTCAGTATTGCTTATCTGTAAAACACTATTTCTCCTTCACTATTGGAGGACAGCTTTGCTGGGTGAAGTCTTCTTGATTGACATTTGAAATGTATCACCACTTTCTTAGCATACAAGACTTCTGAGAAATCCCTATAGTCTAGTGGGAATTTCCTTGTATTTGACCCATTGTTTCATTCTTGGGTTGGATCACAGGTTAGTAGTGGACCTTTGAGATTCATGCTTACAGAAGTACATCTCAAGCCTTGGGATGTTTTCAGTAACCATTTCGTTGAATATTTTCTTTTCCTGTATCTGTCTTTTCAAGCGAGAACTGAGATCATGCAAAGTTTCATTCATTAACTGTATCCTGTAAAGCCACAGGCTTTCATTGCATTCTTTGCCCACTTCTCTCCGTGTAATTTAAGAGGATCTGTCTTAAAGTCATAGGATATTTTTCTGCTTTTTCTTATCTTCCATGGAAATTCTCTAATTTAAATTTTTGGCTCTAAGATTTCAGTTTGATTCTTTTAAAAATCATATTTGAGAGTCTGCTGACTCTTGTGGTGATCATAAGTCTCCTCTGCTTTCACTGAATATTTCCTCTGTACTCTCTTGAATCTCACTGGGTTACCATAAAATGGTATTTTTTACTTCCTTTTCTGGCAATATATATCTTTTTCCGCCTCCAGGATTCAGTTACTAGAGAATCATTCTGTTCTTTCAGTGCTGTCATGTTCCCTTCTATTTTTTATATACACATTTCATCCTTGTACTGATACCTCTTCATCTGGCAGAGCAGCAATGTGGCTGCTCACTAGGGGTGTGGAGTGCCTCAGAAGTTCAGACTCCTGCTCCAAGGGGTAGGGCACTGTGACTATTTCACCTGGAGAGTGTGCAGCATAGTTTAGAGGCATGGCTTTGATTCTTGGGATACATAGTGCTGGCTGACCCTGGACTCTCAAGCCATGACTTCTCTTGTTAGCCATCATTCTTGAGAGGTGGTTAACAGGTCAGCGTAGGCATCAGGAAGCACTAATGCATCAGCGGCTAATTCTCTCAGTCACAAGGAGACTGAGTACTTGAGGTCAACTCAGGCTGTGTGTATAAGTGACTGGGAGGGGACTCTGGAGAGGTTCTGTAGCAGTCTTAGAGTTAGATTCTAGCAAAACTTATTACTCAGGTCTAGCATGCTACAATGATTTAAAAAAAATCCTGGGGATGTAGAGATACAATAGCTATACACCGCTAGAAGACTGTGTACTACACCGTTAGCAGTTTAGGGACTTGAGATCCCAGGGTGTGTGGGAGCAGTGGCCCTGGTGCAAGTTTGGTAATAGTGTGTGATTCAGGGTCACTTGTGGAGCACAACAGAGCTGAGGTCTGGAGTGTGCATGGTGTGCAGAACTATGTATCTAAGATCCAGGTCATGGTCCTCTCACTGTGGCACTGCCTCTGGGTTCCAAAGTACATACACATGCAGAGTCATTGCTTCTCTAAAGTCTGTAGTGCAGATGCATTTGCTACTTCTTAACAGCGGCTCTGGTACCCACATCAGCTAGCTCAGGCATGTATAGAGTAACAGTGGCTCTAAGGTCCAGTGTGAAGATTAGTTCTATATAGTTGTGTCTGTCATATGGGAAGTGTGTGGAAGCACACTGCTAACATAGCCAGGGTAATGTGTGGACATAGAGGCAGCATCCTAATTTCTAGGGTATTCATGGGTTTGGGGAGGTGGTGGCAGTACAATAGGGTCTCCTTAGAAATGGCAGCATAGTGCAAGTCTCTATGGAAAGTCCTTAACAGCAACATGTACCTCAGTGGCAAAAGTCACTAACGTATCTGTGCAAGAAGCTACTGAGGCCTGTGTTGGTGAGTACTAAAGGAGTGTCTAGAAGAGCTCTCTGGAATTAAGGTGCTTGGAAACTGAGGCTTCTATAGTCTATAGCGATCAGGTCATTGAGGACCAATCAGAGTAGTGCCTGCTATGTCCGGATTCTGATGGCTTCTACCCTTCCTGTTGGTTCTTAGTACTCTATATGCTTTACCTATGCTGACCTCTCCTTGGCTGCTGCTGCTACTTGCGCCTCCTCTTCCTTCTTTCATTCCTCTTTCTTTCCTTCCCTTATTCCTTCCCTTCTTCTCTCTCTCCCCCTCCCTCCTTCCTTCTTTTTTTTTCTCTACTGTTTTACTTCAGGTTATAATGGGACTCTAGAGCCTTCCCTCATGAACCTTTTGTTCATGACTAAGTAACTGGGCTATTTTGTGTTGTTATATGTAGCAGTATTTTCCACCCTACATTCTTACTCACATCATTCCCCTTCTCCATCTTCTCATAACAGCACTCACCCACTTGGTTTAGTGACCACCCACATGACTGCTCATGTTAAAACTTAACCCCTTCTTTAAAAGACCTATGTTCAAATATAGTCAAGTTTTAAAAGGGTGTTATGCGGTGGTTAGGAATCTAATATTCAAATTTGGATGGAGACACAATTTTGCCAATAATGGATATGTAAGAGATGGCTCAGTGGTTAAAACCACTGACTGCTCTTCCAGAGGACACAGGCTCAATTCCCAGCACCCACATAGCAGCTCACAACTTTCTGTAACTCCAGTCTGATACCCTAACACAGATATATGTGCAGGCAAATAAAATAAAAAAATAAGTAAATTAAAAAAAGAAAAACTTATGCTCTGTGTAGCAGCTTAAAACACACACACACACACACACACACACACACACACACACACACACACACGTCGGTTTTGAAGTATTCTATAACAGTTCCACCACTTAAAAATGATATGGCTTGCCAGGTGTGGTAGGACACACCTTTGATTCCACTGGCAGATCTCTGAGTTCTATGCCAGCCTTGTTTACATAGTGAGTTACAGGACTGTCAGGGCTATGTACCCTATGAGACCCTATCTCAAATAAAAGAAAACATAATTTTAATAAAAAATTAATTTTGATTATGAAAATTTCAGAGTAAAGCAATGATCATTTAAAAACAAACATTGGTAACAGAAAGACAAGAGTGAGGGGGTTACAATCCAGATGTAATGTAAATAAATTATAATAAAAATATGTATTAAAAACAGACATTGGTATGGCATGTTTTGTATGTTACCAATGTTTTGGTTGGAGCAAAATACTGTAATCTAAAAAACTTTACAACCAAATAACCAGCACTTAAATGGCATATTCATACCTGACAACCAAAGAAAAATAGTATTTCCTAGATCTTCTTTAAATTCATTATTGAAGACATTGCTGGATTCTGGAAATGATTCCTGGAATGTTGCGTAGATAGCTTGTGCCAGACAATCAGGATACATCTGCCCAAATGGAGCCATGTTAGGTGACCTTCACACTTTATGTATAATAAATAATAACAATATCAAAGAGATGATTATTTTGTGAAAAACGTGTATCCCTTTTCTTCTTATAGAGTTCCTTTAGCCATTTTATTATTCATTTTTTGTAATTCAAGTTCAGAAACATTGGCAAAAAACAGTTACAAATGAGTCTATCTGGCACTTTACAAACATTCCTGAATAAAGAATAAGGTTAACAAAACAGAATTTGACTCGCTTTTTCTTTTTTCTTTTTTTTAAATGTATATTTCAATTTTCCCCCTATTTTACTGGAGTACTGTATTTGCATAATCTCCACCCCTATTTCTTTATTTTTAATTTTTTAAATTAATTTATTCATATTATATCTCAATTGTTAGCCCATCCCTTGTATCCTCCCTTTCTTTCCTCCCTCCCGCTTCCCCCCCTTTCCCTTCCCCTATGTCTGTGACTGAGGGAGACCTCCTCCCCCTGTATATGCTCCTAGGGTATCGAGTCTCTTCTTGGTGACCTATTATCTTTCCTCTGAGTGTCACCAGGCCTCCCCATCCAAGGGACATGGTCCAATATGGGGCACCAGAGTTTGTGTGAAAGTCAGATCTCCTTCTCCACTTAACGGTAGAGAATGTCCTGTCCATCGGCTAGACTGGGTAGGGATTCGAAGTTTACTGCCTATATTTTCCTTGACTGGTGCCATAGTTTGAGGAGGACCCCAGGGCCCAGACCCGCCTGTAGTTTTCCAGGACCCTCTGGATCCTTCTATTTCCTCATTCTCCCAGGCTTCTCACTCCTAAAGTCTCAATAGGATTTCCTCCCCTCTGACCCACTTTCCTGGTAGGTAAAGTTTTTCATGCGGGCGTACGCCTTGGACTAGTGTCTCGATATAAGTGAGTATATACCATTTGACTCTTTTTGCTTCTGGGTGAACTCACTCATTATGATAATTTCTAGTTCAATCCATTTGTCCACAAATTTCGGAAATTCCTTGTTTTTAATAGCTGAGTAGTATTCCATAGTGTAAATATACCACAGTTTCTTTATCCATTCTTCTACTGAGGGACACGTAGGCTGTTTCCATGTTCTGGCTATTATGAATAAGGCAGCTATGAACATGGTTGAGCATATGTCCCTGTTGTGTGGTAGTGCATCTTCTGGGTATATTCCAAGGAGTGGAATAGCTGGGTCTTGAGGAAGCCCTATTCCCATTTTTCTGAGAAAGCGCCAGATAGATTTCCAAAGTGGTTGTACTAGTTTGCATTCCCACCAGCAATGAAGGAGTGTTCCTCTCTCTCCACATCCTCGCCAGCATGTGGTGTCAGTTAAGTTATTGATCTTAGCCATTCTGGTGGGTGTAAGATGGAATCTCAGTGTCATTTTGATTTACAATTTCTCTGATGACTAAGGAGGTGGAGCATTTCTTTAAGTGTTTCTCCGCCATTTGATATTCCTCTGTTGAGAATTCTCTGTTTAGTTCTGAGCCACATTTCTCTATTGGGTTATTTGGTTTTCCACCCCTATTTCTTTTCCTCCAACTCCTCCCACGCCCCCTTTCACTTTCTCTCAAATGTATGTACTACCTATTGAGTTTGCTCATCTACAGTGTGCTCAGGGCTAACCACTTCAGAATAGAAAACCTACGCAGGGGCTGACTCACCCTCGAAGAAAACTGATTCTCCCTCTCTCAGCCGCCACTGTTTACTTGTTGCTCTTCAGCTAGCCATAAAGCCTTGTGAAATTTTTCTGGTCCACACTGGTATGTGTACTTGCATTCTTAATATGCCGGCCATGTTTAGGAAACCTATATCATTTCCCTTTTCCTGTCGTGTCTAGAGGACACTGTCTCTCCCTGCAGGTACATGCTGGCTTTTACAATGTTAGGTATAGGGGTGCCTTGCAGATTTACCGATTAGGGAGATGCCACACATTCACTTATTCTCAGTTTTTAATCAGTTGTCTATCTCTGTAACAGTCTCTGCTACAAAAAGGAATTAATTTGATGAGCAGCAAGAGCTACGTTTATCTGTAGGTACAAGGTATATTTAGAATACAGTTAGAAATAATATTGGTTTAGGAAGACAGGATTAGTAGGTTCCGGGTCTATGATAGCTTCAGCCATGGTAATTGACCCAACTAGTTACTGATTTCATTTAATCTTACTATGGTTATCTTTTAGAAAAAGATATAGATGGTGAGCATAATGAAAAGCATATTTTAAAATATTTATTACTTGTTCATGTAAATGTATGTTATAATCAGTATCAAAACTACAATTAGATATTAACAAAATCTAACTAGCAAGCTTCTATTGTTATCAGGAGGTCTTCATTTTCCTCTTGTCTCAACCCTAGCAACACTCTTTGTTCTTGTGTTCTGGAAGAATTTGGAAGTGACATGGTAGTAAAAACCAGTCAGCAGTTTAATTGGAGAAACCAGGAACCAGATTACATTCTTCTGTGAGAGAGCAGACTACGCTGAGCCCAGCAGTCCCACCTGATCCGAGCAGGCACAGGATGTGTAGTTTTCAGCTCCATATTACTCCCCAACTTGTGCCTCCTCTAGGATAGGCACTTCCCAGGAAGCTCATTTTACCCAGAATTAAGCCCGTTATAAGTGTATTACAATATTCAAGAATAATAGATTAGTAAGATAGGTTAATGGGTTAAAAAAAAGTCTGACAGCCTGAGTTTGATTCGTAGACCCCGCAGTAGGAGGGGAGGCCTGATGTCTGAAAGAAGCCCCTCTCACTTCTACTTGTGCCACGTGTGTCACACTCTTACATGAACATGTAGAAACATGGCAATGATAATAGCTTTTCAAAACATGTAAGAACATTATAGAGGTTTGGGAAGCCCGCGTGTTGAAAGCTCCTTAGGAGGAAGGGTTGCAGTAATCTGCACATGCTTCCCTGGATTTCCCAGCTGATTTGATCTGCCTCCCTAGCATGAAGCATTCTTATCTACTGTGCCTTTTACCTGCAGCTGGGATCCCGAGCTGGCCTATCCAAACAGACTACCACTTTTTATATCTTGTCAACCAGCATTGTTCCCTATACATCCTATTGCAGATGGTACATTGACCAGCCTCTCTCAAACTCTCAGCTAGCTAACAGCCTACCTTTTAGATACTCTAGCTATTGCATTTTTCTTGAATGGTAAACATCGAGAAAGAGCATATTTTTGTATTAAAGGCATATGATATTACTATTCTGGTATGCTGAATTCAGATAACTATTGATAACAATAAACTAAGATTCCATTTGCTTAAAATTTTAGCATTACAGAAGTCCTTATTGGTCACTGTAGAGCACCAACTAATGACCCAAAAGGTGCACATGTTCTAATCCCTGGTACTTGTAAATGTCAGTTAGGATGAAGCTGAGCTTACTGGGAAGATTAGAACATTCTAGATTATCTTGTGGATTTTAACTCTAATTACAAGTATCATTATGAGGGAAGCTGAGCAGACTGACCCCAGAAGAAGAGAAAGCAATGTGATAGTAGAAGTGAGAATGCAGTGATGGAACCATAGGTCAAAGGGAGATCTCAGGTCCTGACATCAGAAACAAGAAGAAATAGAGGATGATTTCTCCCTGGGTTTCTAAAGAGAACAGCACTGCTGATACCTTCATTTTAGACTCATAGTCTATTCTTGGATTGCTGTACTCTATAACTAAGAAAATGAATTTTTATTGCTTTAAACAACTATGACTTATCATAGTGGGATTTTCTCAAACCTACCAATGGTTTAATAATGACACAGAGACTTATTAATATTTAAAAGTGTAGTCCTATAGCTGGATAGACTCTCAGCACCTAAATTATGCTGCCTGTTCTGGCCCATGGCCCAGCACATGGCTAGTTCTTTACTTCTTTGCTCAGCCCCCGTATGCCTGTTCTTTCCTATGCTATGCTGCTGAATCTCCCACGTTGGCCTCATTCTCCCAGACAGCCTCTTTCTGCGTGGAAGTTCTGCCTTTTCTTTCCTGCCCAGCCGTTGGCTGTCAGCTCTTTATTTTAGTCAATAGGCTAGTGAGGAAGATGTATATTTATAAAATATGAGGCTAATGATAGACCATAAGAATAACAGTACCAAGATCTGGCTAGTACTCAGTTCTGTGCCAGTACAACAATCAACAATTGAATATACAGAGACAATCTTTACACATGTACCCTAACAGCTTATTATAATTTGGAGTAGCTGATAGGAAATTAATATGGTTATTTTAATCAAATAGTGCTCAATTTTTCTGGTACACATGGTAGGAAGGTGAATGTATGAGGGAAATAACTCTCTAGCATATTGATGTATCTAATTTTATTCAATGAGCCATGAATATCATCATTACCCTAATGTGTCACATATTATCAGTGGCACATAAGTTTTATTGTAGTTAAAATTAAAATGCAAAATGGGTTAAATAGATTAAGCCGAAATCCTCAACTCTCTCTCTCTCTCTCTCTCTCTCTCTCTCTCTCTCTCTCTCTCTC
>OU015742.1:22636627-22656470 GCA_907169655.1 Acomys percivali | reverse complement strand
TCTCTCTCTCTCTCTCTCTCTCTCTCTCTCTCTCTCTCTCTCTCTCTGTGTGTGTGTGTGTGTGTGTGTGTGTGTGTGTGTGTGTATCTGTGTTTATGCCAACTCCTGGTGATTACAAAAAAGATGGTTTTAGTTTCTTTTCCTGCTTCTGTGATGAAATACAGTACTCTGATAAAAGCATCTTAAAGGAGAATAAGCTTTTTCTGGCTCAGAGTTCCAGGTGCAATCTATCACAGCAGGAAGTTATGGCATCATCGGGAGCTCCAGGGAATGGTCACACGGCAGGCACCACAGTCAGGAAGCAGGACATGACTGCTGGTGCTAACCTGGCTTTCTCCATTTTATGGGCTCCAGGAAGGCAGGCAGTGGGATGGTGCTCCTCATAGTGAACAAGTCTTTCAAACTCAATCTCAAGTCCACTATTGTTTTCCCCTACCACACTTTATGGAAGTATAAAATAAACCAAGATTAAATATAAATATTTGATGAATCTTTAAATTTACAGTTATTTATATTTTCATTAATGGTATTTTATGTTCTGTCTAACAATGTGAAAACATTTATAAATTCCAAAATGCTTATACACATCTGATTTATAGATTTCTAAAGCAATAAGATACTTGCAAATTACTTTTGTTTTGAAATACTAGGTATTGATACTTCAAAATTCAGAAACCATATATTTTTCCTATTTTACCAAAATAACATTATTTTGATGAACCTTACTTATTAATATAACGGAAAATTAAAATAAATATTTAGTTCATTCATTAAATATAAGCTAATCAGTTTCTCTTAAATAGATGAAAAGATTTAAAAGTAAAAGAAAAATGATATTTTATAGGTAAATAGAACAAAACCAAGAATATAGAGTCACCAGTTTCTAACCAAAGTGACTATGGAACTATAGTGGTTCTCAGACTAAGAGTCTAGAGAACACAGTATCCTGCATATTGGCCATGGTAATAAAATATAACTAAAAAATATTTCCATTATTTACATCAGACAATTTTTGGTTGAAAGGTAATAAAATATGCTCATATATATTTAAAAAAATAAAATTTTCATACACTATGAAAATAATTATTGTTTATATTTACCTGAAAGAATGAATCGATGTTCTTTAGAGGTATTCTCAGGAAAAGTTTTGCATAATTTTCTGACATTCTGTCAAACAAGCAATCTTGATCTCTCCTGTCAGGCTTAAAGAAGACACAAGTATGAAATGAGAGTCAATTGCGATTTATATTAGGAAGTTATATGTATATTATTCTGTGTAATATAATATATAAGTATATAATATAGTCTTTATATTATATGTAAGAATATAGTTCATGCTTAAAGGATAGGTCAACTAGTATAATGAAAGGGCCATTTGTTTTGGCATCATAGAGTAGAGTTTGAATGGCAGGTCTGTCATTTATTAGTTGTACTACATTGGATGAGATTATATCCTAATTTCCAAGATGACAGTCATATATATCTGTCATATCTTAAAAGAGCGATAAAATTATACCAGGGCAAAGATCATGTTTTACATAATTTTGTATTTCAAGTTGCATCTTTAGGAAGCACTATTCTCAATTTTCTGAGAAATCACCAGATTGATTTCCAAAATGGTTGTACAAGTTTGCACTCCCACCAGTAATGAAGGACTGTTTTCCTTTCTCCACACTCTTGCCAGCATGTGCTGTCACTTGAGTTTTTGACCTTAGCCATTTGGATAGGTATAAGATGGAATCTCAGCATCATTTTGATTTGCATTTCCCTGATGACTAGAGATGTTGAGCATTTCTTTAAGTGTTTCTTGGCCATTTGCTATTCCTCTGTTGAGAATTCTCTGTTTAGCTCTGAACCCCATTTCTTAATTGGGTTATTTGGTTTGGTGGTGTTTAATTTCTTGAGATCTTTATATTACTGGCCGTTTGTCAGATGTAGGATTGGTGAAGATCTTTCCCCAGTCTGTAGGGATCGTTTTGCTTTGTTGACAATGTCCTTAGCCTTACAGAAGCTTTTCAGTTTCATGAGGTCCCGTTTATTAATTGTTGATCTTAAAGCCTGAGCAATTGTTGTCTCCTGTGCCAGGCAGGCACTTCCCCTACTTTTTCTTCTAATAGATTTAGTGTGTCCAGTTTTATGTTGAGGTCTTTAATCCACTTGGACTTTAGTTTTCTGCAGAGTAATAAACATGGATCTATTTGTTGCATTTTTCTACATGTAGACATCCAGTTAGACCAGCACCACATGTTGAAGATTCTATCTTTTTCCCATTGTATTGATTTGGCTTGTTTGTCAAAAGTCAAGTGTATAGGTTTATTTCTGGGTCTTCAATTCGATTCCACTGATCAACCAGACTATTTCTATGCCAATATCATGCTGTTTTTATTACTATTGCTCTATAGTACAGCTTCAGATCTAGGATGGAGATTCCTCTGGAGGATTTTTTATTGTATAGGATTGTTTTAGCTATTCTGTGTTTTTAATTTTTCCATATGAAGTTGAGAATTGATCTTTCAAGGTCTGTAAAGAATTGTGCAGGAATTTTGATGGAAATTACATTGATCTGTAGATTGCTTTTGGTAAGATGGCCATTTTTACTATATTGATTCTCTTGATCCATGAGCATGGGAGATCTTTCCATCTTCTAATTCTTCTTCAGTTTCTTTCTTTAGAGACTTGAAGTTTTTTTCTACAAGTCTTTCACTTGTTTGTCTAGAGTTACACCAAGATACTTCATGTTATTTGAGGCTATTGAGAAAGGTGTAGTTTCCCTAATTTCTTTCTCAACTCATTTGTCATTTGTATACAGCAAGGCTATAGAATTTTTTGAGTTGATTTTCTATCAAGCCACTTTGTTGGAGGTGTTTATCAGCTGTAGGAGTTCCTTGGTAGAATTATTGGGGTCATTAATGTGTACTATCATATCACCCTAGACTAGTAATAATTTGACTTCTTCCTTTGCATTTTTGTAACATCCTCGTCTCCTTTAGTTGTCTTATTGCTCTAGCTAGGATTTCAAGTACTATATTGAAAAGCTATGGAGAGAGTGGATAGCCTTGTCTTGTCCCTAATTTCAGTGGAATTGATTTAAGTTTCTCTCCATTTAGTTTGATGTTGGCTATTGCCTTGTTGTATATTGCTTTTATTATATTTAGGTATGTGCCTTGTATCCCAGATTTTGCCAATGCTTTAAAAATGAATGGGTGTTACATTTTGTCAAATGCTTTTTCAGCATCTAAGGAAATTATCATGTTTTTTCTTTCAATTTGTTTATATGATGAATTACATTGACACATTTCTATATATTAAACCACCCCTGCATGCCTGGAATGAAGCCTACTTGGTCATTGTGAATGATATTTATTATGTTTTCTTGAATTCAGCTTGCAAGTTATTTTGGAGTATTTTTGCATCTATGTTCATAAGAGAAATTGGTCTGAAAATTTCTTTGTTGGGTTTTTATGTGGCTTAGGTATCACAGTGACTGTGGCCTTATAGAATGAGTTTGGTAATGTTCCCTCTGATTCTATCTTGTTGAATAGTTTGGAGAGAATTGATATTAGGTCTTCTTTGAAGGTCTGGCAGAATTCTGCACTGTATCCATCCGGCCCTATTTTTTTGTTTGTTTGTTTGTTTGTTTGTTTTGTTTTGTTTTTTGTTTTGTTTTTTGGTTGGGAAACCTTTGATGACTGCCTCTATTTCCTTAGGAAATATAGGAATGTTTAATTTGTTTACCTGATCTTGATTCAATTTTGGTAGTTGTTATCTATCAAGAAAATTGTCCGTTTCATTTACATTTTCAATTTTTGTGGCATATAGGCTTTGAAGTACACCCTAATGATTCTTTGGATTTCCTTGGTGTCTGTTATTATCTTTCCCTTTTCATTTCTGATTCGTTGATTTGAACACTCTTCCTCTGTCTTTTAGTTAGTTTGGCTAAGGGTTTGTCTATCTTGTTGATTTTCTCAAAGAACCAGCTCTTGGTTTTCTTGATTCTTTGAATTGTTCTCTTTGTTTCTAACTTATTGATTTCAGTCCTGAATTTAATAATTTCTAGCCACTAATCCTCTTTGATGTGTCTGCTTCTTTTTTTTCTAGAGCTTTCAGGTGTGCTGTTAAGGTGCTAGTATGGGATCTCTCCAATTTCTTTAAAAAGGCACTTAGTGCTATGAACTTTCCTCTTAGCACTGCTTTCATTGTATCTCTAAGTTTGGGTATGTGGTAGGTTCATTATCATTGAAGTCTAGGAAGTTTTTAATTTCTTTTTTTATTTTTCCCTTACTCAGAAGTCATTGAGTAGGGAGTTGTTTGGTTTCCATGAGCTAGTAGGCTTTCTGTTCTCTCTTTTGTTGTTGAGTTCCAGCTTTAATCCATGGTGGTTTGATAAGATGCAAGGGACCATTTCAATCTTTTTTTTTTATCCTTTGAGATTTGCTTTGTGACCAAGTATATGGTCAGTTTTGGAGAAGGTTCTGTGAGGTGCTGAGAAGAAGGTGTATTATTTTGTGTTTGGGTGGAATGTTCTGTAGATATAGGTTAGGTCCATTTGATTCATGATGTCTATTAGTTTCATTATTTATCCACTTAGTTTCTGTCTTGATGATCTGTCTATAGGGGAGAGCATTCCAAAGTACCTTACTCTCTACACATGACCAGTGATCAGTCTCTGTATTAATCACCACCGTGATAGTTTTAGTTACCTTCTATTACTGTGATAAGACACTATGACCAAGGCAACTTATAAAAGAAATTGGCTAATTTGGGGATTAAAGTTTTAGAGTGTTAGAGTCCATAACCATCATGGTAGGGAGCACAGCAGCAGGTAGCAGCTGAGTGCTCACTACTGAAACACAACTATGAAGAAGAGAGAAACACTGGTAATGGAACCAGTCTTTTGAAATCTCAAAACACAAGCCGAGTGACACAGGTTCTCCAAGGAGGCCACACTTCCTACTCCTTCCCAAACAGTTCAACCAACTGGCAACCACGTATTCAAGCATATGAACCTATGGGGTAATTCCATTCAAAATACAGTCACCTTTTCTAAAAAGAGGCTTCTTTAGGTATAAAAATATGTACTTCCAAGCAGTTTAACACTATGTCTACTTAGCTGAGTAATGGTATTAGGTTCTCTTCTGGAGTCTATGACATATCCAGGCATACTTAGTCTACCTAATGATACCAGGCATGCTTTTCATCTTGTGGAACAGGACCGTTTTCCTCTATGATTTACTTGCTGTGCCTTTGACCTGGATTTCTTTTCCTTCCTCTATATGGTCTTCTATGGTCCATAATCTTGGTCCTTCTATGTTTCAGAGTACCCAAGTGTGCATTCATGAGGCCTTTAAAAGATTTAACATTTTCTTTTGATTGAGTGATATAATTCCTCTCCCTTGTCTCCAATCCCTGATTCTCTCTTCTGCTCAATTTACACTTTTGGTGAGATATTATTAGACTTAGTGCATTTTTCATCTCATTTCACTTTGGTTTTGGTTTCCTTCAGGTTTTCTATCTCTTTATTGTGTTCTATTTTCATATCCTGATTTGTATTAATTATTTCATTCAACTCTTTGCTTGCATTTTCTAGGTCATTATTTTGGCATTTATTCATATCCCCTTTGATTTCCTTGAACATATTTAAAATTGCTATTCTGAGTTCATTATCTTGTGTGTCATCTAAGTTATCTTGTGTGTCATCTAGGCTGTCTTCCTTAGGGAACATTACTAATTTTTTAAAAAGACATATTGTTTTTATTTTTTATATTATTTGTGTTGGTATTGTGCATATGGAACAGTGTTATTGGCTGTGTGGTTTGAATATCTGACCCACCTTTGTTGAGTGGGCATTAGGATTTCTATTTGTTGTTACCTAAACTTGGCTGGTCTTTGAAATTTCTGAGTGATGCTTGAGGTTCAGTGTTGAGGATACAATGTTGACATGTAATTGGGGTATTAGACGTGTCCAAGCTCAGATAGGAAAAGGTACAGCTTGGTAAGACATCATTTTCATGGAACACACTCTGTGCACACAGTCCCTAGACAGCTGTGGCTTCGGATCACAGGGTGAGGCTACATGGCAATAGGTAGTACAACCTGTGGAGGGTGAGCATGGCACTGTGAACAGTGCTCTGATGTGAACTTTGGTCCTGGAAGTGGGTGCTGCCACCAGTGAGGACCTTGTACTGTCATGTGCACGGTCCTTATATGGTAGCAGCTTGGTGGTCTCAGTATAGGCCATCTTCTAGCTTTTTGCCTCATTTTGGAAAGTCAAGCTTTAAGGCACCATTAGGGTATTTATTACTACTGAATTTCTGCTGGTCAAACAGTACTTCCTGTGCTACCACTTTCTTACTTTTTCCCTTAGATTCAGATCCTTGTCTTTCTTTATCAAATAAAAGTTTTCTGTCTATCTGAGCACCATGTTATCTTTTAGATCCTCAATGTTACTGATCTGTAGTAGACTTTCTGTTCAGGTTATCAACATATAATATCATGTAAAGCCACAACTTTATTATTCACTACAGTATTGGATCTTCTTTATCTTTCTGATTGATTAAGAATTGAGTTCTGTGAAATCCTTATTGGAATCTTAACTCCTCTGAAAGAAGAAAGTTTAAATAGAATTTTTAGTTTGTGTGGAATGCTTTAACATCCATCTGTGCAAAAAAATTTTATTAACATTATGTCTACTGAAAAAATAATTATGCTACAAATATATGTTTTACATAATTTTTAAAATGTCATTTACCTTGAATTTATGCAGAAACCACCACCAAAAGGAGTCATGCAAAAGAGCAATGGAGGGATCCGAGAGAATATGGGTTTTCCAGATTTTAAATATTTTTTCCTATGAATAACAAGTTAAAATCTATTACTATATATAGTTACGTAAGCATACTTTAATCAGAGACTACAATAAATTGTAACAAAACTTCCTAACAGATATTTAGCCAATACACATGAATAATATTAATTATTTTAGTAGTTGACATTAAAAACTAAGAGTAAAGTTAAGTTTGATGACATACTTCATTTAACCAAAAACACTTAGAATATCGTCCTATCAACATATAATTGATAACATATTAAGTATTTTTCATCTTTAGTGCTAGAGATTTGAAAATAATGGAATGTATTTTGTACTTATAGCATCTCTTGATTTGAACATTAAATTTTCATCAGAAATATTGTAATAGTATTTCTATATTCATAATTAAATGTCTACATAAAATAGTCATAAAATATATATTTGTAATTTTATTTCAAATATAAATATTTTTAATATTTATGTATTACTTTTTATATTTGTATATGAATCTATTAAAAGAAACTGATTTAAAATTTTAAGTGATCAGTCATAGCAGCCACATTTTATTTGCTTAAAAACTACACATGGCTATACTTACTGCAAAAATTATGTAGACTAGACCAAGCACACAAAAAATGTAGAAAACAGACTGTATTTCTCATTTTTTTTAAACTTAAGGTAAATATCCATTTAGTTATGGGATTTTTACTCAGTAAATTCTATCATGAATTGGTCCAACATTTCCCTGTAGAAGGACTCTCTTGTGTCTGTATGGAAGCATTACCTGTCAATAAAAAAATTAAAACAAAAACCTATGGCCTATAGGAAAGAATAGGCTAGACGTTGGGGCATCTTGCAAGAAGAAAAGATTCTGGGATAGAGCTAGAATGGTAATTTTTCTGGTAAAAATTACACTTTTATATATCTTCTTTAGGAGAGATCAGAATAAGGCAGGCTTGCAGGAAAAAAGAGACTGAAAATTAGATGCTAGATTAGGGGCCATAGAAAAGATGGAAGAATCTTTTGAATTAAGATAGGGAATCTTCACAGGGATCTAATCTTGAAATTAAAATAACATCAAAAGAGGTAGTTCCAGATGAGAAAAATTTATACAAAGGATTGAAGAATTAGAATGGCAGCCCATAGGGATGAAATATATTGACTTAAGAATGCAGATTGTACTTATTGATGATACCCTACACCAATGTTATGCAATAAACTATGTGTATCATTTTTGTAGCATTTGGAGAATAAAGGTATGTGTGTATGTTGATGAATCACACTATTGATGCATATTCAGAATTCCAATGGGCCTCTGCCCTTAAATTCTGAAAAGGATAATTCTGAGATTGCACATCTGTCAGTGATGGTGACTGTCTTGGAAATGCCTTTGCAGATTGGGACTGATGGTACTTCGGCATGTGTATCCATTGGAATACAACAGTTTTGGGACAATTTAATATAGGAAAATGTACAGATATAATGAACAATCCTACAAGTCAAGCAACTGTGGAGAGATCTGGCAATAATTTAACAGAGGTGCTTACAGAACACAATGGAGATAAGGGATATCCCAGCGATGGATTAAATGGTGCTTTGTTGACTTTGAATTTTTTAAAGTCAAGAAGGTAGGTAACACAGCTGTTAAAAAGCACTAGAATTAGACAGCAGTCATTGGAGACTGCCAGGAGAGGTGAGGTCTGCCCCAAGCCCTTCAAGTACCAGCCCCTAGGTCCCAGCTCTGCTTGTAACTCCAGTTACAGAGACAGCAGCCATTGGAAATTATCAGCAGAGTTCCAGAGGCAGCTGCCATTGAGGACTACCAGTAGTGGTGAGGTCTTCTCAGGGCCCTTTACATGCCAGCTCCTGGGCACCAGCTCTGCCTTGGGTCCTAGAGGCAGCAGCAATTGGTAACTATCAGCAGTCCTCCAAGTGCCAGGTGCCAGACCTCAGTTCTGCCCAAAATCCCAGAGGTATCAGCCATTGGAGACTTGCAGCAGTGGTGAAGTCTGTCATCTGATCTCCATTGGCCAGTTCCCAGGTCCCGGGTCTCTGCAATCTCAGAGGCAGCAGCCATCAGCAACTACCAAAGATGACAGCTGTGAGGGACTACCAGACACCTCCAAGCCTACTAATACCAGAGACAACCAGATGGCTAGAGGACAGTATATGAACATACTCAACAAAACCCAGGCCAATATGGCACCACCAGAACTCAATTATCCTACTACAACAAGCCCTGACTATCTTAACACATCTGAAGTGAAGGAAAATGACTTAAATCTAATTTATGAAGATGATAGAGACTTTTAAACAGGAAATAAAGAAACCCCTCAAAGAAACACAGTAAACTACAGTCAACAGGTGAAGAAAAGGAATAAATAAATCCCTTAAAGAAGTACAGAAAATACAAGCAAACAGGAGAAGCAAATGAATAAAACTATTCAAGACCTGAAAAGGGAAATAGAAACAATAAAGAAAACACAAGCTGAGGAAATCCTGGAGATGGAAAACCTAGGAAAGAGAACAGAAACTACAGACATAAGCATCACTAACAGACCACAAGAGATGGAAGAGAGAATCCTAGGCATAGAAGATACAATAGAAGAAATCGAAACATTGGTTAAAGAAAATGCTAAACCTAAGAAGCTTCTAACACAAAACATCCAGGAGATTTTGGACATGATAAAAAGATCAAACCTAAGAATAATAGGAATACAAGAAGGAGAAGATTCCCAGCTCCAAGGCCCAGCACATGTCTTCAACAAAATCACAGAAGAAAAATTTCCTAGCCTAAAGACAGAGGTGCCTATATATGTACAAGAAGCCCACAAGACACCAAATAGATTTGATCAAAAATGAAAATCTTCCCACCACATAATAATTAAATAATTAAAACACTAAATGTACACAGAGATAAGGGCCAAGCAACATATAAAAGCAGACTTATTAGAATTAAACCAGACCTCTCAACAGAGACTTTAAAAGCCAGAAGGACCTGGACAGATAACTTGCAGACCCTAAGAGACCACAGATGTTAACTCAGAAAAACTTTCACTCATCATATATGAAGAAAACAAGATATTCCATGCCAAAACCAAATTTAAACAGTTTATTTCCACAAACCCAGCCCTTCAGAGGATACTAGAAGGAAACTCCAAAACATCAAGGGTAATTAGCCACACCAAAGAAAACACAGGAAATAAATACTTTCACACTAGCGAAAACAAAAGAAGGAAAGTGCGTGCACGCGCGTGCACACACACATACACACACACACACACACACACAAACACACACACACTCTACCACCACCAATATCAAAATTATAGGAATCAACAATCATTGGTCATTAATATATCTCAACTTCAATGGACTCAATTTCACAGCAAAAATACGTGAGTTAACAGAGTGGATATGAAAACAGGATCCATCATTCTGTTGCAGACAAGAAACACACCCCAGCAACAAATATAGACATTACCTCAGAGAAAAGGGTTGGAAAAAGGTTTTCCAAACAAATGGGCCCAAGAAACAAGCAGAGAAAGCCATTCTAATATCTAATAAAATAGACTTTCAAGCAAAAGTAATCAAAAGAATTGTGGAAGGGCATTACATACTACATACGCATCAAAGGAAGAAATCTACCAAGATGACATATCAATTTAGAACATCTATGCCCCAAATGCAAGGGCACACATATTCATGAAAGAAATATTACTAAAGCTTAAATCACACATTGAACCCTACGCATTAATAGTGGGAGACTTCAACACCCCACACTCTCACTGATGGATAGGTCAATGAGACAGAAACTAAACATAAAAATAATGAAACTAATGTTATGAATCAAATGGACCTAATAGATATCTGCAGAATATTTAACCCAAACACAAAAGATATACTTCTTCTCAACACCACATGGAACCTTCTCCAAAATTGACCATATACTCAGTCACAAAGCAAGCCTCAACAGATACAAGAAGATAGAAATAACTCATTGTATCTTATCAGATCACCATGGACTAAAGCTGGAACTCAACAACAACATAAAAAACAGAAAGCCTACAAACTCATGGAAACTTAATAACTCCTTACTTAATGATCAGGGATGAAATAAAGAAGGAAATTAAAGACTTTCTAGAATTCAATGAAAACGAAGGCACAACATACCCAAGCTTATGGGACGCAGGGAAAGCAGGGCTAAGAGGATAGTTCATAGCGCTAAGCACCTTCATAAAGGAATTGGAGAGATCCCATATTAGCAACTTAACAGCACATCTGAAAGCTCTGCAATGAAAAGAAGCAAAGACATGAACGAAGAGTAGATGACAAAAAATAGTCAAACTCAGGGCTGAAATCAATAAATTAGAAACAAAGAGAAGAATCAGTGAAATCAAAAGCTGGTTCTTTGAGAAAATCAACAAGATAAACAAACCCTTAGCCATACTAAAAGGCAGAGAAAGAGTATACAAATTAACAAAATTAGAAACGAAAATGGTGACATAACAATAGATGCTGAAGAAATACAAAGAATCATTAGGTCTTACTCTCCACAAAATTGGAAAATCTAAATGAAATTGACATTTTTATTGATAGATACTGCTTTCGAAAGTTAAATCAAGATCAGATAAGCAATTTAAATAGACCTACAACCCCTAAGAAAATAGAAACAGTCATTAAAAGTCTCCCAACCAAAGGAAGCCCAGGGCCAGATAGTTTCAGTGCAGAATTCTACAAGACTTTCAAAGAAGAGCTAATATCAATACTCATCAAACTATTCCACAAAATAGAAATAGAAGCAACATTTCTAAACTCATTCTATGAAGCCAAAGTCACCCTGAATTCTAAACTACACAAAGACCCAACAAAGAAAGAGAATTGCAGACCAATTTCACTCATGAACACTGATGCAAAAATACTTTCAAACTGAATCCAAGAACACATCAAATACATTATCCACCATAATCAAGTAGGCTTCATCCCAGGGATGCAGGGATAGTTCGACATACAAAAAAGCTACCAATCTAACCCACCATATAAACAAACTGAAAGAAAAAATTACATAACCACCTTATGAGATGCTGAAAAGCATTAGACAGAAATCCAACTCCCCATCATGATAAAAGTCTTGGAGAGACCAGGGATCTAAGGCTCATACCTAAACATAGTAAAAGTTATACACAGCAAGCCAACAGTGTCAACATCAAATTGAATGGTGAGAAACTGAAAGCAATTCAACTAAAATCAGGGATAAGGCAAGGCTGCCCACTCTCTCCATCTCTTTTCAATGTAATACTTAAAATTCTAGCTACAGCAATAAGACAACTAAAGGAGATCAAGGGGATACAAATTGGAAAGGGAGAAATCAAAGTATCGCTATTCAAGGATGATATGATAGTATAGATAAGTGACACCGAAAATTCCACCAGAGAACTATAGCTGATAAACACCTTCAGTCAAGTGACTGGATACAAGATTAATTAAAAACAAAAACAAAAACAAAAACAAAAACAGTAGCCCTCCTGTATACAAACGACAAACAGGCTGAGAAAGAAATTAGGGAAATGAAACCCTTCGCAATAGCCACAAATAATATAAAGTATCGTGGTGTAACTATAACCAAGCAAGTCAAAGACCTGTATGACAAGAACTTCAAGTCTCTGAAGAGGATATCAGATGGCCATGCTCATAGATCAGTAGAATTAACATAGTAAAAATGGCCATCTTACCAAAAGCAGTCTAAAGATTAAATGCAATTCCACCAAAATACCAATACAATTATTTTCAGACCTTGAAAGAACAATTCTAAACTTCATATGGAAAAACAAAAAACCCAGAATAGATTAAAAAAATCCTGTATAATAAAAGAACTTCTAGAGGTATCTTTATCCCTGACTTCAGACTATACTACAGAGCAATAGTAATAAAAACTGCATGGTATTGGCATAGAAACAGACTGGCTGGTGAATGAAATTGCTCAAAGATCCAGAAATAAACCCACACACCTATGGACACTTGATTTTTGACAAAGAAGCCAACAACATACAATGGAAAAAAGACAGCATCTTCAACAAATGGTGCTAAATTAACTGTATGTCTACATATAGAAAAATGCAAATATGTCTATAACTATTACCCTGCACAAAACTCAAGTCCAAGTGGATCAAAGACCTCAACATAAAACCAGATACACTAAATCTATTAGAAGAGAAAGTGGGGAAAAGCCTTGAACTGATAACTTCTTAAACAGAACACCAACAGTAAGATCAACAATTAATAAATGGGACCTCTTAAAACTGAAAAGCTTCTGTAAGGCAAAAGATACTGTCAACAGAACAAAATGGCAGTCTATAGGTTGGGAAAAGATCTTCACCAATCCTACATTCAACAAAGGCCCAATATCTAAAATATATAAGGAACTCAAAAGTTAAACACCAAGCAAACTAAATAACCCAATTAAAAAATGGGGCACAGATCTAAACAGAGAATTCTCTACAAAGGATTCTTGAATGGCCAAGAAGCACTTAAAAGAAATGCTCAATGTCCTTAGTCATCAGAAAAATGCAAACCAAAATGAATCTGAAATTCCATCTTATACCCATCAGGATGGCAAAGATCAAAATCTCAAGTGACAGCACATGCTGGCAAGAATGTAGAGCAAGGGGAACACTCTTCCATTGCTGGTGGGAGTGCAAACTTGTACAACCACTTTGGAAACCAATCTGGTCCTTTCTCAGAAAATTTGGAATAGCTCTACCTCAAGACCCAGCTAAACCACTCCTGGGCTTATACCCAAAAGATGCTCCTCCATATAACAAGATCACTTGCTCAATTAGGTTCATGGCAGCTTTAGTCATAATATCCAGCATCTAGAAACAACTTAGATGTCCCTCAACCAAAGAAAGATAAAGAAATTGTGATATATTTACACATGGAATGGCACTCAGCTATTAAAAATGAAGAAACATAAAATTTGCTGGCAAATGGACAGAACTAGAAAATATTATCCTGGGAGAGGTAACTCGGACCCAGAAGACACACATGATATGTACTCACTTATAGGTGGACTTTAGCCACATAAGTGACAAAGAAGACCCAAGGGAGGATGCTTAAATCTCACTCAGAATGGGAAATAGAACAGACAGCAGTAGTGGTTGAAGAGAGGGAACAAGGTAAGAGAGGGAAAGCAGAGAGAAATATAGGTAGAGACCAGACCTGGGGAGAGCTGGTAGCGGGGAGATGGGGGACAAAGGAAGGGGCGGAGGGAAGAAGGCCTGCAAAGAAAAGAGAAACTGTGAGTGGGGGCATCTCTGAGACAAGCTGGAGGCCTAAGTAAGAATAGGCTTCTGGGAGGGTATGAGGGGGACTCTAGCACAGATTCCTAGTAGCAGGGGTCATGCAGATTGACAAAGATACCCTCTAACTAGACAAGACTCCTAGTAGAGGAGGGAAACACTAACCCACCCACAAAAACTTCAACCCAAAACTTAACCTGCCTACAATATGTGCAGGAATAAAGATAGAGCAGAAAGAGCAGAGATTGAGTGATTGTCCAACCCAATGCCTGACCCAACCCAAGACCCACCCCATGGAAGAGAGCCAACCCCAGACACTATTAACGATACTCTGCTATGCTTGCAGGCAGGAGCCTAGCAGAGTTGTCCTCTGAGAGGTGATGCATACGGTGTCTTGTGGGAAAGTGTGGGGAAGGAGGAAAGGACCTACAGGTAACAGAAGCTCCATAAGAAGACCAACAGAGCCAACTAGCCAGGGCCCAGAGGGGCTTGCTGAGACTGAAGCACCAACCAAGGACCATGCATGGACTGGACCTAAGCCCCTACATAGATGTAGCTGATGGGCAGCTCAGGCTTCCTGTGGGTTCACTAGTAAGGGGAACAGGCAGCTGTCTCTGACATGGCTCTATTGCCAGATTTTTGATCACTTCACCCTGGTGGGACTGCCTTGCCAGGCCATAGTGGGAGAGGACATGTTTAGTCCTATGGTGAATTGATTAGCTGGGGTGGATGGGGACAGGGGCTCCTCTTTACTGAGGCATAGGGGAGAGGAATTGGAGGAAAGAGAATGAGGATGAGACTGGGAGGAGAGAAGGGAGGGGCTACAACCAGGATGTAAAGTCAATAAATACATAATTTTAAAAGTCACTGGACTTTAGAAAGGACTGATGAATTAGATCAACATATATATGTGATAACCTCAGAATGGAAAAAAGAAAATATGTAGCATTGGGGAGGAGATTATTTCTTTCCATAGGAGAAGATAAGCTATGCATGCCATCCAAACCATTGAAAATTAGATTTGACAGAGGCAAATCCCCTGAAGATCTTGGCTACAGACAGGAAAAAGGAAATAAAAAAGATTGACAGGTAATGAATATGCTGACTCCTCTACTTAGAAATAGAGTTAAGACTGGCTAAAATATAAATGTCTTTGCATAGCAAATAAATCTTGTTGGCTACAAAGTCCTCAGAATTCATTATTACATGCCATCCTTTCATATGGCATGAATGAAGATTTATATTGCAGTTTAGTTATACAGTCCAAACAAGCTTATAAGGAAAGACAGATGTCTTTCACCTGCTCAAATGAAGAAAAGAACAGAGCATCATATTTAACTGATCTGAGCACAACTCATGCATATGTAATTGCATAGCTCTACTTTACTTGTGAAAGCTTATGTGTTTACAGAACAAAAGGACCAAACATCAATGAAGTTGGAGTGGACCTGCCAACATTCATCCTGAAGGATGCAAGACGCTGACTCATTTATTCCAGCACCCAGCTTGATCCAATCTCAGACTGCTTCAGTTGTTTCATCAAAGCTTTCTTCCTGGACAGCTTCAAAGAAAGCTGCTGATCCTGATTGGTCCAGCCTTTCTGACTGTTCCAAACAGGACTTCATTTATGCCTGAATTTTCACAGCATGTAGAGACTGGACAACAAATATTACAGCTAGATTTCTTAACAACTTTTGCAAAATTTCGGCCCCCCCAAAAGGAACACTGCACCCCTACATATATAGTAGACATAAACATAAAAAAATAGAAATTTAGACAAAAAGGGAATAGTGATCAACTTTACCAATAACTACTCTCTCAGTTCATCCCATCCCTGATGATCACTGGCCGCGAACTAGTCACATCCATATATGTTCAGTTTTTTGTATTTGGTTATGGTACAGGATATAACGCAACAGTATGCCAGGACACTTTGAGGCTTTAAAAGAACACACATGTCACATGTGGAAGAGCTCTCACAAGTTATTTCAGAGAAAAAAACCCAGCATGCTAAGGTGCCTGAGTTGATAAAAGTAGAAACACAGAAGGAAAAGCATCTTTCATAGTCACATCCCCAGCCAATGGACACTTAGCATCAAGACTTTAGAGATGCTAACAAACAGATTGTGGTGGTTTGAATAAGAACGGCCTCCCCCATAGGTCCGTATGTTTGAAACATGGTTTCCAGTTTGTGAAACTGTCTGTGAAGGATTAAGAGGTGTGGCCTTCTTGGAGGAGTGTGTCATTGGAATGAGTTTTGAGGTTCAGAAGTTTGGTGCCGTCCCTAGTTAGCTCTCCCTGCCTCAGCCGTTCCTGCTGCGACGCCTTTGGTCTGTTGCCACCCTATACCATAAGTCCAATCAAACACTTTTAGACGTTGGCTTGGTTATGGTGTTTTGTCATAGCAATAGAAAAGTAACTAAAACACCAACCCATCATCTTCTAGCAAACAGGGTTAGACATCACTAATGTTTCCTTTCAAATGTAATGCTTAAAGAATGTTTTGCTTAACATCTAACTCCTCATAGTTTCAAATGAGGGTCTGATTCATCAAATCACATTATCAAGTTTTACTAAAGGATAAAAATAAAGTAATGTTTATATACCTCAAAGTTATGGGTTCTTAAAACAAAAAGATAAATCTGTTTAGCATCCAAATGCCTGGGTAAATGTGTTATTTCATATTGTTTGAATCCTGAGAAGTTGCAGCCCTAGGAAAAAAATGGAAATATTGTTTAACAGAAATTACTTCTTTTTTTAGTATAGTGGTTTTATATGACTTTAGAAGACAGATAAGTAATTAACTATCATTAAACCAACATAATTATGCTATTTTATGCTACTACATTAAAAACTATGTATTTCTCCTAGGAAACTTTTTCATATATTTTGTTTATGAGAAATTAAAAACTTTTGCATGTCTGTCTGAAATTTTTAAAAACAAAACCGAATCATATTTCAGAAACTATTTTGGCACATACTCAAAATATCAAGTATTTTAGATAGGCCATGAATAAAGAAACAAGACTAGGGTACAATAGAAAGTTTTCTAAGCCTGTTCCCAATTCCCTTTCTTGGGAAAGAAAAATTTATAGTCATGTTTATATCTATAGTATTATAAGCTTTCTTTTGGCCTACATAATATATCTGATGTATAATCTGGCAGTATTGAAAATTGAAATACCTCTATATTCTTCTCTGTCTCCATCTCATCTGAAAGCTGAAAAAATTGAAAACAAAGTATTTAAAATCTAAATTAAAGGATTTTCACATTTAAGTCCTGAAAATAAACCCAACAAAATATTTATATTTCACAATAATTAATAAAACTTTGGCGCACACATTTCACTTGTTACCAAAGAAAGGGATATATAGACACATTAAAATAAATCTCAAATGTCTCATAGTGATGTGATGGTGTCAGGACTCCAATATTGAGTGTAAAAAACTAGGGTTTCTAGGTTTTTACAAGACAGAAATGTTACTTAATAAAGATTAAAAGGACTCATAATGAGTGAGTTAACCCAGAAGCAGAAAGACTCAAATGGTATATACTCACTTATATCTGCATACTAGTCCAAGGGGGCATGTCCCATGAAAGCCTTCACTTACCAGGAAACTGGGACATAGGGGAGGACATCTTATTGGGACTCTAGATGAGAGAAGCATGGGAGAATAGCAAAGTAGAAGGATCCAGAGGGTCCTAGAAACCTACAAGTAGAACATTATGATAGGCAGATTTGGGCACAGGGGTCCCGCTCAAACTAAGGCACCAGCCAAGGACAATACAGGCAGTAAACTTTAAACCCCTACCCAGATCTAGCCATGGACAGAACATTCTCCACAGTTGAGTGGAGAGTGGGGTATGACTTTCTCATGTACTCTGGTGCCCCATATTTGACCTTGTCCCCTGGAGGGGGAGACCTGGTGGCACTCAGAGGAAGGACAGCAGGTCACCGAGAAGAGACTTGATACCCTATGAGCATATACAGGGGGAGGTAATCCCTCTCAGGAACAGTCATAGGGGAGGGGAGCAAGGGGAAAATGGGAGGGAGGGAAGAATGGGAGGATACAAGGGATGGGATAACCATTGAGATGTAACAAGAATAAATTAATAAAAAATTTTTTAAAAGATTAAAAGGACATTTATAAAAGTGTTATCAGTTCTTATCTATATCATTTATATTTTCTACAAAAATATATTTTATTTATTTATTTATTTATTTATTTTTATTTATTTATTTTGGTTTTGAAGACAGAGTTTCTCTCTGTAGCCTTGGCTGTCCTGACCTCACTCTGTAGACCAGGCTGGCCTCAAACTCACAGCAATCTGCCTGCCTCTGCCTTCCAAGTGCTGGGATTAAAGGTGTGCACCACCACCATCCAGCTCAAAAATATATTTTTGAGGGATAGTAAAAACACAAAAATCATACCATTATCCTCCTTTGTCTATAGTGTTCCTTTAGAAATGCCTTGTATCGTTCCAAATTTGCATATGAACCTTTAAGTAAAAGGAATTGACAACAATGAAAAAAATAAAAAAACAAGAAAATCCTAGAAAATTTAAATTATATATAAAACCATTCGATAAAATCAACTAGCACCTTTGACAAGCCACACATACTTAATAAATAGTGAAACTATTATTTATCATGTTTCCTTTGTTTTTCCAAAATATCAAACCCCACCTTAAATGTCTGCAGCACTTCTGTATCTTACATTTTACCTCAACTGATATCTAGCAAACAAGTCATAGTTTTCAAATAGTTCATCTACTTAAATTTAGTAATTTCAAGACTACCTTAAATTCATTAAAGTGCACTTCCACAGTGTATGTCCCAGTGAAAGATATGTACACAGTAAGTTATATGATATAAGAGTTTAAACTATCTCTGATATTCACATATTGAAAACAATGTGTATATATACTTATTTTTAAAGGAGAAAAGTATACAAGGATATTTTTCATATTTTTCTCTGCTTATAGATATTTTCTCTGAAAATAATGTATATATGTATGTATACAAGCTAAATATGTACTGCTAATATGTATGTATATACAACCATATATAAGTACAAATATATTAACTATATGCATATATATGCTATATATACAGCTTGTATAAAAGTAATGAAGAATTTAAAATATGAAAATTTAAAATAATGACTTTAATATGGACTTAAACACATTCTTTGACTTGAAAAAACTAAAAGTAAAAGAAGATATTACATATCTAAATGATATAACTAATCAAATTTATGTAATAAAAAGAACAAACTTTATAAGCATAGTCAGTATAATCATGTTCAAATGTTCTGTGTAACAACTTGACTCATTAAGTCACAAATAAGACTGCAGAGAAGCTAGCATGGACCTGGGTATCTGTGCTTCAGCAGGCTCCAGAGTGAGCACCGGATGACGGCTCCGCCTCCAGCTAGACACCTCGGTGGTCATCATGCATGCCCTGACCTTTCAGCTTGCTTGGCTTCCTATTGTCATTTACCCAAGACCTGGTCACCTCAGCCTCCCTCTGTGTCTTCTCATGTATAATATACATGTCAACCCTGAACGACAAAAGTGATCACATACACAAAACCAAAACCAAAACTCAAGTAACAACCCATATCAGATGCACAAGTACCAAAAATTAACAAAAGTAGCATAACCCCCCCCACACACACACACACAGAGAGAGAGAGAGAGAGAGAGAGAGAGAGAGAGAGAGAGAGAGAGAGA
>OU015742.1:22595649-22633246 GCA_907169655.1 Acomys percivali | reverse complement strand
ACACACACACACACACACACACACACACCACTGACCATTATTTTATTCACATAAAAATAGATCTTACCTTTACTTTTCGTGGAAATCATTATGTCATTTTCAAATAAGTTGGAGGAGTGCTGTTGCAAAAGGCACGAGCATTCCTTTAATCTTGTCTCCATGGTGCTGAGTGCCTCAAATGTTCGAGGAACTTTGGTCCACAGGTAAGAATAAATAGAAGCAAATGAAATATCCTCTTCTATTTTTTTCAGAGCATCTTCCCATATACCACTATTTATAAAAGGAACATCTCTGGGCCAATAATCCTGCAGAAATATACATTTTATATCATCTTGAATAAATTTAAATCACAGTGTTTAATGACCAAAGATTGACATTTTATTCTACAACATTGTTTTTATTAAATGTTTTAAAAATAAATTTTGAAATAATTAAAAACCTCATAAAAGTTTCAAGAGCTTTCTAAAAACATGTTTTCAAGGATCATTTGAGTATAAGTCATTTGACACCCCATTATCTTTCAATACTTTAGTATCTGTAAAAAAAAAGAAGGCATTGTCCTATAAAATAGCATTGTAAGAATCAGAAAATTAGTCTTAATGCATTTTACCAATCTAAATTAATCTATTGAAATCTCATCAGTTGATCTTGTAATACCTTTTATAGAAAAAAATAATACATTTTAAAATAATAAATACTTGGGATTCAATTCTTTTAGTATGAGTCCAATGCAGTTTAAATCAACTCCTCAGTATTTGGCTGAAAGGAAAGAGAAATAGAAGGCACAAGAGATTTTTTTTACTTCTATTTTTCCACCCTTGCTGATATGTAATATGTAAAATTACATATATTTATGATAAATAACATGCTGACTTAATATCTGTATATGCTATGAGATGACAAGCCAAGACTAAAATTGAAACATACTCATTATCCCACATAGGTTTTGATTTTTTTATGGTGAAAAATTTAATATCTACTGTTTTGACAATTCTAAAATATATACTAACTAAAGTCACCATACTGTGCACTAGATGTCCAGAATATATTCATATTATGTAATAGAAACATTTGAAAATGGATGAATTTGCTCAATTCTCAGGTAAAACTCCTTAGTAATCCCAATAACTCCAGAAAGACTCAGTAATTACACATAACAATGGAACCTGGAGTTTTCAGATGAAAACATATTTGAATAACTTAATTTGATTCAATAATGAAGGAATATTGATGTAAGTTCTCTGTTAACTATCTGTGAGTATTAATTGAGATGAGTGGTTAAATAAGGGTACTTGTCGTATTTTCTTGAAGATGAAAATCTTAGGAAAGTACACCGAATTGTCTGTATAGGGATAACAGTTTTTAACAGTTTTTAAATGTGAAAGCATTGTTAACACATACAGTCCATTAAAAGGAAATAAAGGTGTAAACATTTCCCTTATTGAAACATATTTTCTTTAATTTCTATTCTTCTTTCCATATCTGATGTTTAAGAAATAAAGTTGTGTTGGCAGAGAAACAAGAATAGGACGTTCTACTCACCCAGTTTTGAGACTTTAAGAATTCTTCAAAGCTCTTTGGAGGCTCTTGGCCTTTCTAATGAAACAAAATCAGTAAATGGCATTAATTCTGATTGCACTTTATACACATAACCCACTAAAGAAAAATATAGTGCTTAAGTTAGAATTGTTAGAGTTTTAAGATATTATAAAACATTCATTTGTGTACTTTGTAAAGTACGTGTACTTTGAAAAAGGAAAGAGATCAGTGTTTACATGCTGCTGAATGCGCTCATCTCAAATTCCAATAAGAATTCCAAGATATTCTGAGTTATTATGGACTTTTCCATAATAAACTCAGATCCAGAAATATAATAAGTATTCTTCTTGTTGACAATAAAACCGTAGGAGTGGAATTGTGAGTGTACTATGGAGGCTGCAGGCTGACAACCCATAATCCCATTTTTATTATGTAGTAGTTTCTCTGTGTGTTTAAAATGTACTCAACAATAGACTAATTTTATCAAAATAAAACTTGAATCCTTCGTGTAGAGACTTTGCACACATTCACCCTTCTGCTTAGATACATCCCTGTCTAAAACCTCTCTCTTTTCAAGCCCTTCTTGGCCTATTTATCTCTTGATTAAAGTATCAAGTTAAAAGTGACTTTTAATCAGAAGATTTAAAATTAAGGCCAACCTAACTATCAAGAAAGACCTGTTTTTAAAGCAAAACATCCACAAAGACAAAAAAAGTCACTTTTTTCTAAGAAGGCTTCAACCTCCAAACCTTGCACAGTTTCTTCATGGCATTATTGGGAAGATTCATGTCTCTAGGGAGACAGAGACTTTGTACATCAGAGCCGACCCACATAAATTATGCACAATGGCTGGCTCAAGTCTGTAAACACTTGTTGTATGCATCACTAGATGAGTGAGTGAACCAATGGGAGAAGCATTTAAGTGTTTAAAATATAAAGGAAAGGGCATGCCCAGAGAACAGAGTACAGTGAGGAGGTGCCAAGTGAGGGAAAGAGACAGAAGAATCCTGAGGTCTAATACCTTAATAAGTAATAATGCTGAGAAGAATGAAATCACATTTTAGTTACTAATACACTTACTGCACATTCATCTACTAAATGCCCCAGTTTATAAAATCTCAGGGATATACTTTGTAAAACTAATTCCAAACACATTTGGAATTAAATGGAATCTTTCATTCTCTTGATAGTATTTAAAACATATGGATATCATTAAACATGCACTTAACAAATGATAGCAAAATAAATGATATAGGTAAAACATTATTTAAAAATAACAAGAATAAAGTCAGGTCAATATTAAGGAAAACGTGGCGCTCTGGAGCTAAGCAACTAAGAAAGAGATCAGAAAGATAGTGTATACAAAGGCTTAGAAATAAAATAAATGAAATAATTTGTTTATTTTCATTTAATGGTTATCCAACTTTTTCTATTATAAACTGAAGACAGTATCACATTTAACTTGAAGGGAAAGAGAAGAATGAATTGAAGGAGTGAAGCATGCATAGGAAACTTTCAGCCAAGTTCAATATGAAATTCAGTGTCTGGAATAAAGTGAGAAGGATCTAAACAATAGAAGGTAAATGACACCTGTTTTCACGGAAGTGCGTGCTGCTCTGTGGGGATGGTAAGGAGAAACTGGGTCATATAGAACGCTCTCTTTCTAGGTGTAAGTGAAAGTCAGCAGGCACTGATAATCATGATAGCTCAAGGTGATATCGCTTTATTCCAAATTTATCAAAGCACTAAGCTAGTGCAGGGTTTCTCAGCACCAGGCTCGGCTCAACAGCAGGGCAAGCCCCTGAAGCCCGGCCTGCTGATGACCTGAGATCTAGACAGAAACACTCTACAACTAAGCACAGACCCAGAAGAGCTTCCTTACCTGAGAGACAAGTTTCTGCATCCACTGAACCTTCGCTTGGCCTGTCATGGTGGAATAAGCTTAGCGATGAAGAGAGATCTGCTGGGCCTTTAGATGTCAGAATGAGTTCAGGGAACAAACTGGAAAGACACACAAATGCAAAAGCAGGTGACTTAAACAACCCCTTTGTGTCACCTTCAAGCCTCACTTATGACTTTTGTCAACAAAGCCACAGTGGAGGAAGGGCATTCACAGAGGAAAACTGGACAGACTGGTATATTCTTAAAGTTTTGAATTTCAGAACCTGAGCAGAATTCAAAAAAGTTAAAACTCCACTTCAAACTCCTCGCAGATCAAATATCAAGAAAATATTAGAAGTAATAATTAGAAAAGGTTGGAGGTTGAGTAAATTGTAAACGAACTCAATCCAACTAAAGTCACAGCTAATCCTAAAGCTCAAGTCAACTCAAAGGCTCAAGGCCAGCCTTTCACTTTAAGGGCGCCCAAATCAGCCTTTCACTCTAAAAGCCAAAGAAAGAAAAAGACCTGTGCTCTTCAAAGCTAAAGATGATTGAATCTCAGTGTTCTTCAGTGATGGTTGAATAGTGTTCAGTAGTGATGCAATTAAAGAACAACGCACGGAGGAAAAGTAGGATCCATAATCCAGAGAATGCACTCAATATAAATCAGGTACCTAAAAAAACACTTGCGTAATGATTTAATAATGACAAGGCAGTAAAAACAACTGTAAATGCATTAAAGATACTATAACATTGGTTGAATAACAGTGAATGAAGAAATGATGTGTTTCAGATGGATCTGGTGGCACATAATTGTAATCCCAGCTACTCAGCCGGCTGAAGCATGAGGTCTTTCTAGGCAATTGGACAAGACAGAAAGAGGGCAGCCTTTGCTCAGTGCTATGGATTCAAGCTCTGCCTTTTAGATTAGGCCCATTTGGATTAGAACAAGAGAGATAAAAAAAAAAAAAACTCTTCTTAATTCAGGTCTACTCTTTGGGCAGACAACACAGAGTTATTTGTCTCTCTTCTTTTATGCAGCATGGCCCCCACACTGACTCCTAACATCCAGAAAAAGCTTTTCTTTATGGACTTTATGTAACTGAGTAAGCAAAACAAACAACCTCAGGCTTCTGAACTTGACATTATAACTATAAGATCTGTCCATGCTGTCTAGTATTGGGTAATACTGTAGTGTATAACACAAGTTTGTTCGTCTGTTCTACTTTTGGGGAACCTGAGTCACTTTCTACTTGTGTGTTACTCCTCACGTCAACGTGGACATTCTTGTTAATACCTTTTGGCATACAGTCTGTAACCAAGAGTGGGATGGACAATTAAGCTGTAATGAGTACTGCTAAAGAGACTTTCAGGATGGCTGTATGCTGACTTCCCTCACAGTGATCCACCTGCCTCTGCCTCCTGAGTACTGGGATTAAAGGCATACACCACCATGTCCAGCTCTGACTTCCATTTTCAACAGAAGTGTACGAAAGCTTCAATAGCTCCATTCTTACTAAAAATCTAACATTAAAAAAAATAGCATTTAAAAAGCTCCCCCACCCCCTTTGAGACAGCCTACTGAGTAGCTGGGATTACAGGTATGCACTGCATGGAAGAGCCATGCATCAATTATGAGGCACTTGATTATGGGACTACAATGTGTAAAAAGCAGCCGTAAGTGATTTGTCATGCCAACAGCAGCATGTGCTCACATGAGGCTATACAGGATAGCACACGAAACACTTAGCACACATTACTGGGTGAGCTTCACTTGTGCATGGCTGGCAGCACAGTAGGGCTATTTATACTATCTTCATTGCAAACGTGTGAGCGATGCTTGTACTGTGACATAACACAGAATCACAAGAATGCAGCCTTCTCAGATTGACTTTCTTCAGTTAATAATAAGCATTAAAGTCTTTTTGGGCCTTGATAGCTCATTTTTAAGTATAATACTTAATTACTGTTTTGAGAATTTCATACAATGTATTTGGATCATATTCACCTCCTCTCTCAACTTTTCCCAGATCTACCTCTCCATCCTCAACTGCCCACACACCTCACTTTGAATTTTCATCATCTTAAAAACAAACAAACAACAAAAACCTCCTCCAGTCCAATTTGTGTTGCACAACTGCTCTGGGGAATGAAGCCTGTCCTGGAGTATGGTTTGGCGAGCCACCATCCTTTTTATATTGTCAGATAAGCTATGACCCAATTCCTAGGAGGCATTCAAAAGACTGAAAATAAGAAATCTGTGCCCTTGCACCTACTATTTTTTCCAGTTAGGGACAGCGATATGGATCTTTTATTAGAAAGTTTTGTTGTATTGAACCTTTGATATTTTGTGGTTTCCTGGGTTAGCAGTAAGTTCACTATGTTAGTTTATTTTAAAGACTATACATTCTTTGATAACACTTTGGGAAGTGGGACCTATGTCACCTTTCCTATGACCTGGATGGGCCTAATATCTCACTTGCAAGCAAAAGAATAGGAAAGAGGTGACACTATTAGTTTTTGAAGATAGGTTAAAAATAAAGGCATGTAATTTTAGCCTTTGTAGCATTTCTTTTTTTCTTTTTTTTTTTTCTTTTTTGTTTGTTGTTGCTTTGTCAACTTGAGAATGCCTCCATCAGATTGCCTGTAAGCAAGTCTGTAGCAATTCTGTTGATAATGATTGGTGGGGTGGGCCTATCCCACAAGGGGGAGCAAGGGGAAACTGCCACCACTAGACAGGTGGCCATGGACTATATAAGAAAGCAGGCTTGAGCGAGCCATGTGGAGCAAGCTAGGAAGCAGTGCTTCTTCATGGCTTCTTAGTCCCTCCTTTGATTTTTCTGCCTTGGCTTCCCTCAATGGACTATGCCATGGATTTTAAGCCAAATAAATTCTTTCTTCCCCAAGTTGCTTTTGGTCCTGTTTTCTCACAGAAACTCCAAAACAGACTCCAAGCCTAAGCTACTAAGTGTGCTGCTCTCCTGCCTCACTGTAAGGAAGTCCAGGCCACACTGTGAGTTTACTAATGGGAGTCCTGGCAGCATGTTGTCTTCCCAGTTGAGTTACAAGAGGAAAGTCAATCTGCTGTGCACTAGACCATATGGTTATTTCCAACTACTATACTTTGGAGTAAATTATTACACAGACAAAGCAACCTAGACCCCTGATAAACAGTAGCATTTGCCCTTTCATCCATCCAGCTGAATGGCTGTGATAAAGCTGAGCTACATTTAAAAAGAATATGCTTGGGCTGGAGAGGTGGCTCAGAGGTTAAGAGCATCCACCAACTGGTCTTCCAAAGGTCCTGAGTTCGGTTCCCGGCAACCACATGGTGGCTCACAGCCATCTAGGATGAGATCTGGTGCCCTCTTCTGGTGGGCAGAACATTGTATACATAATAAATAAATAAATCTTTAAAAAAAAAAAAAAAGAAAAAAGAATATGCTTGAGAATAACTTATTCCTGGCTTAGAAGCTTCGCTATTGTCTTTCTCCACCCAGAAAATTATTTTTCTCCTTAAATCAGCTGCTATCAAACTCTTCAGGGTAATTTTAAATAAAAGAAACATTTTACAAGCACTATCAAATGCATGCAAACATGCACATACATGAAGCTGAAGTCTCTGTTGGGTAGTGCTTTACTAAGTATCTTGGACTGATATTTCTGCTCTGAATAATTTCATTACTTAAAAACTATGAGTTGTTTTTGCTTTGCTTTGTTTTTCATTTTAAACAGTGTCTTCTGCAGGCCAGACTGGCCTCAAACTCACTATGTATGTCAGGATGGCCTCAGTCTCTTGATTCTCTTGTCTTCCCAGTACTGGGATTACAGATGTGAGGCATTACTGCTATCTCTAAAGTGTAGTTTAGACTATGTTTTCGTTGTTTATGAATAGGTCAAAATGCCAAACAACAGATCCTACACAGTATTTTCTAGTTGAAAATACTTTCCTATACTCTAGCAGTTCTTCAGGAAATTTCCCAAACTCAACCAGAAAGGCCCCATGGACTCCTCCAGTCTCTTTTGAAGCTCCAATCATTTGTCATGTTTTCTGGACTACCCATGCTTAACATATAAGCATTTCCAGGGCAAAGTGTAAAGGCAACATGAACTGTAGAGCCAAAAATCGAAAGGGGCAACAATAATCAAAATATTCCGTTTGCTGATGTTCAGACCATCACTGCTTGGTGCCCAAATTAGTGACCTGTGATGCTATAGGAAAATAACTAAAACTTAACTCCTAAGGCACTTGTCAACGCGGGCTCTCAAGGTAAAGGCCTCAACTGTTAGCATTTGCATATATGTACTATATTTTCTGGAGTATAAGACAACTTTTTAACCCCCCAAAAAATCCCTGCCAAAGTCGGGGTCCTCTTACATGCCAGGTACTTAACGGCAGCTTGCTTCCCCTTGCTTCATATATTCAAGGCATATATTGGGGAGTGCAGTGGCTGATACCTCTGTGCACGGAGTATGAAGCAGAGAGGAGCAAGCTGCACACATCTTCCTGTACCTGAGGAGGAAAATGTGAGCATGGATTGGCTGTCCACCAGAACCCGTCCATTGAACTAGGAGGGCTGTTGCATCTTTGGGTTGAGTGTGGAGGGCACCTTAAAGGTGCAGTGTAGGCTAGCACTGGCTGTCTGTGCCCTGCCTATAAATAGACACATGCTTGAGTCGGCTACACGGGGTGTGTGCTGGAAGAGGGGTAGTCTTATATGGCGAGAATATTACAAAACTATATTTTAACTGGAAAAGTTGGGGGTTGTCTTATACTTCTAGTCATCTTATATGCCAGAAAATACTATACATTTTTTTTGGTGGCTCTAGTATTACATCTCAAAAGGTTGAAAACTTTTGGTAAGTGAGTGTATAGGTG
Source organism: Acomys percivali (assembly GCA_907169655.1). Classification (NCBI taxonomy): domain Eukaryota; kingdom Metazoa; phylum Chordata; class Mammalia; order Rodentia; family Muridae; genus Acomys; species Acomys percivali. Next base: position 22,624,947 of record OU015742.1, on the reverse strand, counting down.
GACTGATCGTTAGCATGTCTTTCTGAATGCCTCTCTTGTGACCTTTTTGCTTAAAGTCTAGATTTGACTACCCATAGTACAATTTCTACTTCACTCTCGATAGTTCTGAAATTCCTTTTCTGCATCGAAATCAAGAATCCCAGTTGGCCTGAGCTGAGGTCCCTAAAACATTAAGGGGACTCAACCTCGGGCTAAAGGATGGAGCTGTGTGCGCATGTCCATCCCCTTCCTGCTGACACTAATGGCCTCTGGCACCTCATCCCGAGAACAGTCAAAAAAGGAAAACAAGGCTCCCACCCAGCCCCCTTTAAGCTCTGTCCAACTATGAGCTCCCACTCATGGCCGGGCAACTCCTTTTAGGCACTGGAAAGTGGGCCCTACTCCCACTTAGGGGCGTGATTCTGAGAATTTATCTGTTGACTGTTGTCTATTGTTCTATTAAAACGTTTATATAAGTTCTCATCTGGTAAGTATTGTGCCCTGGCCTTGTCATTCGTGATTCTGCTCTTTTTCTCCCATTGGTTAAGTGCAAGACTCACCACTCACTAAAGAAACTGCTTATAGTTTTCATAATAGTTCTGTTTATAATTTAACAACTACTGTTTAGGTTTCTTCGAGGTGGGGCATAGAAAAATAATGTATTCATTTATCCGCATATATTCAACTTCAAAGAGGAAAAAGTCCACTAGGTGCCAACTCTGCAGTTTTATGCAAAGCAAATGTGTAAATGGTTTTCCTAAGGAGTCTAACGAACATGAGCTTATATAGCCACATAAAGTCTGAGTACTCTTAAATACATTTGGGGAGGTAAAGCGGAGTGTTTTGAGGAGTTACTATTTCCTCACTAACTCACGGTAACTACTCTCAAAAATGCTTCTCCGTATTTCGTTCCTAGTTCCGCGGCTTAGCCTCAACCGCCTGCACAGACGGAAGCTAACTGCTCCAAAGGGGCGGTTCACAGAGGAAGCGGAGGCGGGACTTCCGAGCGAACTCCTCCGACTCATCCATCGAGCATGCGCCACAGTTAGCGTCACCGTGGCCCTAGCAACTGCCAAGCCCCGCCCGCCGGTGTTCCGCGTAAAGCTCTCCGGGTGGGGCGCGCGGAGCGGAGACCGTGAGGACTGTGAGTTCTGCATGGAGCAGGTCGGCCGTCCCTCGGGTCGGGTGGCTGGGGCCTGGGACCCGACGGGCCGGGCGGAGGTCGCGCTGCGGGCTGCCGCTGCTTGTGGCGTGCCTGTGGGGACCTAACTGAGGATTTATTAGGCTTCCCAAGTCGGAGAAACTCAGCCAGCTCCTATTGAGCGCTCTTGGTTTGAGGGGGGGTCAAGGAAGAAGGGAGGTAGAAGTGTGCTGCTACCATCAGCCAATAAGCAGATGGATTTCTTGTGTCTTGTTTTTAGGGAATATGAAACTAGTATAGTGACACTTTGCATTGCTAGTTCCACTAGGTTGGGCAAGAGTAATGATGCCTAAGACTGCAGCATTTCAGGGCTGTTTATGATTGAACTCACTCCAAATGAAAAACTTTACAAGACACAGCCTGTCCTATAGTGTGTCCCGTGGGAGGAGCTTCTAGTCCCGTGTTAAAAAATGGCGGAGGTGTTTGGAATGTTTTGTTTTGTTTTTTTTTTTTTTAATGGATATTATGCCTATACAAATTATATGCCCACTTCTTAGCACTTCACAAACAAATACTGAAAATGGTTTTATCTGCTCCTGAATTGGTTCCCAATTCAAGATTAGAGAAATTTAAGGAATGCTTTCTAGGGAGGCAAATCAACTTATCTTCCTTGAAAATGTTAGCCTTTTCCTCCACTTTCGGGAAAATAAAAGTTATCAGGCTGCCCTTTGCCAGGCTGTGTAGAGCCCCAAATTTAAGTAGTGAGTTAAATCCTGGATAGTTTTTTTATAGGATGGTTTTACTTTACTTGACAAGTATTTGAATCTATCTAAAAGTATAAAAAATTAGGAATAGATAAATCAGAAAGAATTCTACTTTTGCTAGAGGAAAACCTCACTGAAAATTTTCTCTAAATGAACATATTTCTCCATATCAAATCTATGGACCCAGTAATAAGTACTCAGAAGTGTAAGAGATTGTCTTTGCCTGTGTGAATTAATAAGGAGATGAATTAGAATCTGCTGTCAAGCCTGAAAATAGATGTTATGGGCAAAGTAGACAGGATGAAACTGCATGAATATAATTCATTTGGATAAATTGGGTGGAAAGAGGAGTTTAATTTTTTTCAGCCTAAGTTGCATAATGAATAGACCACCAAGATGCTAGTTTTTGTTAGTTCCTTAGGAAAGAAAAACCATTGTTTTCTAATTCTTTCAAATTCCCCACAACTCCAGCTGCATCTCCCGTTACGAATTTGACATTAGATATACACTCACGTTCCCCCATGTCCTCGTTTTCATTAATTTTTGCTACACACACACATACATATATAGAACCTGCACAGAAAATATTAAGTGGGAAAGTTCTTACCCTACTAAAGAGTCTGAAGGGTGTGTACTTTTGGAAAGTTTAGAAGTCTAAGATTAAATATTTTACCTTATGGGATATTTTAAAAATGTTGTCAGTAGCTATCTCTGCCTTAGCAGATGTGCTATGGTTAACTATTAGTTCAAGTTGGAGGCAAGTGAACATATCTATGTTAGGGAGAACAGAACGTCTTGTTCTTCCTTCCATGATCATCAGGGAAGCTTGTGACCTCAAAAGGTGTGGGGATTTTTTTTTCCCAAGCAGGAAGTAAGCAAATAATTCTACAGTGGACACCAGCTCCTGTCCTCTAATTAAATGCAGCACTGACACTACTGGGGTCAGTGTCAGAATCCACAGGCTGACAGTTCAGTCACTAAATTGTCCTGCCCTCATTCCCAGTCACAAGCCGGGCCTTCAAGGGTTCCTACCAATTAGCTACAAGCTGAGATTCCTTCAGCCCCTCTTCAGTTCATTTGATTTGCCCGTGTGGCCCACAGATCTTAGGGGACACTGTGCTTGCATTTGATGGTTATCATAAGGGATATCTTTTTTTTTTTTTTTTTAACAGATTCAAATGTACAGACAGGTAAAGTAGGGAAGGGACCCAAGCACAGGGTCCTTGTGCAGCTGAGGTGTACTGTCTTACAGTGTGTGGATGAGTTTCCCTTTGTGTGAGCCCCTGCATAATACCGTGTCCAGAAGCTCCTGAAAGCCCCTGCTTGGAGTCTGTCTATACAGTGTGTTATGGGCATAATGCTCACAGAGTGGAAGGGAGTCACCAGGCCTGTCAGGATCTTCTGTTTTCCTCCCTCAAAGCTACAGAACAGAATCCATTTTGAAATAGATATTTGCTCACCTGTTAGGGTGGAACAACTTCAAGTTAGATTGCCTGTTACTAGCCCCGTGGAAGGAGTTTTAAGTCAGAAACCAGGGATAGAAAAGAAAAGAAGAGAGAGAGTCTCTCTCTCTCTCTCTCTCTCTCTCTCTCTCTCTCTCTCTCTCTCTCGTATTAATAATAACCACTGGTTTTACTCACACTACTGCAGCCCGTATTCTCCCTTGAGTGCCCCATGAGAGGTGATGTTATGGGATGCCAGTTCAGAGCTAGAGTCTACATAGGTGAATGTGTTTCTGTATGACAGTAGCAGAGAGTTACTGTATTCTTAATGTTTTTAACACAATTGCCAGATTTGAGACAAAATAGGTAATACCAAAGTGTTTCATCAGCATTTAAATTTTATGTTTGAAGTTATTTTTAATATAGTGCATTTCCATTTTTTGAAAGAATAGTTTGTAAGAGTAACTGAACTTGCTCTTTTGAGTTGATTGGCTTTTTTTAAAATTTTGTATTTTCAAGAATATCAATTTAGTGGCATTTGAACTTAGTAATATCTGTTGATTAAAATTATATTGGACAATTTTATTTGTAATGACAGTACAGTGTTGAGGCATCATTCCTCCTCATTTTAAATTTTACAGAGCACCTGTGACACATGCTTTAGAAACAGAAGATTTAGTTCAAAGAAAGAATGGCTCTCAGTCCCTCTGCATTTCCTCAAGAAAGGGAAGCAACTAATGCAAATTATATAGAAACGAAACAGTCAGAAGCTGCTTCCGTAGCTTGCGAAGACCCCCTTCAGAACCTGCGCTTGGCGTCTCAAGACGTGCTTCATAAGGCTCAGCAAAGCGGGAGGTCACGGTGCCTCAAGTGTGGTGGCTCAAGGATGTTCTACTGCTACACATGCTATGTCCCGGTGGAAAATGTGCCCACCGAGCAGATCCCACTCGTGCAGGTAAGCCGCTTGTGTGAAGATGGAAAAATGCATTTAAAAAAGAGATCATTGGGGCTGGAGAGATGGTTCAGAGGGTAAGAGCACTGACTGCTTTTCCAAAGGTCCTGAGTTCAATTCCCAGCAACCACATGTTGGCTCACAACCATCTATAACGAAATCTGTATACATAATAAATAAATAAATCTTTAAAAAAAGAGATCATATATATGCATATATGTGTATGTATGCATACATATATGCCTACTCTAATATATTTGATAAGCTTGGAAATTAATTATATTAATGGATAATTCGACACTATTAAACCTTTTTCTCTTTCTTGTTTCTGGAAAATCACGAGTTTGAAATGAACTATGTAATTTCAATGAAGTTAATTAGTTTAAAATATTAATAACTATAAAGTCAGTTTTATAGTCTCACTTGAAGAAACTTTAAAAATGACTTCAAGCCCTTGTAATGATCCTTGGGAAAACACAGGTAGGTAGATTCAAGGTAGGTGTTTCCCTGAGGTTCTATGACCTTCCCCATCCTATATAGAGAGCGGAGCAAATGGCTATGACCAACACTGAACTAAGCTACGATGTAAAGGACTGAGCCTACACATTGGACCACATTATAATTACAGTGATTTCAAGCCATGTGGAAACGCTGATTTGAATTGATTGCTTACTTTTATGGTTTGTGGTGTTTATCAAGACTTTATATGGGTAAAGTGTTCATAGATCATTTATGTATAATCAAAGAATTTACTGTGTGTCTTAGTCAGGGTTTTTAATTGCTGTGACAAAACACCATAACCAGAAAGTAAGTTGGGGAGGAAAGAATTTATTTGGCTTATGTTTTCACATCACTGGTCATCACTGAAGGAAGTCAGGACAGGAACTCAAACAGGGCAGGAACCTGGAGGCAGGAGCTGATGCAGAGGTCATGGCTTGCTTAGCCTGCCTTTCTTATAAAACCTAGGTCCACCAGCCCATCATGGGCCAGGCCCTTCCCCATTGATCACTAATTGAGTCAATGCATTATCCCTGCATCTCATGGATCCATTTTCTCAACTGAGGCTCCTTTCTCTCTGATGACTCTAGCTTGTGTCAAGTTCACACAAAACCAGCCTGTACACTATGTATGTGTTAACACTGACCCAAATGTGGGAACTGAGTCAAATAAGTATATTAATGTGATTGGCATGTATTAGGACTTTAGAGAAATTCAGTTCTACATTTTATACAAATGAGTCTTGCCACTAACAAAATAAATTGAGGCTATATTCAGAAATATGTATTATGATGTTTAAGGTTTATTTAGGTTTGAAGTATGAAAGACATTTCAATGCTTATTTTGTTAAAACCTCACATATAGATAAAGGCAAAGTTTATTGGCCAAGAATGAGATAGTACGTACAATTTGCTCAGAAACAAACAAAAAGTTTGAGGTTTAAGAATTTTTGTTAGTGTCCTCACTAATAGGAATGGTACATGCCAGAGTATAGTTTCTGAAATACGTAAAGACTAATCCTGTCTTCTGTGTATGCCACAGCCACGTAAAGAAAATGTCCCACTAAATACCTTACCTTGCCAGGTACACCTGCAGCACTTGGAGGCTGAGGCAGAATACGCAGGGGATTTATGCCAGTGAGTTTGGGGCAGGCCTGAGGTACTTAGTGAGACACTGTCTTACAAACATTTAAAAGACTTTTTAATCTTAAAGTATGTTTTTAAAAAGGATTGTATATCAGAAAGAAAAAAGTTGTATTTATAGAGCTACTATTTTGATAGAAATTTTACAACAGGATTATTTTATGAATCAGTTGACAGTATCCACCATGTATTTGAAGTACTTTAAAAACCATGCCAAGTATTTGACCAACTGTGTAGTTTTCTAAGCTGTATTTTCGTGCCTGCACATAAAATTTGATGTGTTACTATGTAGCATTTGCTTTCTTAGAGCCTGCTTGGGACGGTAGAACACAAGGAGCAAGTCCCTTTTAAGCCTAAAACTTTAGTCTGGAAAATTGTGGTAAATTAAAAGAAAATGGCTCCATCAGCTCAAATATTTGAATACTTGATCCTCAGTTGGTGGAACTTTTTGGGAAGCATTAGGAGGTGTGGTCTTGTTGGAAGAGGCTTCAAAAGACTCATGCAATTGCGTGCTCTCTCTGCATCATGGTTAGGTCTCGAGATGTATGAAAGCTGTCAGCTCCTGCCCCAGCACCATGCCTGCCTGCATGCTGTTCTGTTCCCTGCTAGGATGGCTTTTATCATAGGTTAGCTAGGGATAGCGATATCACAGACTCTAATCCTCTGAAACAGTTATCCCCAAATGAACTTTGTCTTCTATAAGCTGCCATGGTCATGGTGTTGTGCCGCAGCAATAGAAAAGTAACTGAGACAAGAATAAATTAGATACACCTTTATTTGGTGCAGAATTTTAAAACTATAAGAAATGAATAGATAAAGATGGAAAAGAAAACTTGAGCCTCAGCAGCCCAGTTTGAAAAAGCTTTGCTGTGGGACAAGCACTTGTGGTGTTATGTTAGTATATCTGAGCAGAAAGGCATGTGCTGTTAAAGGACAAATGGGCATCCTGTTGCATATTTCAAAGTAGAGTATCTCTTCCAAACTGCCCTCTGGTCTCGTCACTACTGGAGCATTTACTCTGCCATGTCAGTATTTAATGTGATTTTTCTGGCCAAATATATGACCCAGGATACAAATACAAATTTCCTACAGGTAGAAATTGTTATGTTGATTTCATGTAATTGACCCTATGTTATAAATGATGAGTGGACGCGTGGGCATAAAAGGAGAGTAATGGTGTGTGACATCGTGGTTGGAAACTGTTTGAGGTATGTATTTGTGCCTGCATCCCTTTGAGGCACACTGTGTATAACATCCTGTCCTCACATAATTGTCCAGAAAGAGAAAGGAAATTTGGTTTACTTTATAGTGTGCAGCAAAACAGCTCCTTTAAAAACTAGCCCTGGGAACAGCTGAAGGGTCCGTCTCTCCCTTTAAGTCTCTGTCATTCTTCACATGGTAAACTCTCTCTTAACGCAGCTCCTGTCTGGGTTCTGAAGGAAAGGCATCCTCTTCAAGACCCATCAAGCTCCTCTGGGGTGATGCTCTATCCACACTACTGCTGCCCTACTTTATAGAGGCCCAGTCATGGCCCTTGTGACCTTGAGACTGCCTCAACAAATAATCTCATCTTGAAGGAGTGGGGTGAACTATAGAACAAATGATAAGATTTTTAAAATGCATTTCAAAGTAATTCTTTTGAGTTAAAGACACCAGATGGAAAGATCATATTTTAATATTCCACTTATATGAGACTCTAGAAAAAATGAGCTGATGTGACAACAGGCCAGTGGAAAAGGAAGAGGAGGGAGACCAGAAGATCTTTATCTTGACCATGGTAGCTAGTTCACAGGTACAATAGATACTAAACCCTATGAGATTGTAGACTGAGAATATTTGTAGTTTAAAACAAGAAAAACAGTTTTATGCTCGAGAGTAAAATGGCTGCCTTCCAGGACCTGTTTGGAGAGACCTTACCTTCTTTGTATGAAGTGAGGATCTTGGAGGTGGTAGATGACCTTTCCAAATAACTGAGTCTGAAATGAAGAAACTTAAATAGTAAAACAAACAGACAAACAACAAAATCAGCTTAAGAAATCCAAGATAATTATTATTATTATTGAACAGAAATAAGACAGCTGCTTAATTAAGGAAAATACTTGGGCAAGTATTTCTGAGATGCACTTGTATCAAGTATAACTTGAGTACGGTTATTTGTAACAAAGCCGTTAAGGCCCATTCTGTTGCTTGTTTTTCTATTGTAATTTGTGTTGTGAAAATTCATTGCCAAAGATCACAAAATTTCAGGTAGCCTTGACCTGAAAAAACTGTATGAGGAACAGAATTTGAATTTTAAATCTGAAGTATCATTCAAGCTTTCATTTCATTTGAAAACAGCATAAAACAAACCTAGAGTTCATAGAAATTTTTTTTTTAATGTCTTTGTCATGGATGCTGAAATGTGAAGAATTGAACTTAATACACATATGACTCATTGCTTTAAGCACAGGTTACATGTTGTGTGGGCTAGAATGGTTGCTCAGATACATGCCCCACCTTGAGGGAGTGGTTGGAGTTTGGTGGATCCTTAACCATCCTTAGTACTCGGGTCTAAACAGTGTGACCTTCAACTGTAAGTGTGCTCACAGGAGCTCAGTGTGAGCTTGGTGTGCAGCTTCAGAGGTTAATGTTGACATAAAAATCATAATTTTATCCTTATTTTGTCCATTTGTCTTTTTGTTTTACTCCAGCTCCCACTGAAGATCGATATCATTAAGCATCCAAATGAAACAGATGGCAAAAGCACTGCTGTGCACGCAAAGCTCTTAGCACCCGACTCTGTGAGCATTTACACTTACCCATGCATTCCGGAGTATGAAGGCACGGACCATGAGGTGGGCAGCTTGGCACTTACATCCCTTGTGGGAGCTTTTAATTCCATCTCCTTTCTGAACTTATTGGGACATGACTTACTATCTTCCTAGCAATCTAGTGTTATGCTTATTTAATGCTAAGTATGCGTTTTACTTCAGTGATGTCTTCACAGATCCTCAACTATTATGTTTTTTTTTTAATCCCTCTGCTAGTTTGTTTTATAGGTTTGATGCCTCACTCTAGGGTTTTATTCTTCACTAGTACCCTGCTTCTCCATTGCTCCCGCAGAATTCTCCTTTCTGTGTTACTTGTGGATGGTCTAATTTGATACAGACTGGGAAACTGAGTTACAACTGTCATTGGAATAGCTGCAACAAAGAAAAGAAAGACTGCCTCAGAGGAGGTTTTGGAAATTCTCTCAAAATTAAGTTTTAGTATATAAAACCTTTGTGATATTTTTTACAACTGCTTATATGTCTTCCTTAAGTACATCTAGATTCCTAATTCATACTCTAGTTAAAATTGTCATTTTGATGGGATGTTAGTAGCCTTCTTATCAAAAAATAATATACTACATATATAAATACATATGTATGTTAAATATATGTATAAATGAATATATATTAGGAAACATATATACATACATATATGTTGAGATATATTAGTTTATTCTCTGTGCAATTTTAATTTATTTAGAAAGTATATTTACAAGTAATGTCTGAGTTTGATCTAGTCATGTGTTTGTGTATCCTTCTCTGGTCAGTTAAATAGCATTTATTTAATTAAACAGAATACACTGTTATACTCTTCTTAAATTTGATGCCGAATTTCACTGTGTGGTCCACACTAGCCTTGAGACTCAAGGTCCTGCTGTCTCTGCCTGGAAGAATTTAGGCCTACAAGTGTGCCTCGCAGTACCCACTATGGTATACTGTTTATCCTACCATCAGTAATGGCTGTAAAAGCTGTTACACCATTTCCTCCCCTGCCTTATTTATTTTATCTTTCCTTATACAGTGAAAATGGTATTTAATTGTTGAACAGTTTTTAGTAGTTTTAAAAAATTTTTTATTTTTATTTTTTAAAATATTTATTTATTTATTATGTATATGAGTACACTGTCTTCATGTACACCAGAAGAGGACATCAGGTCATAATACAGATGGTTGTGAGCAACCATGTGGGTGTTGGGAATTGAACTCAGGACCTCTGGAAGAGCAGCCAGTGCTCTTAACCACTGAGCCATCTCTCCAGCCCCAGTAGTTGTTTTTAAAAAGCATCATGTACTTTGTCTTTTGTCTTTTTGTCTGGCCTGTAACTCTTAGGAAGCCCAGGCTGACCCTGATCTCATGCCCTCATTTCTCTAGTGCTGGGAGTATAGGAGTGTAGCCCCACACCACAAAAATAGTTCTTAATTTTCTTTTTTAAACTCAAGGTACTGTTAAGTTGGCTTTGTAGTCAGTGAGTAACTTATTTTGAAGTAACTTCTCCAGGTAATATGATTATATGCTATTAGCAATGAGCTTAAGCTTTACCATATATGGAAGAAAACAAATAATAGAATCACCCTAATGCTTTTTTAGACACCCAGCATCTCTTTTTCTTAGAGTTTTAAGTCAAGAGTTTATGTTGGAGATCACAGTACCGTGTAGCTAACTTGAGTTTCTTTGTTTTAGGTTGTACTTGTTTTTCCTGGGCCTCAGTCTATCTCAGTAAAAGATGTCTCTTTTCATCTACAAAAAAGGACTGAAAGTAAAGGTAGAAGTAGAACTGATGACCTTGATGTGCCACCTCTTAAACTCAAGAGAACTAAGGAAGAAGAAGGCTGTGATTTGAGCAGGAGCACTTGCAAAGGCCCAGAATTGAAAAGAGTTGTCTTTATTGACAGCACCTGGAGCCAGACAAACCAGATAGCCTCTGATGAGCGGCTTCGGGGTAAGGAAGTTGTGTGGGGCTTTTATTTAGTAGTTCCCTCAAGAGAACAGTTACATTCAGCGTTCATATTTGCTCCATGTCTCTTCTCCTTTTCTGTCTTATGTGTTTATTTATGCATCTATGTGCTTTGCTGGTGGAACCATTTTAAATTAAGCAGTAGGCTTTGCAAAACTGCTCTCTAAATACTATAGATCTTTTTGACAGTACATTCCTACATAATAAATAAATTGGATGCCTTGGAGCTGGAGTTACAAGCAGTTAATAAGCTTCCTAATGTGGGTGCTGGGAACCAAACTTGGGACCTGCACATGAGCAGGAAGTACTCTTAACTGCTGTGCCATTTCCCCAGCCTCATAGTTAAGGTCCTTTAAAGTAAGAATAAATCCAGGCTTGCCTATTGCTGGTCCAGTTTGTCCTGTTGTTTGCTGTCATTATGATATTGGGTCTTTTCCCTGTCAGCTCAGCACACTTCATGAATGTTAAGTTCAGATTGCATACTTACTGTTGCATTAAGTCAGGAGGCATATAAAATTAGTTGTTTTCATATTTAACTGTATTTAACAAGGACTACTTGATTACTGTGATGATGGCCAGATCTTTCCACATAAAGGTTTATATTCCTTTAGTACACTAGAGTGACACGTTCAGGCTACAGACTTTCTCAACAGAGTTTGGTATTCACGAATCATTGCTTCAATCAGTCACTAAATTGAGAAATGAAAAATAGTGGAAGTTCAGTCCTGTTGCTTCTTCATGTGTTAATTGGCTTTTAAATAGTGGCCTCAGTAGTTTGTAGTAGTATGGACTCAGCAGTGCAATAGGGAATCTCAACCTTCTTTGACTTTCTTCCTGCCACAGACTTGGACTCATCATTGTCCTACAGAGCTGTGGTTCCTTTTCCTAGGGTCTGTTATTAGAAGCTGAGTTATGGAAGCTGATACATGCATGCCATTTCTTGAGTGGACAGAGCCAATGAAATAAATAGGTATATGTGTGCGTATTGTGAGATCGCAGTGGTGTCTCAACTCAGTTCAACATTTCAGGCATTGTATTTGTTTTGCTTCCATTTCTATGTCTTTTATTTTAAATAAAAACTCCCATATGTATAAGTGTTTATGTGTGTATGTGATGCATATGCATATGTGTTTATGTATATGTAGGCACATGGATGCCACTGCGCATGTGTGGTGGTCAGAGAATAACCTTGGTGTCATTCCTCGCCTCCCACTATGTTTCAGACAGAGTCCCTTGCTCATTGCACCAGCCTAACGACTCGTAGCTTCTGAGTATCCTCCCATCTCTACCTCCATCTGACCAAACATGTAGGGCCTATGCCTGTGTTCTACTGCCTCTGCCTGGGTTATGAGATCTTCTCGGGTCCTAGTGGTGTTGTGTAGCACGTGTGCTGCTCACCGAGCCATCTCCTAGCCTCTTAATGCCATTTTGCTGGAGCGAAATGCTGAGCTCCCAATACAAATTTAAGTTACTTTGCTTGCCCGAGTGACACAGCTAGTAATCTGAAGTCCAGGAGCTCCTGGTGTTTCTCGTTTTTCTTTGTACCTTTCTCAGTGCCTTCCCTAAAAGCTTTAGGATGTTTCCAGTTATTGGACCAGCTTGGTGATTAGAAGGCAGGAGAGCTACTCAGCTGGTATTGCATGTTTGCCAAAAGGTCTCTCAAGAAAAGATGTACAGTCTGTTATCATTTCCAACCGAAAGGAAGTACAAAGTACATTTCACTGGCAATTTGTTATCTAATTAATTAGTTTGTACCTGTGGATTACAGGCTTGGAGGAATTCATTGTTGGTGGTTAGCAGATGAATCCATGCTGCCCTGTGCTCTGAAGGAGTGAGAGATCACTGCCTGACATGGCCCCTGTACCCTTTACTGCCGCAAGTTACTCTCAGTGTGAAGATTTGTCTGGCATCTTTTCTTATTATTATTACCTTATATGGTAATTTCTAGGTTCAAATGAAAGAGTACAAGTAAATGTCCTTGAAAAACCTATAAATGGAATTATTCTGCTACTATTTAAAGTCAGTTCGTTCAGGTTTGCCTAAATAAGATTGCCTAAAAGATTCGTTACGTCTTCCCAATTCCCATAAAAAGCTTGCATTTCACTTTCGTGCAAGTTCATAACCATGCAGTGAGTCTCTGAAAGCAAGTCTCTACATGTCCTAAACAGTCCCTGCTTCCTCAGGAATAGTTTAGGGGGCTCACAATTACAGCCTCCATACTTAAGAAAGATAGATTTCTGGATAAGCCAGATTGCCTCCATAAGAAATAATCCCATGTGTGTGAAAACTCCTGAGCTTTAATCTTAAAACATGTTTTCATTTGGTTAAGCTGAACAAACCATGCTTCAGCCCTCAGATGTGCTGTTTTAGGACGTTTGCCTCCATCATCGTGTTCTGAATGCTGCAATTAAGAATCACCATAATGGGCTAGAATCACAGCCCAGTGGCTAAGAGCAGTTATTGCTTTTGCAGAGAGGAACTTGGATTCAGTTCCTGGCACCCACATGTTGGCTCACAACTACCTATAACTCCAGTTCCAGGGGATCCAAAACCTTCTTCTGTGGCATGCATATGGTCCACACGCATACACATGTACACTCATATACATACAAAAAAGCAAATAGACTTTAAAAATTACCACAACAGTGAAACTATCACTTTGCTAAATGTTACAGAAACAACAGCGCTGGCTATTTCACTAGTATCTGAATAAAACCCTGAAAGGTAAGAGTCCTGATGCAATCATGTACAACCAGGTAGCATGGCATTCTGAAAGATTCATCAGAGGGTGCTGGGGAAATGTAGAAGGTAGATGGATTCTAGATTATTAAATTATCAGTGCACCATAATTTCTTCCACTTTTGACAGCTTCGGTAGAGCTTGGTACTTTTGTTTGTGTTGTAAACACTGTCATTTCAGGACCTGTGCATAGTCATCCATCAGCTTACATTAGGATTATGCAATACTGAACCTGCCTTATACTGAACTTGTCTAACGCAGTTAATCTCTTAGCTATAGTGACTTAGCTGCTTCTACTCCTGGCCTCATGACTGGCAGCTGATCCTCCCTACTGTTCTCAGCATCTCATTGTACATTGTCACACTGAGGAAATACATAAATGACACAGGGTAAGAGTTGGTCAGTCACTTATGCTCAGTACTTTGACCAGATATGAGTCTCTGCATTAACTGTCACCTCTGCAAACAGGAGCTTCCCCAAGCTGAGAGCAGCACTGGTTTATAAGACAAAACAGAAATATTTAGAAAGCTGTTTGACAATATGTTGGTTTAAGCAAAGCACAGTAGTGTGTTCTCCCCTTAGGCCATGCCTTCCCCAGCCGTAAGCTTTTGACCAGATTTAGAGTATCAAGGGCATGTTCTCTGCCTGGAGTGGGCCTCAAATTCAGTCACAGAGATGTTGGTTAGCCTCCAAATAGTCATGCCACCATTGTGTCAATAGGTTTGTGTTGCTTGGCAGCTAATATTGTAGCGCACATAATCTAAAGTGAGTGAGCCTGGGGAGTTTTCTCCCCAGCAGCCTGGGCAGCATCTCTTTGCCCTGTCTGGTCTGGTACTCACTGTGTAGCCCAGGATGGCCTCTAGAGCACTAAAATTACAGATGTGCATAACCACTCAGGGCCTTTTCTGTTTGTTTGTGTTCCTGAAATAAGTTGTTAAAGTTTTAATTTTTTACTTATTGTGTTTTGAAATAATCCTATCTGAGTTCAAAGCTGGGTGGGTAAGGTGGCTTGGGCTGAGTTCAGTGTGCAGGATCAACATGATGTAAGAATTGACTGCTATAGCTTGTCTTCCCATCTACACACACATGATGTAGCGTGCACGTGTGCACTCACATACACACACACACAGAGACAGAGACACAGAGACACAGAGACAAAGAATAATTAAATTAGTTGAAAGGATTATTTTTCAAAACTTCAAAGTCAACATTTTAACCTTCCTTTCAAACACTGTAAGGACCGACTCCATCCACACTTTATTCAGCCTCCTCCTGACTCACATAGCTACTGCTGTGCTCATTACTTCCGTCTGTCCTCTATTGTCAGCCCACAAACTGGAATCTTTGCTGATCACTGCTTTATACCACAATGTGTATTTGGAATCGTATGGCCTTTCACCACTTTGTTGCTTAGCATTCTTTTTTCTCTGCTGCCTTCGATGAAACATAATACACATTTTAAGAATTCCTTCAAGGGTCCTATTAGCAGCGGTACAGTGTGTGTTTGTCTGTGAAATCACTCCTGTCTTTGTGATACATTATTTTCTAGGTTCACATTTTAGCTTGCTTATTACTCTGTTGTCTACAGCATTCTGTTGATAAAGATGTTGGAAATGTGAAGTGAATTGTTTAATTTCTAGACATACATGCCCTAAAGATAAAGAAGACACAAAAAGACATATCCATAGGAAGCAGTGATTTAAACAAATAAGTAAATCACACTTCCAACTCAGAAGTTCCAGGCCTAGATTATATTTTGTCTGCATTTAACCCAAATTTTTAAATTTTTTGTTGTTTTAAAATATATTATCTTATTTTGAAATTATATGCATATGGATGTTTCTGTGAATGGGTGTGTCCACATGAGTGTAAGGACTCCAGAGGCCAAAAATGTTGGCTTCCCTAGAGCTGAAATTACAAGTGGTTGTGAACCACATCAGTGTGCTTAAGTCCTCCAGAAGCTTGTATGTGCTGTTAACCACTGAACCATAGCTCCTAGTTCTTACTGTTTTTATTTATATGCATGTGTATGTATCTGTCTATATGTGGGTGTGTGCACATAGAGGTCCTCTGAAAGACTCCACCCAGCAGAAGATCAAGCAGAAGCTGAGTCTCACAGCAAACTTTGGGCAGAGCACAGGGAGTCTTATGGAAGAGTGGGGGAATAGAAGGACCTGGAGGGGACAGGATTCCACAAGGAGACCAACAGAGGCAACAACTCTGGGCCCAGTGAGACCGGCGGATACTGATGCACTGAACAAGGGCCACGCATGGAGAGGGCTTGGCCCTCGGCTCAGATGTGTCCAGCAGGCAGCTCAGTCTCTATGGGGTCCTCTAGTAAGGAGAACAGGGGCTGTCTCTGCCATGGACTGTGTTGCCCACTCGCTGATCACTTCCCCCTAGTGGAGTGCCTTACCAGGCCACAGAGCAAGAGGATGCAGGCAGTCCTGATGAGACTTGGTAGGCTGGGGTCATTTGATAGGGGAGAAGGGCTCCCCCTCTCTGAGGACTAGGGAGGGGCATAGGCGGTTAATGGGTACTCGTTAGGGCATTTTCCTCCATACTTCATTTTGGCTGACGTCCTGTGTTGCTCTCCCTATCTCGTACCCCCCTTTACTCACATTGACTCCTACCTAGATGTACATATTTAGGAATTTGATGAGAGGAAATTCTGGGATTTGTCTTTGAGTCTGATGACCTCACTTCATATAGTGGTTTCCAGTTTTTTTTTCCAGTTTTACACATTTTCCTGTAGTGTTCAATTTTTTAATTTTTTTTTTCCTTTTAGCCAAATAGAGTTCTGTGGTATACTTACTACATCTTCCTTACCCGTTGACCTGGCAGTGAACATGCAGGCTAGCTTCGTTTCCTTGCCACTGTATAAAATGCAGTGATGAGCACGGGTGAGCGAGATCTCTGTGGTATGATAAGAAATCCTTTGAGTTTATTCCCAGGAGTGGAATAGTGAGGCTGTGTGTTAGTTCACTGTTAGTGTTTTGAGAAACCTCCACGGTGACTTCCACAGTTTATGTTCCCACCAGCAATGAATAAGAGTTAATTTCCCCCATCTTCTCACCTTATAGAGATCTCTCACTTCCTTGGTTAGGTTATCTCTAGATGTCTGGGTTACTTTTGTTTTTGAGGCAATTATAATGGAATGTTTTTCCCTGATTTCTTTCTCTGCAAGTCTATTATTGATGTATATAAAAGCTACTGGGTTTTGTATCCTTTGACTTTGCTGAACATGTTTATCAGACTGAGGAGTTTTCTAGTGGAGCCCATGGGTGTTTTAAGCATAGAATCACGTTGTCTGCGAGAAGCAACAGGTTAATGCCTTCCTTTCCAATTTTGATCCTCCCCATGTCTTTCTCTTATCCTACTGCTCTAGCTAAAACTTTAAGGATTATGTGGAATAGGAATCAGGAGAATGGGCACCCTTGTCCAACATCTTAGAGGAAATGCTCTGTTTTCCTTTGTTTAGTGTATTGGCTATACCTAGTCATATATAGCTCTTTATCATATCGTTGTGTTTTTTGTCCATTCTTACTTTCTTGAGGACTTTCGTTATGAAGACATACTGAACATAGCTAAGGGTCATGCTGGCTTAGTAAAGAGATTCTTCTCCAAGATCCATGACTTCGCTAGCCCTGAGTAGATAGCTAGCTAGGTTTCTAGTATCTGCCATGATTTTCCTCTTTAGAGGGCTCAGTTAAGTCTGACTAGAGAACTGTTGGTTACACCAGGATATGGCTGCCGCTACTGTACCCTGGGGATTATTGTGCCATGCTGGTTGTCGTTGTGGCCCATGGGCGTCATAGCTAGGTAGGACTGTTAGTTGCTTCCCGCTTTTGGAAGCTTGCATGGTGCCTCCTGGTGCCATGAAAGCTGGTCTCCAGGGAAGAGGCTTTTAGGCCTGCTCGGGGCCCTACGTCTGAAGTGCATGGTGCCTTCAGCAGCTGGGACTTGCCTTCCACCTCTTGGGGGCAACAACAATAACCTATAACATTGTAGAGTCTCTTGGGCAACACTGACCAACAACACCTCAAAAGAGGGGCTTCTCACGCCTGCTGTTGGGGCTGTTGTTAGTCAGGCCTTTGGCTCTTGGATGGCACATTGTCAGCCCAGACGAGAAATTGTTATTTTAATTATGGATATATATTTATACACCTACTTATATGTATGGTAGGTATTTTTAGGTAAGTAGTTAATTCCTTATGACTTGTTCAGATATCCTTATGGTCAGTTTGCCTTTCCTTCCCTCTCCTGCACTGTCGCCCTCCTCCTCCTCCTCCTTAGGTAGAGCCTATAGCAAAATAAAAATAAAAATAAAAATAAAAATGACAACTATTAAAAAACAAAAAACAAAAAAACAAAAAATATGACAACTATTTCAAGGAAAAAAATCACTTTATTGGATAAATTAAATCCTTTTTGCAAATGAATAATGAAATTCTGTCAGCAAGTCAAAACTTGAAAAGAAGCTCCTAGATAGAAGATAGCAGGGTAGAAACAGTGAGATAGAAGACTTTGTGGGCCGTTCAATTTTAAGTGTATTGTACAAGGTCTGAGACTCAGGGAAATTGGGTGTGCACACGATCCCATTCTGTGCCATGTGCTGTTTCTATACGTACCTCTGTGCATTTAAAGGATACCCTGTTTAGAGTTGGAATAGAAGGAACTTATCTGCACTCCTTAATTAAAAAGTCCTTGAAGCAATTAAACCATCATTGTGTATCAGCGCATATTATTGTACCAGTTACTGTTATTGTTCTCAGTAATAATGCAATTGAGAAGTATTTATATGTTCCTTTTTTGTTCGTTTGGCAGAGTTATTACAAGTTGAACTGAAAACAAGGAAAACTTGCTTTTGGCGCCATCAAAAAGGGAAGCCAGATACTTTCCTTTCCACAATTGAAGCCATTTATTACTTCCTGGTAGACTACCATAGTGACATGCTGAAAGAGAAATACAAAGGACAATATGACAATCTTCTATTCTTCTACTCTTTCATGTACCGCTTGATAAAGAATGCCAAAGGCTCTGGAGAGAAGGCAAAACCAAAACCCACCCGTTAGTTCTGCGAACAGCGCTTGTCATGTGCTCTGCTAACATCCACCGACTTGTTCCTGAGCCGTGTTTACTCTGGGAAAGAATTGTGCTCAATGCCTTTGAGGACTTGGGGGAAATTCCAGCTTTGTTCATTTTATCATCCTTTTTGAAGGAAACGTTGAATTTGGCAATTTTCTAAGAGATGATGCTGAATGAAAGATACTTTCGAAGCTATTTTGGTCAGTTTGGGCATATCTCGGTTACACTGTACATTTTAATATGCTGTGAACTGTATGTGATTGTAATTATATGTGATCAGAGATTGTCTTATCTTTTCACTTATATTCACCTTGCCTTTGGATCTAAATGAAGTCAAAATCTTTTGGCAAAAAAAAAAAAAAAGAAAGAAAGAAAGAAAGAGAAGCATAATTTGCTTGATGTTAGTGACAGAAGTGGCATAGGTAAGTGTGCTATGCTGGCTCTGTAAGCCCACACTCCCTCCCACTGTTTGTCCTCTGCTCTAGGAGAGAACTGTGGCCCTGCCAGAGGGATGCACATATGGCCTGTTTCGTCAAGTCACAAGGCCCAACAGGCCCATATGTTTTGATGTACCAGCAATGCTGTAGGAGATGGAATTTATTTTTCAAGAGTGAATGATACAGGATTAAAATACATTTCTTCATGTTTAGAACATGTCTAGAAATAAAGGTAAGCTAGAACGGATTGAAGTGGGAGCAAAGTCTGCATTGGGGAAGGATGGGGAGTATGCTGATGTCAGACTTCCCTGAGCCAACTCTGCTGCCATTTATCCAGCTCTTCAGACCAACAAAACAGTTCAAAAACTGAAGGAAAAAGAGGAGAGAACAGTCTTATCACTCCTTCGCCATGAGAAAGATGGCCCACATCCTCCAGCTGAGAGTATTGCAGCGCCCTGCAGCCAGATAGAGTCTCCAGGCCTTCCTGAAGGCAGAGGGTCTGCAGGAATAATGAGATGGCTGCACTTGCCTTGTCTCCCTTTGATATGATAGACTAACAATGGCCCTGACCTGCTGCTCCCTGTATAATGGCCCTTCAGCCCTTGTTTTCTTACTTTGAAGTGGCCCTCGCTCTGAATCTGAGTCATAAGCGTCTCCCAGATCTGTATTTCTACTTTTGTGGTTTGGCTGTTGACGTACAACATACATGGCTATGCTAGCCTGCTGGAGCGTGCAAGGTTGCCTTTACCCTTTTGCCCCTGTACGTCTATGAAGGTCAGGTGACCTGACAGCCACCTACCTGATTCCTGACACGTGAACAAGGAGTGCCTTATGGCACTGCCATTTAACTGTTGTACAGCATTATTGTGCCAGTATAGCTAGCACATTTTTGGGTACCGTATCAGATGCCACTCAAGCATCCAGGAAGGGTTTTAGCCCCATTTTTTCATAAGCTCTTGACCACTGGCTTTGTCTTCTTTCCCTTCTTATCCACTGACAGTACCAGCAGGCTTGTGGGATTCCCTGAGGCTGCCAAAAGGGCTTTGGGGTGTGTTAGTGAAACTAACTAGATGAATGGCCTAGGCGTATATGCTAAACTCTTCTTCCTTCCTCCACGCACTAAAGCCCACTCATCCTGTCATGGCCACCTGGCTAGGCAAGCATCCTTGCCAGGAGATGGGCACCCGCCTCCTGGACTCCAAACCACAGCAGCAGATGCTATCCAGTAATCTGTCAGTGTGTACTTGGTCCCCACCCTTGCTAGTACGTCTTCCTTCCTCCAGCTTTCCCACCTAGGATCATGCGTTCTAATAAAGTTGTGAATTCAAGGCAGCCAGCTAGTTCAGGTGGGATTTTGGTCAGGAAAGCAGACATCTTTAAAAGATTAGCATAACCTTTAAATAAATGTAATAAAGGACCAAGGCTCCCCCCCACCCCCCATCAAAGGTGGGGCTATTGGGGAAGTAGGTCTGGAAGGCTGCTGCAGGGAAGGCTGACTGATGGCTTGCGTGGCCTCAGCTCCTAAGCCCCCAATCGCTCCTCCCACATGTCTCAGCTGACAAGTCCTTCTCAGCCCATTTGGAAGCCTTAAGTAAGGGGACTTCGCTTGGCCTTTTCTTTGACGTCATGTTAGTTTGGTTTTTGTCCCTGTCTGTCTTTAATAATCACATTTTATTTGATGAGAAAGAATTTCATTTCGAATCCCAAATGCTAGGCTCTGTCTTTCCTCTCAGTTCCATCTGTATGCCTCCTCATCTGTGTGAGCCTCTCTCCTTGCAGTGACTTACCTGGTGGAGTGATGGCTCAATGTTGGAGTGACTAGCAGCTGGCTACTCAAGAGCTCCCCGAATGTCGCAAGAAAGTAGGTACAGTAGGAAAACATGTCTTTCATATTATGGAAGAATGATATATCAATTTTTGGTCTCCAAATACTAGTGGTTAAATGGCTCCATTGAGAAGTATTGCTAATCATTTAATGAGTTTTAATTGAAGACCACCAGCTTAAAACAAGACAGAACAAAACACTGCCCATTCATGAGAATCATTTATCAATACACAATGGATACAGTCCTCCACATGAAAAATGGAGGGAAAAGCATGGAATACAAAGGAAAAAGACAAGTGTCAAACAAAGGAAAAAGATTTCTGGGTATCTTCAGAAAGAATGTATTTGTTCAAAAATGCAGGTTGATAGTTATGTCATTAAATAAAGATCCTAGAAATTGAGAAACTACTAAAGTAATTCAATACAGGAGTTGGAAGATAAAATATCAGAATAAAAAATTCTAATTTCTAAATACTTAATGGTAGCCTTGTTAAAAGTTGTGACTGAGACCATGGACTACCTGGACTTACTGAATTAAACACAACAACCTGAAATACAAGGAGGGCAGTGCTTGTACACTCTGTTGTGAAGGAGAAGGTTGGAAACTAAATCCACAATAATGGTAAGTTCACAAAAGTTAAGCAACATCAGGTGACAGGAAAATTCGTATACTCTGTTAACTGTGCGTACATTCAGGTTATTGTGACACTGAGTTTCCTGAGAAGCCAAATCCCTTTTCTCCAAACTGTTTTTAATCAAAACATTTGATTATTGTATGTATGTGTATGATTTGTAAGGGTGAGGGTATGGGCTGCAGCATGCACGCTTGGAGGCTGGAGGAGGTCAGAGGGCACACGCTTGTGGAGTCTGTTCCCTTCTACTTTTATGTGAATTCTGGGGTCGAAGTCAGGCCGTTGGTTTGCACTCCAAGCATCTTTACCCACTGAGCCCTATCAACACACCTCCAAATTGTTTTTAACCATAACATTTTTATATCCTTTTGAGGCTCTGGGTAGGGTCGGGGTGGGGGACAAGCAATCTTATTTCACATGTTGGCTTTGGTAAGTACTGTATACTCACTACATATTTATGGTGTCATGGAGAAATTTGATTTGGGTGCTGTAATGGTCATACCCTCAGCTGGCCGATTCATGTCAGTCAGTAAGTTTCTTTAATTCTGTCACTATAATTGTCTAGTCAATAAGGCAGTTTTAACTTTCTTTGCAAAAGCTGTTTTGTTTGTTTTTGACATAGGGTCTCACTCTAGCCCAGGCTAGCCTGGAAATCACTACTCACTAAATAGTCTTGAACTATTAGCAGTCTTTCCACACCAGCCTCATCAGTGTTGGGACTGTGTGTGAGACAACACACTCAATTCTAAAGGGCATTTCTAAATCTGGTACAAGGTCGGTTTTTTTGTCCTAAAGAGATCTCCCATTCTACAAAAACTCTGGGGTTCCAGCTATATGTTAAAGATTTGGTAGGAGATCAGTATAGGATACCAAATTCTAGGCACTAAAAACAATAAAGGGCACATTGACTAGTGTAGTAGTACATGAAAGAGATACTAGTTAAGGAGGAAATAAATAACACTGACCAGAGACTTGACTGAAAGGTGGGTGAACCATGCTGATAATGACGAACAGCCTCAAAGGGGAAACCTTGGGTGCAAAGAGCTGGAGGTAACTGTGTGTGTAGCATATTTGAGAATAGGCTTAGAACTACACATGGCATGAAAAAGTAAGAGAAGATGAGATCACAGATGTCACAGTAACATAGAGACCATGGTAGACCAAAGTGGGCTTGGTGGGCAAGGGACTTTATTGGTGCTAATAACAGGAAAATGGATGAGGCGTTATCTTCAGGAGTGAGGATGATTCAGAAGCAGCTGTATCGCCAAAGAGCTCATCCCAATATAGATGACAACTAAAGGAAGCTGCAACCCTGGAGAGCCCTGCTACTTGCAGGTAGCTGGGAAGGCACATACAATACGTTTTCACCATATATTCCCCTCCTCCAAAAAGCCAACAAAAGCAAGGAAGCCAATATGGAGATGGTTTTGTGTTTGCCAGTTACTGCTGTGTGTGATGCCTGCTCTGTCCTAAAGGAAGTTAAGCCACTTGGCTCACAGTGTTCCCCACAAGAATCATAGTACCAGGCATGAGAAACCTTGGTCAGGGCTCCCCAAACAATATAAGTAATATATGTAGCCCTGGATGCCTCTCAGGAGTTAAGGGTAGACCCCTATTCCTGCTGCTGACACTCATGTAAGGAAGAGGATTGGGGTGATTAGAGCCAGATTTCATCTGTGAGCCTCTTTCCTGCAGTCCAGCTTCTATGGTTCCAGCCAACAACCCAAGGAGAGAAGCAATTAAACAGTCCTACATGAACCTTGGCAATTACCAGCATGGAAAGATATGCGTAAAGATGCAGTGTGTGGCACTCACATGGCCTCAATGACAGGAAGGAAATTATGCCTGGTACCGGACCTAGCCAGCTTCCTGAGGCTAGTGAGATCATGGCCCTTAGTAAAGACTCTATTATCTCTACCTTGCTAGCCCAGCATAGTTCCTAACTACTTTCTAAATCTTATCCTTAAGCCCACAGTTAAATATTGCTATCACTCCTCATCAAACAAGCTGCTCTTTACAGCAAGTAGGGACCATCATCAAAAACCACAGCTGGACACAGTACAGAGAACAACAGGTCTTGGGGAGCCCAACCCCAACAGATACTTTTACACCACAGCTCCTGCATCAGTGGCAGAAGAGGGAGTAGCCTGGTTGGAGGAAGTGTGTCACTGTGAGGTGTAATAGAAGTTTTGGTTTCTTTGCAAACTCAGTTGTGTTATGTAAATATGTTTTTGTTTTAATCCCAAGTGTGGGATTTTAATTGGAGCTTGAGTTTGTCCACAGCTATTAATTGTCTTGTGCGGGGCGTGGCTTTTGTCAGCTGGTGAGGAACTCCTTCCTCGAAAGACATGATCTAGGGCTCCGGGGGTATAAATGAGAGCCCAGAGAGAGTAAGGTGTACTGTGAGGTGTTGGTGTGCAATGTGCAGTGGTTTTAAGAGACCAGAGACAGATGGGCAGATGGAGGGAGAGAAATGCTGTGGGGCACAGCAGCTTGGAGGAGATTGCTGGCTGTGTCTGCTGTTGGCAGAGATTGGTATACCTCCAAAGACCTTTTGACTCTAAACAGCTGGGAGAAGTAAAGGGACCCCCTCTCCCCGCTAACCTTCTCTCTCCTATGTAGGGTTTGGAGGTTGGAAGGGAAGTTGAGGCCTAAACACCCCAAATAAAGTAGGATTTAGAAAGAGAGCACTACAGTGGGGTTTTGAGGTCTTATACACTCAATCTACACCCAGTGAAGCTCAAAGTCAGTCTCCTCCTACCTGTGGATCAAGATGTAGAATGCTCAGCTCCTTCTCCATTGCATATCTGCCTGCATGCTGCCATGTTTCCCACCATGACTAAACCACTGAAACTGTAAGCCAGCCCCAGTGAACTGTTTTCTTTTATAAGGTTGTTGTGACCCATGATGACACCTCACAGCAATAGAAGCCCTAAGAAGTTCGTACCAGGGACTGAGGTATTGCTGATAGGGCTGACCATGCTTGTGTCTAGATGAATGTGGATTTGGAGGCTTTGGACCAGGAAAGCAGGGAATGCTTTAAATGATGTTAAATGGGCCAAACCAGTAGGAACATGGATGCCAGTGGTGCTGAGAGTGATTTGAACTATGGAGGCCTGGATCAAGAGGTTTCAGAGGAGAAGAATGTTTGTGTGTGGCCTGGAGGCTGTTCATGTGATAGTGTGACAAAGAATGAAGCTATTTGCCCTTGTTCTAAAAACAAACAAAAAAACAAAACAAGACAACAACAACAAAAACCTACCTGAGGCTAAATTGAAGAAGTTTTGTTTTGCTTTTTGGGGTTTCCCCCTTCTTTGGCAGAGGAAATTTCAGTACAGCCTAGTTTTGACTCTGTTGTGTGGTTATTAGTGTTCACTCTTATGAAGCTCTATAATGAAAAGGAGCAAGCAGAGAGTGGAAAAATATAAAATGTACAATTTGAGGCGAAAAGGGGCATCAGGAAGTAGAATGGAGCTGAGTCCCATGTTCAAGGAGATAAATAGATAAAAGAAAAGCCTGATGTTAAATAGTTTAAGTGGAGTGGTGCTCACATTTGAACTGTGCGCAATGCAAGGTCTTGATCTCAAATGGAGACACACACAAAAACTGCGAGCTGCATCAGCTGCCTGGATACTTTTTGTTCCTTGTTCCCAGAGAGCGGCAGACAAGAAAAGAAGCCCCCATATTCAATGATGTGATGGCCGTTCTTGGTTGTCAGCTTGACTGTATCTGAAATTAACTCAAACCTCCAAATGGAGGCTACACCTGTGAGGTACTTTTGCTTATTTTGAAGTAGAAAGATCTACTTCTAATCTGTATCTTTGAAATAGGAAGACACATCTTTGAGCTGGGGGCGGGGGGAACACAGCTTTAATCTGAATCTTGAGACAGGAAGACACCTTTAATCCAGATCACTTGATCTGGGAAGACCCACCCCTAATCCATGCCACACCTCGGGCTGGAAGCCCACATATGAACATGGAAAAAGGAAGCTTTTGCTCTGTTTGCTGTCGCCTCGCTAGCAAGTCTATTCCTTCCCTGGCATTAGAGGCTACTTCTTTGAGGGTCCAGCACATATTGAAGACCACCTGAGATAACCAGCCTGTGGTCTAAGCATCTTTCCATTCATAGGGAGCCATTGTTGAAGTAGTTGGACCACAACCTGTATGTCATACTAATAAATCCCCTTTCTATATGTACAGAGAGAGATTCACACTATAAGTTCTGTCTGTTACTCTAGAAAACCCTGACTATAGAACAGAGATGGTTGAACCTTAACACAAGGACGTTAGGATCCTGTTCATAATGGGGACAGTAAGAAGTAAAGGTTGCACTTAAACCGGGATTATAATTATAATATTATAGGCATGGCAACACCATCCTGAAAAGAGCATGATAGCTTAAAATGCAGGCCTTTGAGGGAAGGTACGTCTGAGTTACCCAGTAGCCATCAATGGAAAAAGATGAACTAACAAGGAGGGGAACCAAACAAGCAAATGGCTGACTGTGGACTGAGGGGTCTGACTGCCTCACTGAGCCTACTGCGGCAGTAACGCTGGAATCTGCATCTACATCTTCCATTGTGTTCACAACCCCGTAGCACCTAGCATAGAAATGTGTCCCCGAAACCTTTTAAGTCCCTCCCAAGAAGAAAAGGCCCTTTGAATTATTCAAAAACTGCTTCCCAAGCTTAAGGAGAAATAAATCTACGTAGAACGAGGGGTGGATGGTAAGCACAGCTGTACTTCCAGGGGCATTTTCGAGAAAGGACTCACTCATGGCCCAGCAGCAAGGAATGACGTCAGCAGCCTCCAACCACCAGCTCCTTCAGAGCCCCACATGTATTTTTTAAGTTCTGAGTGGAGGCACCCTGCATAGGTGCCTCCTCCCAGAATGCTCTTCCCTAAATGAGGCATTATTAAATGAAAACCCCATGTTGTTGGTCAGGGAGACCCAAGAGGCTCCAAAACATTATAAACTATTGTCAATGCTCTTGTTTGCCCACCAGAATGAGCCCATAGGAACCTTATGACTGAAGACACTACAGCCTAGGGTCTCAAAACATTAAGAAATAAAGCTGGGGCATGGTGTTACACACCTTTAATCCCAGCACTCCAGAGGCAGAGGCTGGCGGATCTCTGTGAATTAGATGGCAGCCTGGTCTATAAAGTGAGTACAGGATATCCTGGGCTACACAGAGAAACCCTGTCTCAAAAAAAAAACAAACAACAACAAAAAAGCGAAATAAGGCTGGATCTGAGGTAGAACTCTGTTCCCTGCTGGCCAATTTTTGCTGTGCCAGAAAATGCCAAGTGAGCTGCTGGGGGTGAAAAATCATCCATACTTCTACCCACTTGTGCACCTCATGAGTCATAGAGCAGTAGTGGCATGACTGTTGTGGGGATAACCAAGGGCTTTATGATTGATTGGCTTTGAGATCTGTCCCAGAGAAGCAAACTCGTGTGGTATTATGAACCTGGCCACGACACAGTGGCTGGGGAGGTCAAAGGCCCTAGAGGGCATGCTACTACCTTTATTTTGCTAAATGGATATGGTGTCAAGCTGCCTTCTAAATATTTCCATTTGTACTCATAGATTAGTGCTAAGATCAACCTTCATCAAAGAAACTTCTTTTTGCAACGGATGATGGTTACCACAGAGACTTCCAACCAATTGGTGAAAGTGTAGTGAGTAAGTGGCTGTGGATTTCTTGACCTTAAGTGGGAAGCCTGTAATTCCCTACACCCCCATTAAAATACAAGAAACATCATGAAAGAGCTGGGTGCAAAGAATGTAAGATCCAGAGGTTAGGGAGAAGTGTTGCAAACATTTTTTAAAATATATTTTATTAATTTATTCTTGTTACATCTCAGTTGTTGTCCTGTCCCTTGTATCCTCCCATTCTTCCCTCCCTCCCATTTCCCCCTTACTCCCCTCCCCTATGACTGTAAATGAAGGGGACCTCCTCCCCCTGTATATGCTCGTAGGGTATCAAGTCTCTTCTTGGTAGCCTGCTGTTCTTCCTCTGAGTGCCACCAGGCCTCCCCATCCAGGGTGCAAAACATCTTTTTACACCGTTTACTATCAAGGATTTCCCACACAATGGTGAATGTATTATTTATTTTATCATTAGATGTTTGCTGTTGTAGCATTTTTCCTCATTAGTTTCTTTTTATTATGACTTATTTATTTGTGTGTACATATGAGTATGGGGGTACACGTGTGCCAGGATGTGCATGTGGAAGTCAGAGGACAACGTTTAGAACTGTGTTCTCTTTTTCCACTATGTAGAGAGAGGTCTGAGGATCAGACCCAAGTTCCTTAGTGTTAGTAACAGATGACTTTACACACTGAACCATTTCTCTGGTCTGTCCTTCAGTTTCCTTTTTGTTTTGTTTCTTGGGTTTTTGTGTGTGTGTTTGTTTGTTTGTTTTGTTGTTGTTTTTTTTCTTCAAGACAGGGTTTCTCTTTATAGCCATGGCTGTCCTGGACTTGCTTTTGTAGACTAGGCTGGCCTGGAACTCACAGAGATCCACCTGCCTCTGCCTCCTGAGAGTTGGGATTACAGGCATGCGCCGCCACACCTGCTGTTCTTCAGTTTCTAAAGCAAACATTTTAAGACAGTCTAACTCTAGAGAATTGTTTAGTTTTCAATTAATTTAAACTGCTTTGTCTAGAGAAAAGAAAGGAGGGAGAGAGGAAAGAAGAAAGGATGAAATGAGGAAGGAGGAAGAAAAGAGGAGACAAGCTGGGAATACACTTACAGAACCGAGTAGTCTGCTGTTTTATAACCTTAGATGGAAAAGGTTTTTTGTTTGTTTGTTATTGGTTTTCAAAACACATTGCCCTGAAAACATGTTGTTTGGATTTAAAAAACAGAAGTCTTTGTTACTTTTGTTAAATCATTTTATAAAGTTAAAAATGTTTTCCAGATTTAAGCCCAGGCACCTTCATTTATTTTAACAATAGAAGCTAAGAAGCTATTGCAAAAGTAAATTCATTTCGGTTCTGGACTAAAATCAATGTACAGAGGTGTGTAAGTTGGGGCACAGGGTCTTCAGAAGTCCCCACGGTTACTCTAAGGAAGTATAGTGCCAGAATAGTTCGAGTATGCTGGCCTTAGTTCCGGGGCAAGGCAAGCTGACACTTTCTTTGACTTAGCATAGGCATGAGGAAAATGTGACCCTAAGAGTTACTCTACCTATGATCATTTGAAGTATCTCTTGAAATAATTCAGCTTTTTATCGCATAAACTGCATCAGGCATCCAGGTGGATGACAGAGGTTTTTTTTCTTTATTTAGTAAATAATTCTGCTTTATATGAAAGCAGCCAGACATGATACATTTTACTATATTCAAGAACATCAAGTTACTATTTTTTCACCCCAAGGTTGCTGATGATAGGGCTTTAAATTTAACATACATATACCAAATAAGGACAAGCATATTGCTCATTAAAGCAGGCTGGAAATTTGTTTCAAGCCATCATGGATCAACAGTGTAGTAACGGAGGCCCTAAAGATCACAGCACAGGCCTTATACCATCCTTGCCGAAGGCTGCAGTGACAAGGTGATAAGCAACTAGCTAGAGTTGGGCGAATACCAATCACAGTCTTTTCTAAGCAGGTGAGTGGATAAAAAGTTACTTCTTCATCTTCATTTCAGACTTTAAGGTCTCTTTTCTCAAGCCTCAACCCGTGCACTTATTAATCTTTGAGTTGTAATTTCTACCATGTTCCTGGTACAAATAGCAATCCCTGTGCTTTTTTCAAGCATTCTATTGGTCAATCTCAAGCCTCTGAGTGGCTTCATGTATTGATTGTCTCATGGACTCCTTTCCACTCGCTGTCCACTGTGGGAACAGTTACTAGTCATTATTAGTCTTGTTTTTATTT
>OU015742.1:22580789-22593289 GCA_907169655.1 Acomys percivali | reverse complement strand
TATGAAAAAGAAGAGAGTGGGACGCATACAGACTCAACTCCCTCAAGACAAGGGAGAAGCCAAAGGTGGCGCTAAGGTCTAAACACGGGTCTTCTGGCTCCCAGTTTACGGTTTTCCTATCAGTATGAGGAGGCAGCAAGGCAACACATGCTCTCAGGTTCCCAGTTTTGGACATAAAAACAAGAACACAGTGGCTATTGAGACAGCCTCATTTTAACTCTACTGGCCTTGAGCCAAGCCTTCTTGGTTCGTGGTGTGTGTGTGTGTGTGTGTGTGTGTGTGTGTGTGTGTATTTTTTTTTTAATTTATCCTGCACAGCATTCTACTCAAGAAATAAAAGCTAGCCCTCTCATGTAGGACTCTGCAGTAAGGAATACATGGTATTTCTCAGCCTTTCTCAAACAGCACAGAGACCCGACAGGGAGGTGGGAGGACTGTTTTAGAAAAGCAAATGGCAATTTTCAGTGACGCTGCCTTTGTGGGGTTTTGACATTTACATGGAATCCCAGCAGTGATTTCCTGGGAGGGGGCCAGGAGGCAGCAGAGGATGTGGAGAATAGGCTGTCTGGGTTTAGACAGACGTGGATACAAAATATACTTTTAAAAAACTTTTTGAAAAATAATAAAGCCAACTAAGAGGTTTTTGTCTGCTTTGTATCATCATCATGTGCCTGAAGTCCCCAAGAGCCCCTGAAAAGGGTCACCAGGTCTGTCCAGAAGTACAACTACCCTGTTCCTCACCGCCACTTCTATAGCATGTTTGACACTGAAACTTCAGGAAAGCATTCTGTAATTGATGGTACCTTAAGGGTCATGGACTGGCCCTCTCTAGGCCTGAAGGGTCTGTGAAGGGTGCTTTAAGGGTCTGCTCTGTGCCTGCATCTGCACCTGGAGAGGCATGTTTCGCTATCTCCTCACAAGTCAGAGCCCACAGCCCTTCAGCTGGAAGGTGAGAACCTGCAGACTAAAAGTGCAGGTAGCGATTAGGTTCCAGGGCTCATATGCCTCTCAAGTTCACTGTCTTTCCAGCGTGCTGCACATTTCATTGGTTATGCAGCTCTGCGTCCTCAAACCACCCCTACTCCAACCCCATGCAAACTTCCTCTTTCTCTACACACCCAGGATAAGCTCGCTATTTTTCCTCTCGTAGCTTCCACCACTTCACTGAGAAAAAAAAATTACAGGTTCAAAAAAAAAATGTAGCTTATTACCATGGCCAGATATTTGATGGAGGTGAAGGGGTACAAAAAGGCTAATGGTTTAGAAATTTAAATAAGAAATTAAAATATTTTCCTGAGATAAAGCCCAAGCCATATAAAAATATGCACAACATATCAAAACAAACACAGTTGTTAATTTAAAACAAATATATGAAAATAAGAAATCAACCTAAAAGAATTAAAATATATAAATAACTAGCTGCTCTTCTAAAAGAAAGTAAAAGAGAATGAAGGAATTTATAAAGAGAATATCTGCACTGAATGGACTAGAAATGTCCGAAGGGTGGGTAACTAATAAATTAGAGATCGTTGCTTGAAAAGACCAATGAAAACTAGAATAAAGTTGCCTACATGCATTTGCTGACTTTTACATAGCCCAACGTGTGTATGTGCGCGCATGTGCGCGCTTGAGCGTGCGCGTGCATGTGAGCACACATGCTCAGGCGTTTGTTTAAAATAGTTCTGCTTGTCCAGCAGCCAGCCATCTTTTCTTTAGTGGAGTTAATATTACTTTGGAGAGTAAATCACATGATCAATTTGACACTGGATCTGTGAAAGAGACAGGCCGAAGGAAGCAGCACTTGTGGAGATTCAAATCAACCTTTGAAATAGGCTTTCTCCTCTCCGGAGAAATTCAATTCTAAAGAACAGTTAGACTGCGCTTCTAAGATTCTCTTTACTGCCTGAAAAAAAAAAAAAAAAAAAAAAAAAAACCTGATGCAAGGGCGCACATCTTCCACGAACAAAGGACAGTGGTAGTGTAAGGGCAAAATTAATGCCATGTTTTATATGTAATGTATATTCTACAATTAATACCGTGGTCTATGAGAACTTGTCCTCCAGGTGACTTCACTGCTTCCTGCGTTCCGGGAAAGAGCACGTACTGCCATAAACTAGACCTACCAGCAGCCTTCAGAAACTCCACAGGAGCGATTAGATACAAATAACTCCAAATGTTCCTCTGAGATTTAAAAAAAAAAAAAAAAATTCCCCTCCAGATCCAGCCTCCACCCAACCTGCCTAAGAGACTACATTCCTGTGACCCCCAACGCCTAACTACAGTTTTTCCTTATAAACCCATTACCCTTGAAGCTCCTTTATCACTCCCTATCCTGCTGCGTCAGGAAGGATTGTGACCCGAAGCTCTAAGCCTGTAATACAGGACCCTGTATATGTTGCATCGGTATCGAGTCCTGGTGGCCTTTTTTAGGGGTCCCGCGATCTGGGCGATCTTGGCATTACACTGAGAAATCTCGGTATAACAGTAGGACACACAGGGCCGTGCTGCCCCGGGATGGAGACAGGGAGCTAGCCCAGCCAGGAGCAGCCACAGGATGGAGATAAGGATGTGGTACATACAAGCACTGCCACAGTGTGTAAGGAGCTGCCACATGGGCAGCTGCAGCTCTTCATTTCAAAACGTTCTTCCTTTGACGTCAGAATATTTTTTTCTCTTAGGCATGAAGATGTATAGTTGCTTCTTCTGGACACGCTCCCTTTTCACGTCCAGGTTTGCTCGAACTGCTGAAAGGGTGTGAGCCCTGGAGGTTTCTAGTGGGCTGCATTTGCCTGCAAGTCCTTTGCGTTGTGATCTCACTTTACCACCGACAGACACGATGATGTCACGGGCATTTGCATCTCATTATTAGAAAGAAATTATGGCACGGCTGGCACTACTGCTGCACACATGTACAAGGGGAGGAAGCTCACAGCAGGCTTTTAATCTGTCAACCCGTGGATTCTGGCATGCAGACTTCGGTGTACAAGGCAACTCCAATTAATCGTGTGTGTGTGTGTGTGTGTGTGTGTGTGTGTGTGTGTGTGTGTTTATGAAGATTAGATAATGGATTTCCATATGGCTTTTTCAAGACTCCTTATCCTTAGTTACCCTGCCCCCAACCTCCTCCTCTGCCACACCATCCCACGCCTCTCACCACAATCTCCACCCCCCCCATCACCCCTGCTTTTCCTTTCATATCACAGTGTTCTCCTTCCCTTAAGAATTCTCTTCTTCCACCCCACAAATGGTTCCTTTCTAGTTTCTTGACTTCTACAGATAGTCTAAGCTAAACACACAAATCAAAACATTTGATTCTAAGGCCTACATACGTGTGGTGACATTTTTCTTTCTGAGTCTGGACACCTCAGTATAGTGTTTTCCATATCAACCCATTTACCTACCAATTCCATAATTTTGTTTTCCTTTACAGCTGACTAAAATTCCATGGCATATAGGTTCCACCTTTTCCTTATCTGTTCATCAGCTGTTGAACATCTAGGTTGTTTCCATATCCTGGCTATTGTGACATAGAGCAGCAATGAACATTGATGACCATGTGTCTCTGTAATAGGAAACAGAGTCCTTTGAGTATTGGACAGGAAAGGGATAGTTTTCTGAGGAACCATCACACAGGTATTTCATGCCATGTGGCTCTTATGGAAATAGAATGGATTAACTATGAAAATCAAAAAGTTTAGTATTTTCTTACAATCATTCCTCAGTTTTTGAGTACCAACTATGTATACCTTTGCATTGTTTGAAAACAGCCACATTATTATGTAAATTATATTCATACAAAAGAATTATAAATTCCTTTATTACTACCAGTAAATGTTTAACTTGTGCACTTACTTAATACATCAATATACATACCCGGCACAAAATTTTCCCAGGTGAAAAGGGGCCATGTGTAGAAGACCTTAAGCAGCTCCGATTAGCCTGTCACTGTTTAACTCCATCTCACACAAAAACTGTGGGCGTGGGGGAAGTGTACATAGGTTCTTTAGAACATAACACAAACAGCCTGTAATCCACTACTGTCATTTCTACCTGAGATCACATGAACAGCATTGACTTTTTGCATTCAACATAATAGGAGTCTTTATCCTTCGACAATAATTTTTTTGTATCAGTGGTAGTAGAGAAAAATGCCTAGCACAGTTACAGGCCATTTGTCATTCCTTTCCCTGTCTTCCCTCATTTCTCTCTCTCTCTCTTTCTCTCTTTGTCTTTTTTCTTCCTTTTCCCTACAAATGGTCCCAAAAAGGAATTCAAATAAAGGTAAATAATTTTTATTAGCTTTCAATATATGAAGACTTAGGCCACTCATTTTAGAGTAAATTAGAGAGAAACCCACTGACCTTTTTGTATGACAACCTCTCAGGTATTTTTTTATCCTATGGCTCAAATGATATAGCCATGGTGTGTACTTGGATAAGAACTATGATTTCCAGCTATTTAGTCACACATACTTATTAAACAAGGAATTTCTCACTAAATGAGATTTAGTTGCAAGTGAAAAGGCACATTGTGAGAATGGGTTACTCAGAAGGAGGAAAGAAAATAATGAATATTGTGTAAAAAACACAAGAGTGTGAGAGGAGACACCTGCTTTCTTATAAACATTTGATTTACATTTCTCAGAAGTGTTTCAGGGAAACAACTGTTAACAAGAAATCTGGATAAAATTAACATGACATTAGGATTTCAAAGGTCAGGGGGGAAACCTGCCTTTTTTATGTTTTAACTACTTCTGAACATCCTTCCTTCCCAGAATTCCCTGGTAAGGAAGCCAACAGAACCAGTTATTTGTTTTAGGCTTACGGAAAGGTCATAAATATCTTTCAACAGATTTTAAAAAAATGTTTGACACATGATTTCTGAAGCTGGGGAAATTCCATGGACGCAAGAATAAAGAATCAAACAGATTTTCTAATTGTG
The DNA here is from genome assembly GCA_907169655.1 of Acomys percivali. Taxonomy (NCBI): domain Eukaryota; kingdom Metazoa; phylum Chordata; class Mammalia; order Rodentia; family Muridae; genus Acomys; species Acomys percivali. Next base: position 22,588,348 of record OU015742.1, on the reverse strand, counting down.
TACCAAAATTAATATTGCCAAAGCAGGTTCTGTTTTAATTATGCAGGTGCAAACCACAGCAAGGCCCACTAGATCAGTTGCTGCTGTGGCAAGCAACACGGATTTCTGATTAAGTATGATGTTACTGCTTAATAGCAAAGGCCCTTTTTACCTTAACCTAAACCTTCACTTTCACACTCAGATCCAGACAAGGTATCATTTGAAGACTTGCAAAAACACTATCTTGTCAGCATGGTTTTCATCCGACTCCACTAAAGTGGTCTTCTAGTCAATGCTCTCTCCGTGTACTTGAGACTTTTTTTTTTTTTTTGCTGTGGATAAAAGGCCTTTCTTCCCTAAACACAGAGGGAGCCTCAGAGGCAATTGCACCCAGGTGCACTAAAATGCAGCATGGTGCAGGGGGAGTCTCAGGTTGGTAGGCGCATTGCCAGGAGAAGGGTATGCATGCATAGCATGTGCAGCAGGAGAAGGTATGCATGCATAGCATGTGCAGGTAAGGGGTCTTTATTGTCAAGTGCACTGTTAGAAGAGGACTATGTCCATAAGCCAAGCTAAGAGGCCGTTGCTAAGTTAGCCCTTACGCTTGGCTGGTCTTGGGACCAAGGTTGTATTTGTACCTGGTTGTTTTCTGTTGCTTAAAGGAGAACAGTAAGATGTCTCTGAGATGTGAATCCTTGAAAATACTTTTTATGTTTTTTTAAAAAAATCTTTTCTAAGACTCGTGAACCCACTGTAATTTTTAAGCTCTAATGTTCCTTAGTAGAGGTGAATTGTGATAATGAATAATGAAGACATTTATTCAGGCTTGTTATTAATAAGACAGAGTTCCCTGTACCAGCAGGGTTAGGAAGTGTTGCCTTAGAACAGATGCAGTTGTGCTTGTGTACTCCATTATGGTTCGACAGTTTTTTTCCCTGTTTCATTTTTTTTTTTTTAATTACACAGCTTTTATTTTTTATTTTTTATTTTTTTTTCCTATGAACTCTTTTTTTTTCTCTTTTTTTTAATTAATTTATTCTTGTTACATCTCTATGGTTATCCCATCCCTTGTATCCTCCCATTCTCCCCTCCCTCCCATTTTCCCCTTATTCCCCTCCCCTATGACTGTTCCCCAGAGGGATTACCTCCCTCTGTATATGCTCATAGGGTATCAAGTCTCTTCTCAGTGACCTGCTGTCCTTCCTCTGAGTGCCACTAGGTCTCCCCCGCCAGGGGACATAGTCAGATGTGAGGCACCAGAGTACTTGAGAAAGTCAAATCCCTCTCTCCACTCAAGTGTGGAGACTGTCTTGTCCATGGGCTAGATCAGGGTAGGGGTTTAAATTTTTCCGCCTATATTGTCCTTGGCTAGGGCCTTAGTCTGTTTCATTTTTTTATTTTACATGTGTGTGCTTTTTTTTCTTTTGGTTTATGGGTATTTTTTTCTTTTTTTAATATAGTTTATTAATTTATTAATATGACATCTCAATGGTTATCCCATCCCTTGTCTCCTCCCATTCCTCCCTCCCTCCCATTTTTCTTTTACTCTCTTCCCCTATGACTGTGACTGAGGGGGACCTCTTCCCCCTGTATATGCTCATAGGCTAACAGGTTCTACAGTTTTAAGACAAAAACAATAAACCTACTTTAGATGAACAGTCTTAACCAAACATAGTTAGTTGAAAGGATTAACAAATCTTGGTTGGTTCTGGATGTGATTTGCTAAAAAAATTAAGCATTGTTTAATTGGAAAAAGCACATTTCCACACATTGCTCTTTTCAGGCCTCTTTTTTAATATCAGAAAACCAAAAATACCTAAAAACTAATGAATCTCAAATGCTTGAAGTGGAATAATCCATGAAATAATCAAAACGAATGACAAATCAGACCCCTTAAAAACAAACAGCCCAGTGGTAGTCTTTGTGACTAACCACATGTCCCAATAGTAATGAGGAAGGAAGAAAGGAAAGAAGGAAGGAAAACAGGAAGAAAGGAAAGAAAGAGGGTGGAAAGAAGAAAAGAAGGATGGAAGGAAGGAAGGATGGAAGGACAGAAGGAAGGAAGGAAAGAAGGAAGGAAGGATGGAAGGATAGAAGGAAGGAAGGAAGGTTCCTCATGCAGTTCTTCCCGTGTGTGAGGGGATGGTGCCTCTTGTTTTGACAAGCAGAAGTTTAAAGACACCGAGATAGTGCTTAGCATAAAGTTCTGTTGATCCTCAGAGTGGGCATCGACTTACTTTGTGTGGCAGTAGAGTCTCAGCATGTTGTCCAGGCTGGCCTCAGGCGTGCTGTTGTCCTATGTCAGCCTTCAAGCACGAAGAATGCAGGCATGAGCTACCACGCCAGGCTTCAAGTATTTCTAAAGCATTTGCTTCAGATGGTCCACACTAACATTTCTCAGGGAAAAAAATAACTGTAGGTATCATTTAGATGAAAATGAGAAAATTCCCAACTTTGAATGCTCTTCTATCCTAAAAACAAAGTTTTGATTCATAACTGTGGGAGCAAGCAAACAAACAGATGCAAATTCCACTGTAGGCAAGTTGGGAAACCACAATGTAAATGATTTTTTTTTTTTTGCATACAATAACCAGCTACTTTTGGCTGAGCACATTGCTTGGCCAAAGCTGTATGGAAATTTACACAGGAAAATCATAGTAAAAATTCTCTGAACTATAAAATATTTGTTTAATGAAAAATTCAAAGACCCATGAGACCAAATGAAAGAGGACGACAGGGAAGAAGCACTTGCAACATTCTTCAGTTCTGGCCATTAGAGTGATTCCCACATCTTTTACAGCTACATTTTTAAAATCTAAAAGAAACATGGAGTGCAGTGAAGGAGAAAGACCACAGAGACATCTAAATGAGCCCTACGTAGGATCATCTCCCTACGTTATCACTCTTAAGCACAGTTTGGCCCCTTTGCTTTTATTGTTAGAAGAAAAATGATAAGGCCAAATATTTCTCAAGTAAAGAAAATATATTTTTTCTGTATCCGTCTTATAAGCACCCCTGCAGCTACCCTAACATCTTTGCTGAGCACGTGCAATAACACAGAACACAAGATGGAGCACCACAATCTTGAATGCTCATCTATACTAAAAATAAGATTTTTTAACATTCATAATTGCAGGGGCAAGTAAACAAACAGATGCAACAGATTACACCATAGATAAAACCCAGCTACTTTTGGTTGAGCACATTGCTTGGTCAAAATTTAATGGAAATTTATACAGGAAAAAAATCATACCCTTCCTCACTGAATTAAAGACCGAAGTTATAGTGGTTTGAAAGAGAAGGCTTATATGTTTGAATAATTGGTCTTGAGTTGGTGGAACTATTTGGGAAGGATTAGGAGGTGTGGTTTTATCGGAGATGTGTGAGAGGGGGCAGGCTTTGAGGTTTCAAAAAACTCACACCATTTCCTTCCCTCTCTTTGCTGCTCTCCCTCTCTCCCTCTCACTGTCCTTCCTCCGTCTCTTCTCTGTCTCACTAACGTATAGATCAATAGGTATGTGAGCTCTCTTAGCTGTTCCTGCTTCCTTCCCTTTGCTCTGTCATCACTGACTAACTTCCTGAAACCATAAACACAAAATTAAACTGTTTCATTTATAAGCTGCCTTGTCATGGTGTTGTATCACAGCAATAAAAAATTAACTAAGGCAGAGTTTTGGAGATCTTGAAAATTACTGGCTTCCTTTGTATTCTATAAGCTGCTGTCTTCTATGCCTCTAAAATGTAGTTTGATGGCTTTTGTGTGTTGAGTCCAGGAATACTTTTCAGTTGAGTAAACACAATACAATCATCTCATGGATGGGTTTAACCAATAATATGAAAAGATTTAGCCAATGTTGACTTTTATTTTCACATATTATTTTCATAGGCCAAAGGATCAGTGGAAGAACTGAATAGTTTATCAGTAGAGACAGAAAGTGACTATCTCTCTTTACAGTAGTTCTGTGCGGTTATGTTGGAGACCATGGAGAAAGTGGTGTTGTTATAATGAGCACAGAGCTAAGGAAAGTGTCATCTGAAGTTTCTGTAAATTTTGAGTTATCAAAATTTGAATATTAACTGGAATTTGTTAAAAACCTTGGAACCCAAAAGCCCATCCTTTAGAATGAGATTTTAAAAATGTAAGAATTCATAACTTATATTCAAAGTTGCCTGCACTGACAAAGCAAAACAAAAACCAAAAATATTATATATAAATATAGTGTACTTTTTGTAAACATATGAGTATAAAAATTTCTTATTGGTTTCTAACTTTCAATTTTCACATTAAAAAAGAAAAGGTGAGGTTGTTTTCTTTTTTTACTAATGAGATGCATGAGCTTTTTATTTTTATTTAAAATATTGTTAATAACTTTTTAGTAGGTTGACTATTCTTTTGGATAAGCTTGGCCCAGTTGGTGATAGAAAATTTTTAAAGTGAAATAAAGTTATATACAATGTAGTCCATCTCTGTCTGAGTTACAACTAACTCAGAAAAGGTATCATTAAAACATTTCCTTAATGTATGTTCACTAATTAAACATCTGTATGAACTGAAATATGGAGCAAAATGAGACAGCATCCAATTTTAGAAGAATGTAATTATTGACTTTGGCTACAGGTAAAATTGGTTTATATACCTTTATGGAAATAACCAGCAGACAGAACGAAATTTCACACTGAGTCTCCGGATGCATGAAGGACTAGAAGCATTATCAATCCATCCAGGGGAAGTGAAGAGAATGTGCATCTCCATAGATGTCTCTACACAATAGTAGATACTGAAGGAACCTACCTACCAAATTGATGTTTTAGATGCTTCCAAATAGTGGCCATTGGATGAACTGAACAGGAGACCTCATCACTAAGCTATGCATCAAGGCAAGAACATGGTTTGGTAAAGACCCATAGATTCAGGGTAGCATAAGTGACTCCCCAAACAACATAGGCTATTGTTGTTGCCCTTGGTTACCTCTCAGAGGTTGAGGATGAATCTCCGTTGCTGAAGACCCTGCACACTGTAGTCTAGTTTCCATGTTACCAGAAAACACTCTTTGAGCTTTCAGGAGAGCATTCCTGCCATGAGACACCTATGAGTCCCAACAATGGCAAGATATCTGTCAAGGTGTAATACATGACGCTCTTACATTGATGGTAACCAACGATAGTCTAATTGGACTTACAGCCCACTTGACAGGAAGAGAATCATTTCTGATACTGGAAACCTAGCCAGATTCTCTGGGCTAGTGAGATCTTGGACCTTAGTAAAGAATCTATTATGTCCACCTTGCTAGACTTGCATAATTCCTAACGACATTCTGAATCTTATCCTTAGCCCCACAGGTAAGTGTGCTTACCATCCCTCATCAAAGAGGCTTCTCTTTGTAGCAAATGGAGACTGCCACAGAAAACCACACCTGGATACAATGCCTCTATCATGGCGGGTCCAGCTCCACTGATGCATCTACACCACAGCTCCTACATCTATGGCTCAGGCAATAGAATGGAAACGGGTGGACACAGAAAGATTGTAAGAACCAGAGTCCGAGGAAGTCTTCTGCAAAGCCGTCTCTCGTAGAAATAGCTGCATAAGCAAGATCTGAACACTAGCCGTGGACACGCTGACTGTAAAAGGGGAAAACAATCTCACAGCATCTCACACCTACCCAAGGAACTATAGGTAACTAAGGCTTGATGAGAAGGGAGCATTATCCTCTCCCAAGGATGAGGCCCCTGAGTTAGCCACCCAATGCAAAGGGCCAGCCCTGAAATCATATGCACACAAACAACACAAGCATGTTAAGCAGGTTGTATTTATGCATATATATCTATATCTCTCTCTATATATATATATCTCACATAATAATCAAAGAAGAAAGAGTCTATCAATTTGAGGGTAGTGGATATCAAAGAGATTAGAAGGAAGGGACTTGGAGGGGCTACAGGGAAAAAGGGAAGGAGGAAATGATGTTACTATATTTTAATTAAAATGTATTTAAAAAAAGAATTCACTGTACTGCTCAGAAAATCACAGGTACAGAAAACTGCAAGTTTGCTTCTTGAAGAGTTAGGAGTCAGATGATAATAAATTCAGAGACGTTTCCAAAGAACTTGCTGTGAACAAAGCAACACCAGTCACATACAAAACAACTTGCCATTTCCTGCCCAGGCCCCAGTTGCATGACAGCATAATCAAAAATGTACCTTTTTGTTGAAAACGGTAATTGAGAGGAATTTCTCTCCTCTTCTAAGCCAAGAATAATAAGGAATGGAACTCAATAACCACCAAAGATTTGAAAGCGGTTCCAAATTTTTATTATATCTTGTACTCAGTTTTAAACATTGGCAAGTGGATTGCAAACTAGCAACCAGCAATGCACAGAAAGTGCTGGCACCATGGTGCATCACAGACCTGAGTTCTCCTGGGAAAGAGTTTTGGTAATTCCAAGTGACAGCAGTGAAGGCTGAACAAGAGGATTTGGGCAGAATTTTGGCTGAGTATAATTCTCATAAATAGATAGTATTTTCATTGCTTTGCCTTAACTAAGTTAATGTTTTCTAGAGTTTAATCATTTGATGTTTTGGCACAATAACTCTAAATCCGTGACCTTTGGGCTGTAACTATTGCTTAAAACATGTTCAATCAAGTGTAAAAAATATTCTCTCTCTCTCTCTCTCTCTCTCTCTCTCTCTCTCTCTCTCTCTCTCTCTGTGTGTGTGTGTGTGTGTGTGTGTGTGTGTGTGTGTGTGTGTGTGTGTGTGGCCAAAGCCAACTTTGAACTTCCAATCTTCTTGCCTTCATCCAAAATGTCATATTTCTCTAGTAAGATCTGAAGGAAGAAAAGAGCTGTGTGCATTCTTGGGCTTCCCACAAATCACAGTTTAATTCCAGTGATTTTTCTCATGTTGGGGTCTGATTTGGGGGAGTTGAGTAGCAGGGAACAAGGCAATGAGCATGCACAACCCAGCAGCTCCCACAGGGCAACACTACTTTCCCCGGCAGCATCCCAGTTCCCAGGAAGCTTTAGCTCAGCACTGGTATCGACATTTTATAAACTATGTGAACTGGGGCACACTAAGATTCATTCTTACAGTAACCCTGGCACTTGCTGAGTAGCTTACATGATTCTACATGCAGACTCAAAGGGTAGAGCCTCCTGGGAAGTGTAGTAATCAGATATAAAGACTGTATTCAAGACTAATGTTACTCTTTAAAAAGTAGTCTCACTATTGACAATGAGAATATAAATAGAAAAAAGTGAAGTATTCTTTCTGAATGTTTCATTTTCTGAAATTAAAATATAATTATATAATTTCCCACTTCTCTTTTCTTCCTCCACCCCCTCCAATGTATTCTTTTGCTCTCTCGGTCTCTCCTCCTCCTTCTCTCTCTCTCTCTCTCTCTCTCTCTCTCTCTCTCTCTCTCTCTCTCACTCTCTCTATTTTTGTCTCTCTCTCCCTCTCTGTTTTTGTCTCTCTCTCTCTCTCTCATGTATGGCCTCTCTATTTCTCTGTATTCCTACATGTAAATATAAACATTCAATTTAGTCCATATAATGTACCTTGTATGTATTTGGTTTCGT
>OU015742.1:22563823-22580779 GCA_907169655.1 Acomys percivali | reverse complement strand
CCTTTGGAACTTATTCCAACCCCAGTACTTGTCCATTCTATGCACTGAGTAAACTGTTTCTAAACAGGCAGCCCCACCCATCTTTCCATCCACAGCTTCTCTGGGTCTGCGCCTCCTTCTGTATTTGCTGAGAGTTCCACATGCTGCTTCAGAGTTCAATTATTCCCAAATGGAACGTTTATTACTTTTGTGCCTATCACATGTTGAAAGTCAGAGAGAGGCTCTCCCATCGTGAATTGAAATATTTTAGGGCTGGTGAGACAGCTCCGTGGGAAAGATGCTTGCTGCCAAGCCCGGCAACCCGAACTTAACCCCCAGGACCCACGTGGTGAAAGGAGAGAACCAGCTCCCTTAAGTGGTCCTCTGCCCTTCACACATGTACTGTAGCACATATGTATGCTAGTGGACACACACACACACAGGAACACACACATGCACACACACACATACAGAGACACAAATAAATAAGTGTACTTTAAAAAAATTTTTCAATTTTGTATGTTTTGATTCTTTTATTTTATATTTTTATAATAAACTCAAGCTATTATCAACATCCAAGATTTATATATAATATGTATCTATTATGAATGCATTGTATATAAATTGCATATATATATACATTTATATTTATGTAAAACCAAACACTCATGAACCAGAATTATATGCTTAAGTATAGTAAAAATTACCAATGTTTTAATAATTATTACACATCAAATACTATGCTATACCTTATAGTAATTAGATCATTGAATATTATAATAATTTTATAAGGCAAATTCAATTTATTTTATAGGGCATTTTTCTTACCTATTTATTTTCCCTCCTTTTATTGAAAATAGATTTTTTTTCTGATATAATGCCATCCTGATTACAGTTTCTTCTTCCTCTGCTCTCCTCCCGGTTCCACCCCACCTCCCATCTGGATCCATTCCCTTTCTGTCTCTCAGTGGAAAAGTTACGTTTGGTTGTTATCGCTTAGAAACATTTCAGTTTTTAACATCGGCTTATTTATTCAAAAACTGTCTTTTCAGTCTACCAAACCCGAATCGTTGCATATTCCTTCTGTAACTGACAGACACCAGTATCACTTCGTTCTCACTTTCCACACCACAATTTCTCTGATGATTTGATCACAGTCCTCAAACTCGGCCTCTGGCTCAGACTTGGGGGGTGGGGCGGGGGAAATTGTTGCGAAGAGAAGCTGTTTTTAATCAATTCAAGTTGCATCCAGAATGAATACTACTGGCTTGAGCAGACGTTGTTCTTGGCCGAGCTCTCTAAGCAATAAACAACAAACACCACCCTCTTGAGAAAGGGGAAAGGTAAGGATGGTCACTGTTTTCATGTCACTGTTAAATGGTACTCTGCCTTATTTACGTGCCGTGGGAACTGGTGTGTAGTGTGTTGGGTGACCACAGCTCAGGACTTACACGTTACTGGAGGCCACTACTGCAAATGCTTACTTTAATAAGCTCTGCGTTGTGCATGGAACTGATGCTCACTGCATACTACACTGAAAGCCAAAACAGTTTATCAATACGCCAGTGACACAAACGATTGGAAGCTAGTCAACGACTGAGCTTTAGATCCATATGGGATTTATTTGGAGAGTAAGCAGTAAATTGTTTGTAAGCTTGAAAACATCCATGGCTTTTTTTTTTTTAATACCTCTCACACACAGCTGTGACTGCCTCCCCGGCTGTGTTTTCATTCTGTCACTGGATGACTCTGACAAGCAATTCCTTTTATAATAGAACATCACATTCCCTGTAATGATAAAAGTTAGTGTTTGCGCTTCGGTGAGGTGGGAAATCCATTTCTCCAAGTGCTACATGGTGTTATTAGTCAAGATTCCCTAAAAGAACAGAACTTATAGAATGAATATATATCAACAGGGGATTTGTTAAACTGTCTTATAGGGTTATAGGGTATGGGTAGTCCAAAACATGGCTCCCTCACAACAGAAAGGATTGAATTCAGTACAAGAGGCTGTGTGTCTCTGCTGTTTGGGGCTGGGGTCCTGGGACATTTGCGGGGAACAGAATACCTTGGAATCTTGAAGAAGTCAGACTTAATATCAGCTGCTGCTGCAGCACAGGTGAACATGTCAGTCAAAGTGAAGGCGAGCAGGCTGAGTGTGAGCGGGCTAAGAGCAAAGTTCCCTTCTTCATTTTATCTGGGCAGCCACCAGAAGGTATGGCCCAGATTTATACAGTGTCATCCAGCTTCAAACGATCTGACTAAGAAAATCCCTCATGAGTGTGCCCAACAGCTTGATCCACGGTCATTCTAGAGACAGTCAAGTTGACAGCCAAGATCAGCCATCACCCAAGGATCTGAACTTTGGAACCTATATGTTAAATTCAGAATTCAGTTTATTTGTAATTTCAAAATCCCTACTGGGGGTCCTTTGATAGTCACGTGCAAACATGAATGGAAGAGTGGGATGTTTGTTACCCTAACACATGCATTCCTGGTTAGTATAAAATAAAGCGACACTAGAGCTTGTTTCATTTCTCAGACTGTGAAATCAGTGTCCCCAGCATTCAGTCCACATTTTCACACTTTTGTGGTAATATGTTGGCAATTTTGTTCTTTACATAATGTCTTCACTTATGGTGCCGAGTTTCTGGTTAATGTTCACAAAGCAGAAGACGATTATGTTGTGACCTATGGAGAAAATCCATGGGGCAGGTATATTTAATTCAGACTGGTGTATAATGCTGTTACCCTTGAGTTTGATAATCATAAATTAATAATATATTTTGAATAAGGAGCCTGTAAATGAAATGCATGGAAGACAGAGTTCTATAATAACTGGTTGACAAAAATGTCTTGATGAGATACAGGAGTTGAATCGTACCTTCTCACAGAAGCATTGGGCCTTCTTCCACTATTTGAGTGACTTCACTGACTTAGTGGACTTGTTAATAATTAATAATGAATGCCTGAACATTCATGAGGATGAATGTTATATACATATGTACATATACACATAGATAACTCTGATTATTTTAATGTATTATTGTATCATCTATCTTACTATTTTTACATACCATAGCCTTCATACTGTATTCACTCTGTTCCGGGAATGGACACATAATAATTACCAAGGGTCTCTTAAAATATGAAACAGCTGTAGACTGTGTTTTAAGGTGTTCTGGTCCATGAGTCTGGAGAAAGGCTGAAAACCAGGGCTTTATAAAACTCCCCTTGAGGCATCTGAGGAAGAGCTGGATTCGTGAACTGTGACAGCGTCTCCATCTTAATCCTAAACTTTACAATCATCATGAAAGTCAAGAATGCAGGTCACTTTAAACTAACCACTTAGGGACATATTTATGAAAAGGTGATTATTGCACTTTTCTCTCCACAATCTCAAACTCTTCAGGCAAACTAGTGCCTTCTCTTAAAACAGAACGTTCCCTCTTGCTTTCAGGAGTATTACCCAGTATTTACTGTTTGGTTTTCTTTTCAGAACCTTACATGTTACATGCATGCAAAACTCTGTGAACCACAGGTAAGCCAGAACTGCAAATAGATTGGTTTTTTTTTTTTTTTTTTTTATTTTTTTTTTTTTTTTTATGTCTTCATAGGGTATTGACTGATTCCATTCTCCTCAACTGATGTTAGATCAAATATGAATTAAAACTGATGTTATCATTCTACAAGATGAAAACATGTGCAATCCAGAACGTCCCGGCCTTTCCTGCTCACAAAAGGCCACACAACTTAGCACCTTGGCAATTTCACAACTTTGTTTTCTCTATCTAGGATGCTCTTTACAGGGAGTGGTGACTTTTTCTCTAGGACTCAGTTTAACCATCACAGTCTGAGAGGGAATGCCCTTCACTATTTAATCCAAAGCCTTTGCCGCAATCCCCTTGATCTTACCACCTGTTGACTTTCCTCTTCCCGTACTAATTAGATTTTTTAGAAACCTGATATATGATTAGTAGATGCTTCTGCACCACTAGCTAGGTTCCATCAGATCAAAGACCGGAAATCATTTGCTTTCTAGTTTTTGTTTAATTCATTCTATCCTTGTGCATTGCAGCACCAAGCCCAGCTCTGTTCCTCCACTGAAGGCACCTGACTGTGCCCATCATCTGTACCTACCAGCTACGCACCTAACCATTTGAGTGTGCTAATGTTGTCCTTCCTCCAGTTCCTGCAGACGCTGAAGGGTGGGGTCGAGCCTGTCCAAGTACTCTGTGTCCTAGAGCACCAGTCCAGATCAGGCTTTGCACTTACTTGGTATCCAGATGCTTGGTGCTTGAGTGATCACAGCTGCTTGTTCCTGCCTGAAGGCAGAGCCAGCTCCTCTCTCCTCACTTAGCTTTTGCCTCCTGGAGTTCCATAAATAGGCAGCGCTGTGAGACAAGAAAAGTGCCCTTTCTGTAGCCCAGTCTTTCTTTAGGTTGTAGTTTTTTTATTTACTCTCTTGAGAATGTCACACTCTGACCGTACCCACCATACTCCCATCTATAGCTCCTCCCAGACCACCCTGACCACGCCCCCTTCCTAACTTCAAGTCCTCTTCCTCTTTTTTCTTTTTATAAGTCACTAAATCCAATTAATGCTTGCACCTCCAGTTATGCACACGGGTCTAGGGCCGTTGTCTGGTGCATGATGGACCAAGCAGGACCCCTCTCTGAAGGAGTCTGACTCTCCCTCTCCCATTAATGCTGGAATATTGATGGAGATGAGCTAGTGCAGACAACTGTTGCTGTGGTTGGGTTCATGAATCCAAATGCTCTGCCATGCTCTGAAGACACTGCTTCCTTCACAGCAGTTCACAGCAGCCCTCTCCAGCCTTGGCTCACCTTGGGAAGGGATGTGCTTAGCTCCAACCAGTCAGCTGTCTGGCTTTTCTTGCTCATTTTTTTTTTTGAGACAGGGTTTCTCAGTATAGCCTTGGCTGTCCTGGACTCACATTGTAGACCAGGCTGGCCTAGAACTCACAGGGACCCACCTGCCTCTGCCTACTGAGTGCTGGAATTAAAGAGGTGTGTCACCACCGCCCGGCTTCTTGCTCATTCTTAAACTTCAACTCAAGCCCCTTTTTCTGAAGGAGGGGTTGATAGCAGTGATGCATCAGGAGAAAAGATGTGCATCCATTGGCACACTATGTCAAAGAGTTTGCAGCTTAAAACAATACAGATTTATTATGGCAGTTTCTATGAGTCAACAGTCTGGACAAAGGTAAGCTGGATCATCCAGCATAGAAACTTCTGGTCTGAAGTCTTGGTTTTATGAAGTGCATATACCCTCTTTGAAGGGACTGCCTGACTTGCCCAGGGCCATCTAGGACACTTTTTTTTTTTTTAATTTGCTTTTCATCCCAATTGTAGCCCCACCCTCATTTTTCCCTTCTTTCTCCTCCCCCTCACCCCTCCCCTGGTCCTCCAAGAGGGGGAGCCTGCATCCTCTTCCTCTGTGGCATGATAAGGCATCCCAGCAGGGGGAAGTAATCAAAGTGCAGGCAACAGAGTCCATTGCAGGGACAACCCTGCTTCCCTTAATAGGGGACCCATATGGAGACTGAGCTGCCTGTTGGATACATCTAAGTGGGGTGCTTAGAATCTTTCCATGCATGGTCCTTGTTTGGTGCGTCAGTCTCCACCGGCCCCCTTAGGCCCAGTTTTGTTGGCTCTGTTGGTCTTTCTTGTGGAACCCGGCCCCCCTGGGTCCTTCTATCCTCTCACTCATCCATAAGACTCCAGGTGCTCTGCCCAGTTTGGCTGTGAGACTCAGCTTCTGCTTTGATCCCCCGCTAGGTGGAGTCTTTCAGAGGACAGCTATGGTTGGCTCCCATCCTGTTCCCTTTCTTCAACTGCTCTTTTATTAGCTCAGAAACAAACTGATCAGAAACATTAACTTTGTATCATTCTGGATTTCATCATCTATAATGAAATACCCGAGGTAGACATTACCACGAGAAAAGAAATTGATTTACTTCACACTTTAGGAGGCTGAAAGTATAACTAGCATGAGAATAAAGGATCTAATACTTGCACCACTGGGAAGCCGACAGTGTAACTATAGCAAATGTTACCAACAAAACTCCTATCACAATGGAGAGAGATGTGATGCCATTCTTGCTATATTCTATTATTTAGAAGCAAATCACGGATCTGCCTACACTCAGGGGAAGGTGATTTCACAAAGGCATATACATCAGGAAGCAAGGGCCATGGGGATCATTTTTTCAGTGGTGTTGTCATAGGAGATCATGACAAAGTGAACAGGTTAATTCCGTCTGATGCAACTGATACCCAGAGAAACCTTTACACGAGGCTACTGTGTTATCGAACCAAGTTTCTGATGAGGAATGCTTTATCTCGGGGTTTACCCCTTAATCTCTACTGTCTAGCTATCGATGTGAATGTTAGGTGACTCCTATGGGCTTAATGTCAGGCAACACCTATAGGCAACTGGGAAACTACTTCACTTTTTAAAATATACATTTAAAATTTTTAATTATGTTCACTTGTGTGTAAGTGCGGGTGTGCAGATAGGACAGCACACGTGTGGAGGTCAGAAGAGTGCCTGTAATAGTCTGATCTCTCCTTCACCACGTAGGTCCCTGGGATCGGAGATCAGACTCTGGTCATCAGATTTGGCAGCAAGTTCCTTTACTCCCTAAGCTACCTAGCTCACCCAGGGAATTATTTTCCTTTCCATGTTTAGCCTGGGAATAAATTTAGATAGTGTCTTATTCTTACCAGCCCAGAAATTCCATCTGATTTTTATGAAGATTGGTTTTTTGAAAAGCACAACATCTTTCAAACAATAGGTGAATACTCTTTTAACTGGGGTGGTTGCTAGAAGAAGCAGGCCCATCCAATTCCATCTTCCTTCTGCCACGAATGCTGGAGGCATTGGAGAGATTCGAGAGAGGAAGGAAATGGCTGACACTGACACTGCAAATGAGGGTCTTAGGGACACTGCCTTCCTTTTTCCTACCTGCTGAAGGTGCAGGGAACACAGTTTTAGGTTAAGATTTCTTACCTAGAAAATTTGATCTGATAATGGATTGAAATTGACTGGGAAAATGGTAATAAAATCTTTCTAACTGGAAACTGCTACAGAACTCTGTAGGACGAGATAGCCAAAACTCAGGTTGAGTGCGAGCAGAAATTATGTGGTCATTGGGTGAGGCTAAGACTAATGAGCCTAAAGAAAAGTCTGAAATCACCACTAAAGTGGTAGGATTAAAGCTAGTGAGCTTCCAAGTGGAAGATGGTAGTACTTTCTTCACAATCTCTTACTCACTCCCTACAGGGTCAGGGTAGCCGAGGGTTTGGCAAAGGAGGAGGTAGCAGGGAAAGTGAGGAGTAGCCTCTTTAAGGCTGTGTGTTAGGCAGCCACTGCTCTCAACAGCTGTGAACCTGGCACTCAACAGGAACATCACTTGAAGCTTCTGAGACCCCGCCCCTCTCCAGGAGTATTGAGTTGTAAGTGGGGCTGCAGCATGCTCACCATATTTTAATGTGCTTTCTTGGTGATTTCCATTCACAGTAACAGTTTGAAAACTTCCATGGACAAAACACTGTGGTTCTGGAAAAAAAAAGACTCATTCATAAAACTCATTCCTAAAACTGGGCAGTCAGGCAAAGGGGAGGCTAAAAGGCCAGCGCTAACGCTGACGTGCCATTGGCAGGACATACAAGAGCTCAACAAGGAAATGGCTCACTTTTCTTCACCACCTAGAAATGCCAAGCAAAGCCTTCCAAATGCTTAAAGGAGTCTCTGATGCATGCTCTGTTGGCCTTTGAGTCTTGCCCAAAAATATTGTCTAAAGAAAAGAAAAATAGAAGAAACTTGGAGAAGGCAAGGCCATCATCCCATTTGCATAGCCTTTCTGAATCCAGCCTCTGACTCCTAATCTGCTTTACAGTAACTTCTCCACATCTTACTGAAAGGTCTTATATCCAGAAATCCTTCGGTATTTTAGAGTCTGCAGTGAGCTATCCATAAGAACCCCAAACTCTTCCTCCTGTAGTTTCCAAGCCACATAATCATACCAGGAAGACAAATGGAGACAGTCACAGCTCTCTGATGACTGTAGCAAGGAGAGGGACCAGACGCAGGCGACTCCTGGTGTACTCGGTCTGTAGAGGAGGCTTCAGCATGTGTTCTAGTGTGCGGTCCTGTCTCTGAGCCCAGCAACTTCGGCTTCAAGGCGCACAAGTTTCTCGAAATGGCCTACCCAGCACTTCAAATTTGCTTGTCCTCTCACTCCAGGAACTCCTAGCTGTCCATGTGTTGTCAACGGAGTTGTCCAGGTGATTGTGAGTACCACTCACCTGAGGACAGTGTTTGAGGAAAATTTTTGGAATTTTCAGAACTGTTTGGATTTTAATGAGGCAAAACCAACCAAACCCATGTTCTCTCACAGAAATCTGAAAACATTTTGCTGTTGTTGATGATCTGGAAATACCATTTTTGAGGATATTAATAGATCTTAAATGAGCCTGTGAAGGTGGTTTCTCAGCCTTAGAATTACTTCTAAAGGAAAGTTATAAAACGTGTCAGATGCTGTGGAGCTGCAGAGAAAGGCACGTTTCTGAAGCTTTAAAACCTTCCACCGCAAATAATAACACTAAATAGTGTGGTGATTTAACTGTGACTGGCCCCATAGGCTCATATATTTGAATGCTTAGTCATAAGGGAGTGGAACTATTTGAGAAGGATTAGGTGGTGTGGCCTTGTAAAAGAAAGTGTGGCACCAGGCAAGGGCTTTGAGGTTTCAAAAGCTCGGTGTCTGTCTTTCTGCCTTCTGCCTGCAGAATGGGATGTGAAGCTCTTAGCTACTGCTCTAGTACTGTGCCCATCTACTCCCCGCCATGATGATCATGGACTACTCTCCTAAAACTGTAAGCGAGCCCCCCATTAAATGCTTTCTTTTATAAGCTGCCTTGGTCATGGTGTCTCTTCACAATAGTAGAGTACAAACGAAGACAAATATATTCGATAGTTTAAAAATAGTTTCTTTACTATGCAATGGCAGCCCAGAGCACCCACAGATTCATTTTCTTTTTATATAAAATTAATTTCTTGACTTGTGTTTTTTCTACATTCTTCCCTTTTTTTCCATTTGAATGAACTGTTTTGAACCAAACTCAAAGACAAACAAGATGTGAGTCAGAGGCAGTTCGTCTCTCTGAAATACCTAGATGGCTCCCTTGGAACCATGAGGTGAAGTGGAAAGGTAAAGCTGTTCTTCATGGGGCTCATGTCCCACCACTAAACTGTCTTTAAGCTTGAATTCTAGCTCATTTAGGAGGTTGTACATCCTCTTTGTCCTGCTTCCCAGAGAATTTGTGAATGGATGCATTTTCAGAATCAAACATAACAAAAAAGGTTCACACAAAACTTTCTGGAAGAAAAATAATCCGTCTTGTTGATTTCAAATAAATAATCTGTCTTGTTGATTCCAATAAATAATCCATCTTGTTGATTTCAAATAAATAATCAGTCTTGTTGATTTCCAATAACCATGGTAGTATCTTATCTCAACTTGACCCGAAGTACTGGCTGACTTCTGAATCAAAATGAACTTTCTGGTTCCCTCTTACACACACAGACTCTTGCACAATTTAGCTTCACACATGGCCCTTTCCTGAAACTTTGTAGTTTCTAAAACCAATTTTCAGATTTGTTTTGAAAGTCAGATGATTCCTCATAACAGTTCTAGAAATATACTTGATCAGGGGTTGGAATAATTTGCTTTTCAAATGAAAAGACGCAAATGTTTGGGTGAAGAATTGAGACAGCACAGAAACAAACATTTAGTAACATTCTTATTTTAATTTAAAATTTCATATAGTAAAATGCAGTTCTTGTGTTTTGCCTTATCCCCCCATGTGCCTTTTAAAGGGATAGTTTTCATCTCAGTATTTTTCTGATTCTTCCCAACATTCCTCTAACACTTTGATAATCGCACCACCAGGAACCTTCTTTCAACTACTTTGCACCCAAACGCAATGGAGAATGAAGAGCTGAGTGATGCTCAGTAGCTAAGAGAGGTCCCACAGGGGTATTCTGTAGAAAGAAGCCCATGAGGTTTAAGATCTAAGGGGGTGGGGGATACAGTTGTTTGGTACCTGGCCCTCTGGTATTTATTGAGATCTTCGGTTAAGGAGTTGGTTGGCTCATAACTCTGGCTTGCATTTTATTCAATAGTTCCACTGCCAGTGAGACCTGAGCAAAATATTTGCTATCTCTAGGAACTTACTAGTTCTAGATTAATGGGGCCCACAGGGTCAGGGAGAGTGGGATTTCTGGATTCTCAAGCTTAGGCTAAGTATCATAAAGGCTCCAAGAGAAGGCTTCCCTTGGTCTTTCTAGAGGCAGCATGCTGTGTTTTCCTAAAGCTCACTGTTTCTTCCTCTTGAATTCTTAAACAAAACTGGGAGTTCAAAGGAAATTTCCCATCTACTTATAATTCTCACGGTATGGAACAAACTATTTAGATACTTCCTTCCGCAGTACAACTGATGGAAGCCGAAAAGGCCCATGTCAATGGCCAGAAGCCAAGACAACCCTGTGACGTATTGCAGCTTTCCTTTAATGTGCTTACATTTCCCCTGTAGAGACTTCCCCACACACACTCATACCTTCCAGAGTCTCAGTGCATGCACTCACCAAGCTAGATACCAAGCCTTCCATGCTTAGCACTCTTTAAAGCTGAGGTATTACCTTCAACCTCATCCCGCACCCTCAAAACTACTCAAAATGCTATGGTGTGTTACTGTGGCCTGTGAACATTACACTGTCTCAAGGAGAACACAGCCTTCTCATAGCAATCCAGTAAACTACATGGGCCTGGGATTATTAAAAAAAAAAAAACAGCACATGGAATCAAAGGGGACAAGATATAGCCTGGCAAGATAACAATGGAATAGGAGAGCAGTGAACTTGGTGTGGTATTGTGCACTCCCACTTCCGAGGGCAGGACAGAGGAATGAAGTGATGACTTCCTTAAGAAAAGAACATCTTGGGTCTGGAGAGATGCTTCTGTGGTTAACAGCATGGGCCACCCTTCCTACAGGACCTGGGTTCTGTTCCCAGGACCCACATGGTAGCTCACAACTGTCTCTAGGTCCAATTACAGGGATCTCCTCGGGCCCTGACATGTACATCGTGCATAGACATACTCAGGCGCACACATACACACATAAAAAATTAATTTTTTTAAAAGTAAGATGTTTAAGAAAAGAAATTTTCAAGAGAAACACTGGTTGCTGTGGTTAGGGACACCTTTCTGGAAGGAAACGCATGGGAAGCCGCTGGCTATGCACACTCAAGAGAGTGAACAGATGGTGTGGTTTTCACAGTGGAAGTTGCCAGATACCAAAGACCACTCTTACAGGGTAACATTAAACATCAATAGAGGAATATCCTGGTAAGTTCTTCGACTGATTGAAGAAACAGAAACCTCCTGTATGTATACATACACTTATAGGGGCGAAAATAATGGCTTTTGTCGTTTTGCCTGATTTCTATGACATTTAATTCTGTGGAACTAGCTTCTGGATGTGGACTTGTTCTGACTTATAACTGACCTTTGGCTGGAGCTCCAGCTGTTCCTGTCATTTATACCCTAGGGATTGCCTTTCCATCCTTACATAGTTACTTACCATCTCACACACAAATGTGAGGGTAAGCTAGACAAACTTATAAACTAGTTTCAGAAGGAAGCATATGCTGGAAAATTTTTGAGCTGTATCCATCTTGCAGGTTTCCTTTATCCAATTTAAACATTCTTTTATAATTTGACCACCATGATAAGTTATTACTCAAAAGGCCAGAGTTGATTGTGCTCTCTCAACAGGGCTGGTGGCAGAATAACAAAATTCACCCAATTGCTGCCTTCCACTCCAAGGCTTGTGAACACAGCCACACTCAGGACACGCATGTTGTGGAAACTCACTACTGCTTCCCTATGTGTCCGAGACAGCGAAATTCCACACTGATGAAATATTGGTTTCTGGGATCAGCAAGAACAATTCTATTGGAATTTTTTGAGAGATACATTTTTTTTAAGTTATTTCCAGAAATTATGGATGTTTATCTCCCTAGTTACCTGAATAACAGTGGTGGACAGGACTGTAATGGGAAAGCAAAAACAATGCCTGTCAGGATTATCTGAAGATATCCTTCCTGTGGGTACCAGCTGCACTCAAAACATGTATGTTAATACGTGCCCAGGATCCATGAGTATGTTGCCTTCTTTCTTAGTTGGTGTTACTATTGCTGTGAGGAAGCACCATAGCCAAAGCAACTTGGAGAGGAAAAGGTTTATTTGGCTTGTACTTCCACGTCACTGTTTATCATCAAGGAAGTCTGGACAGGAACTCAAACAGGACAGGAACCTCGAGGCAGGAGCTGATGCAGAGGCCATGGAGGGGTGCTGCTTACTGCCTTGCTCTTTGTGGCTTTGCTCAGCCTGCTTTCTTATAGAGCTCAGGTCTACCAGCCCAGGGATGGTACCATCCACAATTGGCTGTGCCCTCCCACATCACCTTATAAACTTGCCTATGGAGGCATTTTCTCAGTTGGTGTTACCTAGCCTGTGTCAAGATGCCATAAAATTAGGCAGCACACTTCCATACCAAAAGGGTCTTTTTTTGTAGTGTGATTAAAACACAGGACTGTGAGATAGGAAGATTATTATGGGTTATCTAGGTGGACCTAATAGAATTACATGCATGGTGAAAAGCAGAGAAACTTATCAGGGAGACATATGTGGAAGGGAGAATGAGAATGTGACAGGTGGGGGAGGAAATAATGAGAATGTGATTGACAACAGAATCAGGGCAATGAAAGTGCTAAGATAAAAGGAGAGATTTGGAGGATTCTCACAGCCTAAGCCACTGCTAGTATTTGATGCTCTTCCAAATCCACCCTTCTTTGCACCGTGCCTTCCCTACAGTCTTCTTTTCTACTTCTTCCACCTGAATCAAAGCAACTGGTGATGCACATCCCACTCTTCGCTCCCCTTCA
Organism: Acomys percivali; assembly: GCA_907169655.1. NCBI lineage: Eukaryota > Metazoa > Chordata > Mammalia > Rodentia > Muridae > Acomys > Acomys percivali. The sequence continues at coordinate 22,567,765 of OU015742.1, read as the reverse complement.
ATTTACTGTTTTATTGTGTTGTATATCTAGCACAGAAACCTTTGGAGTTATTGCTCTAAGACTTTCCTTATACTCTCGGAAGTTATCCAAGGCCACAATGTAGGCATGTTTCCTATATGATTTATACCTATATTGACTTCGAAATTAAATGATATTAAATGATTATTTTAAACAATAATATTGAACAATCAATATTTTCCAAGAAACCAAATTCAGTTTCTGAAAAATAGTACATGAGTAAAAGTTCCATTCAAAGTACAAGGAATCCATTGGATTTTAATGGAAATATTTCTGGGAAAAACAAACTGGATTTTCTAGAGCAAGAAAGTTTAGTGAGAAGTCTGGTTTTGTCTTAACTTTGCAAATCCCTTTGCCTTCATGAAAGATAACTGTGTTCTCAGTCCATGTTCCATCTATTATCATGTATTATTTTGGCTGCAGTATTTTGGAAACTAGATCAGTCCTCAAACTGGTTGCAATCATAAGAGATAAATTATGTTCAAACTTTCCAGATAATCTCAGTTTTCTTTGGCATCACACGAAAACTAAATAAGTGCTACTTTCTTTTTTGTTATCTAAAGAGTGGAATCTGAAACTACAATGAAGAAATCAATCAATACTTTGTTACATAAGGTCTTTTGTATGTTGATGGGGTGTACCGATGCATGCTTGTGCAGAATGCATCATTTGGAGTATACTGGTTTGCTGAGTTACATGAATCTTAAAAATCTTGACACAATTTCCTTTTTATTTTCATATGTATTTATTTAAATAATATGCGCATATATTTATCTATATATATGTATGAAGAGGTTTATAAGATATTAGCTTTCTATACGTGTTTCCAAACACTCTTATTGTTAGCCATCCCTCCCCCACCCAGTCTTCTGCCCCACCCTCCATGCCCCATCCACAAAGGCATCTATCCCTTGCTGTTCCTATTTCTCCTTGCACACCATCTATGTTCTCACTACAGACGGCCATAGGCAAATAAGTTCATTTCGCTGTGTAGAACAATGTCCCCAATAAAGAACACAGCACTGTCACTACTATGGGAAGAACTGAGTCCTACTTAGTCTTTTGAGCTTGCATCTACTATAGAAGCGTAGCTGAGCTTCGTCACAGAAGGGTTATTTTGGAGGCAAATCCATAATGTATAGAGGTTTAATATTTTCTCCATCTGGAAAAGGACGAGTACAGATGAAGAAATGTTTCTTTCCTTTGTGATGACAGTATTATTCAAGGGCTGTAAGCAGAATAATTGAAAATTTTTTTTCTTCCTGATTTTGTTTATGTTTTTACCAGTGGTGGTCATTCTTTCCAACTGAGCTGTGTTCTAATTGGACACATGAGAGTGACTCATCAGATCATTCTTATGACAACCAAAGCAGAACACAGCACACGAGCACATGTGGTATAATTTGGCTACAGAAACATATAAATATAAATATAAAGTTACAATAAAAGGTATAATTTCCAGTCTGCGAGCAATTCTGAATAGCATACACTGGGCCCCTGCCGTATCATGCCATAGCTCAGAGGAAGTACACATGGATGGGTTAGGGATGGGCTGGCTAGACCCTGCGTCAGAAATGCAACAGAGCTGAAAGATCATGGCGCTGCCATTAAATAAACCTGATCCTAAAACCTGGCACTTTCTTGCATTTTCTTCCTTCTTTTTTGACAAATTGGGCACTTAGCATCCACTAAGATGAGAGCTTAGGAGATGCTTCGGGTGGGAGAATGTTTGCCACATCAGCATCTGGATAAGGTGGTGTGCGTCTGTGAGCCTAGCAGTGGCAGAAGGAGAGGAGCAGAGGCAGGTGGATCTTGGATCTCACTGGCTACTCAATCTGATGGAAACAGTGAGCTCCGAGTTCAGTGAGAAACTCTGTCTTCAAAAAACAAAACGAAAAGCAAGATGAAAGAGTGAGGGCGGAGCTCAGAGTTAAAGCGCTTGCTAGGCATGTGTTGTTCTACGTTTAAATTCCAGCACTGTGAAGCATTAAAAATAAACAAACAAATGAGAGGGAACAAGTGGACAAGACATCCAGTGTGTCCTTCACATGCACCCTCATACACACACGTGCAAACATACATGAGCACATGAACCCCCGCCTCCCTCCACACCTACTAAAATGGTAGTTCTTTCATTTTCTAAAGCAATAGTAACAACAACACTGCCCAAGTAGTTACTATAGTAACTGGTAAGCTAACAGGTAATAAGTCTCTTATAGTGCATGGAAGTCAATAAGTGATAGTAAGATACAGCCAATTCAACACAGAAGGCAGTTCTAGGCTGTTTCTAACTAGTGAACAAAGGCTACCGTTCACTTTTCACTTCGTGTTTCTAAAGCCTTAACCCAAGGGCAGGCTTGAGGACTCACTGTAGATCAGCGTGCTGTGTGGCCCCAGACGACCGATTTACACTCTCTTTACCTTATTTTCCTCAGCTGCCTTGATTCACTGTCCTTGGGGTCAATAGAATGTCTGTACTTGTCTTTCTGTTTATTCTCTTATTTTTTTTCAAAGAACTATCCCTTTTGAAGATTTCATTTTTATTATTTTAAAAAGTATGTGTATATGTGTGTAGGTAGGTAGGTATGTGCATATAAGTGCAGGCGCCCTACAAAAACAGAGGTATCCAATCCTCCAGACCCAGAGTTACAGCTGGTTGTGCACCACCTGATATGGGGTCCCGGGACCTGAGTTTAGGTCCTTGGGAAGAACATTACAGGCTCCTAACCACTAAGCCTTATCTCCAATACTCTGTAATTTCCCTTAAATTTAGGAGCTAAGCAGCTGGGGTTGGGAGCAGGGGGATTTCCTCTTTATGGAATATCTGCCCTCCTCTTTATTTCACAAAAAGTCCTGTGTGTCTGCCAAGGCCCAGTGTAAACACCAGTGCTGTGTAACTCCTTTCCTGTCTATCCATTTTTGTTCTCTGAGCATGGTATCTCTTTTATTCTCATTGGGAAAAAGAAAGATGGCAGCAAGTGATGGTGGGAAACTGGTTGACATCCAGAGTGGAGGCTAATGTGGATATGTCAGCTGAAGAAGCCAGTAAGTCTGCCGCTGTATTAGAAGTGTGACGGGAGCTAGGATTTAGGGTGATTTAGGGATGAGGGCTTAAGCAAATATGGAAAAGCTACTAATAACGTTGGAAAGTTTTGAGGGGAAAGAGTAAGTCTAGAGAGGAGAAGAGGGGTTTGGTTCAGATATATTAAGTTGGAGATGCCTGTTAATATCAACATCATAAAGTTGTTGACTGGGCAATTTGTCAAACCAACTGCCCCAAAGCATGCAGCCCTTCAAAAAGGGCTGCTTCTTCACACAAGGGCAGCAAAGATGTTGTAAGGCAGGGGGAATATAGTACAGAATTGGACATGTTGAAGAATATATAAAAATAAAGTAAATCCAAGCACTGGCTGTGCCCACCAGGTGCCTGGCCACCACTCAGGACCAGCTGTGCATCCTCATATGTACAGTGAATTGTCCAGTCCAGCATCTCAGCACCTGAGATCTTCCTACACTAAGAAAGGCTCTTTGAATTTACATGGAAGGAGCAAAGGTGGTGCGGATAGCTTTTCTTACTTGATTCTGGCTATCCCTACTCCTTTCCGCTTCAGTAGAGGCAGGGTCTTAATTAGGTGACCACAGGACACCACCACTCTGGTGCTTAAAAAAGAAACTTTTTTTTTTGCCCCTTTGGGACCTCTTCTTTTTTTTCTCCCAAGACCCTTGGTTTATAGATGTTTACTTGGTATTCAAACTGAATTAATTGTTTCTATCTGTTTGAACTGGCAGGGTCCTGGGTACTGAGAGAGAAAAAAAAAAAAAACGGAAACAGATCATAATGTCTGAATTCCCTTGTGAAAGAATGGTCTCAAGACATTATTGTGCTAAAAGAGTATCTGTCTCCTTTCCTCTGTTCTAGCTTCA
>OU015742.1:22535688-22563813 GCA_907169655.1 Acomys percivali | reverse complement strand
AAGAAGAAGAATCTACATGCTAAAGTAAAATTAATACAAAGGATATTTGCAATGTCTACATTTTGGGAGAGGATACCATACCTGCCTCACCCTTCCTGAACCCTCTCATCTTAAAGGCCAGCTGAGAACTTTGGGTTCCACAGGCTGTGGCTCCTGAGAAACATCAAATAAAGCTGCAAGGCAGAAAGGGTGGTTCTGGAAGACAGTAGAGCGACTCTCAGCCTTTACAGAAAGACAGGAAGTTCTTGTCTTCTCCAGGGTCTGGCCTATGTCTAACTCATGCAGGTGAGGCACTGTCAGTCATCCAGTCATCGGCATGGGTTGGATCTCCTATGGAAACAGGAAGCCCAGGCCTGGATTTGCTCTGGTTGCTAAGAAACCAGCACCTCAGCTAGCACTGCAGATTGTGGAAGACAGAAGTGAAAGATCTTGGCTCCTGACTTGGAATAGAAGTGTCCCTAGAATCTCCTGGGATTGGAGGGCCTTCAAAACAGTCTCTCTGTGTCAATTTCTCTTCCCACGGCTTCCTCTGCAACTGTGGTTTTCCACATGAATTCCAAAAAAGCAAGACAAGATTTTTAATGTAGCCAGTAAGGTAAGTAAATACCCTGTTAGCATTAGGAGTATATAATTCTCCTTTCATTTGAATAATTTACTGTGTCTCTCCCCCCTCCCCAAGCTCCTTATATAGTGACTCCAAAGGTTGTTTGCATGAGCTTTCTGTGTTGGACAGAGGCTTACACAAACCAATGGAATACGGGAATACTGAGTTGCAATTTGAAGTGCTGGAAGACACAAGCTAACAAGCAGGTAAGAAACCTGTCTTGAAAGATACCATAGCACAGCAGTGACACCCTTCCCAGCTAGATGTGCCACACCTCTGGAAAAGTTACCACTGGGCAGCATTGGCAGTTGGATTTCTCTCCCAATATTCTGTCTGGAACAAATTGGGAACAGCAGCACAGCTGTCTCTGTACTCCCCCATGTTGCCATAGTGAGCCCACCCTGGTTCTTTTGCATGTGAATGACTGAGGCTGGCAGGTGAGAGTCAGGGCTGCAGAGATATGGGTGAGCTTTCACTGACCAGTCTGAGGTGCTTACCATAAAATCTCCTGTCCTTGGCAATTATTCTCCCTACATTTTGTGGGGGGGGGGAGTTTTGTTTATTTGTTTGTTGTTTGTTATTGTTGTTTGACAATATATATAAGATGCCAATCTTGCTATATAGCACAGATTGACCTCAAGCCTAACTATGGAGTCCAGGTTGTACTTGAACTTGTGGTCCTTCCACCTCAGTCTCCTAGCTGCAGGGATTATAGGCCCATGTGGCCATATGTGGCTTTTCTCTAGATAGTGTGTCTTTTTTCCCATGCCTGGAAGATGTAGTTCTTTGGTCTTCCTAAGGATTCAGTTGCAATGTAGTTTTACATATTTGTTTAGGTCCAACCTATAAGACAGAGTCAGAGGAGCAGAGGAAATGGAGGGTGATGAGGAAGGCTGCATAAGCAGGGTTTTCTTGCTCATAGTCTGCAAAGTGTGGGAGACCAGAGACAGCACTAGGCATATTGTAGTAGAAAGCACTGGGGAAAAAGTTAAGGAAATGGGAAAGGTTGTGCATTGCACAAATTTTTCTCACGTGCTTCCACAGACACCTTAGAGTCACTTGAGGGGAACCTTCAAGATCCAGATGTTGGGACTTTTTCCAAGGTATCGGAAGCCAGCACCGTTTGAGGGACACCGCCCTCAGGTACACTTGACGCCATCACAACTTTACTCAGCTTCAGCCGCCAGACAGTCTTTTCCTTACAAAACTTTCACCTGTAGGTAAGCATGGTCTGCCTTATTGAGCTTCTCAGTCAGCAATAGCACTCAGCAGGAAAAGCAGATTAAAGAACAACAGTCTCCCAGATGTGAGGTTAACAAGGCAAGCCCTCTCCCACACCAGGACTTCAAGGGGGAGCCATGTTTCCTGAAGTGGCCTCTTTTCTAGTGGCCGAGACCCTGACTTTTCTCGACCCCTGTTATATTTTAAGCTTTGGAATCCTCATAACCTCTGGAAAAAAATATGCAAAGAAAGCCAACTTTCAATCTGGTGCCTTCCAGTAAGAGAAGCTTGTGAGAGCCAACAGAGGATGCAGGCTTCTTGTGCCTTGTTAGTGGCAGGGTGTGGCTGATAATCTAGGGCGTGGCCATGGCATCCCAGAGATGACACAACCATGTTGATCTCCTGTGAGAGACAGGATGGTAGGGGGCAGCAGTAAGAGATGTGTCTTTATGATTCCTCCAATATGTGGTGATACTTAATAAGTTGGTTTTTTTTTAATTTTTTAATTTTTTACTGAATTGCATCTGCTCAGTGGCTAGAGGGATTCAAATCTGTAACCATTTAAGCATGTAGCTTGTATCGGCCTGTAATTGGCCTAATATTTGAGCCAGTTTGGGTTTTATTTTAATGATTTCCTTTTCCAGAACCCAAAGACTCTGGACTCATCCCCAAACTTGAATTGATTCACAGTGTGGCTGTTTCTGAGTGATGATGGGTTGGGCAGATGTTTCATGGGAGCCTGGCTTAAGGACAGTGGTCAGACCTGACATATCCAATGCTCAGCAGCTGTGAGATGCTCAGACTGAACAAGGCAGTGCCCCTAAGACTGAGAGCACAGAGCTGGCCTTGGTTCTTTAGTGTGGCTGACTTATGCCTGTGATTAACAATAAAACACATGGGCCTCTCCAAGGAAAGCTGGTTTGTCTCTCTCCCACCTTATAGTTTTTTATCTATAAGGAGGAAAGCAAGCCAAGGCCTGACCCAGCCTCCCCCTTTCACACACACACACACACACACACACACACACACACACACACACACACCGAGTTCTGAACATTTGGGAGTGCTCAGAATAACTTTGGTATCCCAGTGCAGCTCAGAGTTCTAACTAACTCTAAGCCTACATAAAACAGATAGTTTCCTACAGATATGACAAATTCTGGGTAGTAATAGAAACTTCCTTAATGGAAACACATGGCTATTTAGAATTCTAAGACCACAATCAGTTTGGGTAGGCACCAGGTATTTAGATGTAAGTTGGTTTGAGAAGTCATTTTTTAATTAGAAAATGAAGCTCCCATTCCTCAAATAAGGTAAATCATTTAATGCCTCAATAAGCCATTTAAAAAGTAGGAAGAATTCTTTCCCCTTTTGTTTTTATTGGCAGCGTCAAAACGAGTTACATGTACTACCCAAGCCAAGACAACCAAAAATAGGTGTTGAGAATGGTCTTCAGTCTATAGCTAAAAAGGGCTGCATCACACATTTGGCTAGACTCTGATTGAAACCATAGGCTCATGATCCAATGATCTGATGTTCCATCAATACTAGATAAAAGCCAAAAGTGAACCAGAGGTGCTGTCTAAAGAACGAAGCCAGCGCACACAAGCTCTCCTCCCCAGCCTGTCCTTAACGGTCTCTTTAGGAAACACTCCACCGGGTACCTGGACTCGTTTTGTAGACCAGGCTGGCTTCGAAAGATTCTAAGATCTCAACCAGAGCCAGTGCTTGTCCAGTAATCCTACTGATGATATTCAACAATTACGAACTACAGTGGATAAAACACTTTGATTTTTTTCTTCCCACCATCAACAGCAACAAGTGTTATTTGGAGAAAGACTGACACTTGAATTTCTGCCTATAATATGGATTGCAGAAATATGTAAACACGCCAGAGAAAGCCAACATGAAAATGTATCAGGCCTTCCTTGAGTCTGATGACTTTATCTTCTAAAGACTGATACCATTTACTATTCCTCTATGCCCAGTGTCAACATTTGGAAAATATATATATCTTACAGCATTTTTAAGTGTAAGATGCCCATGTAGGTCAGTCCTGTCATATATCTCACCTATTGCTGCTTGAAAAACTCATATATTTAAGATATGAGGGCAATAATTTGTTAATAGATTTGTATACATGTCTTCTAGTCATATCTATGACTAGAACCAAACAAATTCTTAGAGAAACGTTGCAATATCTCCTTCTAATATGCTTTTGCAATAAATATTTCCTGGCAGTTTCCAAACAATCAAGAATAGACAATTGGGGCTGGAGGGATGGCTCAGTGGTTAAGAGCACTTAACCGCCCTTCCAGAGGTCCTGAGTTCAGTTCCCAGCAACCACATGGTGGCTCACAACCATCTGCAATGGGATCTGATTGCGTCTTCTGGTGTGCGTGAAGACAGAACACTCATATATAAAATGCAAGAATAAGTAAATATTTAAAAGAAAAAAAAAGAATAGACAATTAACTGAAGTGATTTCAGGTGCTGACTTTTAAGCAAAAGCAAGAATAATCTCTGCAGCAAAGAGACACCAAGGTTTAAAAATACTAGATATCCATAATGAATATTGAGACGTATCTACGAATGGCTTCTCCATATACACACACACTGTTTCTCCCAAGATTCGTAGTGAAGTTGAAAAGTAAAGTAACTCTTCCCATCTGCGTATTTAAGTATTAACCCCAGAAGAATGGAGAGACTGGACCATGGCATGTGCTAGAGGAATGCCTTTTACAGTCATTATGAGAGCCATGAAATGGTGCTGACAGCTACCCAGAAGGCTCCTGCTTACCTGAGGGAATGCAATGTGCTTTGTCCTTTTGAAGTCTTAATAGAGGCTAAAAAGCAAAGCTGTTATTCAGTTAAGAGAGAAAATTTGGCAAAAAAGAGGTCTGTGGCAAGATGGTGAATTAGAAGGCCGTATTCATGAGGGCAGATGGAGAAAATAATAAATTATGATGAAAAGTCACCAAAACAGAGAGGGGCAGCTGGGGAGGGAGACAGAGATGGAGAGGGAGGGAGAGAGGGAGAGAGGAGGAAAGAGGGAGTTACAGAATTAAGATGAGGTGAGGTTGTCTGCATAAATACACCAGAGGGCACTGCCAGCCACTGCAAGCCACTTGTGCAGAGCAGGGTCCAGCAATGGAGAAATGTTCAAGGTCTGTGGTCACCACTTCTCAGGAAAGCTGAGGGAAACCAAAGCCACATCCCAGAAGAAGAGAGGACAGCAAGCTATGGACACAGCAATAGGAAAGGTGTGAGAGTCAGGAGCTGAGAGCTCTACCAAGCCCTGAGCATGAAGACAGGGAGAACTCAGCAGCAACACCCTGATGGGAGCTGCAGATCCCCAGGCAGCAGTGATGGTGGACGCAGCAGCAGAGGGGCAGCAAGCAAGTCCACCAGAGATCCTCAGTACCCACACCCTCCCACACCCACCATATCCAGGACCCACTGTACAGGATCAGATTTCAGGAAGTTGATGGCAAAAAAAAAAAAAAAAAAAAAAAAATGCTACCATATCCAGACAGGATTTTATTTAAGGATTAAATAGTGTGGGCAGAGACTCCACACTCCCTCAGAGCCTTAGGCACAAAAGCCCTCCACAAACTAACTGATCCCACAAAGCACCAAAAATAGGGCTGTGATTTGACACTTTGAGAGAAAGTGATTTGGGGCCAGTGAAATCCTGCTCTCTGGAAGGGCATACTGATCTAGCTTACTTGAATTAAAGACACCGGAAGCTCCCACTGCACACAGAGATTGAGTTCTCTTTAAAAAAAAAAATTAATAGAAGAGATGACAGAAACTGTTTTCAATTGGGAAGAAATATAGACTAAAGGAAAAAAACACATTCTAATTTAATTTAAAGGTTCATTTTATTTTATTTCAATGCTTAAATTTAATTATGATTATTGTTTTATTTTTTGGGGTTTATACTTGAGTATTTTAATTGCTCATTTGTGTTATAACTTATATTTTACTTATGTCTGGCTTCTGTTATAATAATTTGTAAAAATTAGTCTACAATACCTTGGGCCTGGACAGATGGCTCAGTGATTAAGAGTTCATACTGATTTGCAGAAATCCCGATTTTGGTTTCCAGCACCCATTAAGCTTACAACCGTCTGTAAATTCTAACTCTAAGGAATCCAGCACCCTTTTCCGGCCTCCATAGGCACCCATGGTCATGTGCACACATCCATATGCAAATGTACGTAATTAATACATTTAAGTGAAGTTTCAAAAATAGATATTTCCTCAGAGTTAGAGAGGTGGCCCAGAGGCTAAGAACGCTTACTGTGCCTGCAGAGGACCGGGTTTGGTTCCCAGAACCTACAGGGTGGTCCATGCTCTCTGTAACTCTAGCTCCACGGTATCTGATAGCTCCTCTGACCGCCACAGGCTCCTTCATGTATGTGACACAGACATATCTGTGCAAATAAATAAATACAGTTTTAAAATATCTGTTTTCTCTACTGCTTTTATGCCTACAATCAACATACTTTTCTTTTCATTCCCACTTTACCTCCTCCTGTTTCCAGATCCCTCTTTGACTCGATACTTAAATATTGATACCCTCAGTCTCAAAAACTATAAACAACATTTTTTTCCCAAGTAGTACCTTCGTACTGCTCTCTCTGCACTGTACCAAGAGTGTCTTCCCTATGGTTGACCTGAGACTGATGAAAACCACTGCAGTTTTTATTTCAACCAACTTCCTTCCCTCACAGCCAAAATTAACCCAAATGAAGACAATTAACCAGGAGTCATAAAGAAAAACAAAACAAAACAAAAACCGAACAAACAGAAAATAGTGGGAAGGTGGGGAGACTAAAATATGGTTGTGCAAAACACAACAAAAGAACAGAAAACAGAAAGTCATGAGACAGAAACAAGCTGGAAAACTCTAGACACTGTAAGATAACGATAATGAGATAGCTGAGATGCAATAAAAGTATTTCACAGCCCTACTTTTATAAAGAGCCAATTGCTGTATAGAGAACTTAGATAATGAACAGTAGAAAAAACTTCAACTGGAAAGTTAAGCAAAGTTAAATTATTATAAGGTCCTTGCAGTATGTGGAAAGTCAGAAAAAATAATTTAAGTAAAATTCTAACAAGTCAGATATTTATGTTGTAATACCTGGAATGAATATCAAAAGAAAACTGAAATGACACTGCCAACAAATGCCAGGAAAAGTTTAACAGTTAAAACTCTTCGATATCTGATATAACTAAGTAAGAAGTATAACTTTGTATGTAATAATTCTAGAGTTAAATATAAAAGTTATTCTAACTAATTAAAGTAGAAGGATTAAAACATCCAATATTATATCATTTAGTATTCACATAGGTAAAGGATGACTTTGTTATTCTGTATTAGTGAATGAAAGGGGCATTTCAAAAATAAAAAATTAAATTAAATTAAAAAAAAAAAGAAAGGGGCATTTCAAAAAGACAAAATGATCAAATTAAAGGTCAATCAGGACTTAATAATTTATATGTACCAAATAAAGTGTCTTTAACAACTCTAAAGTATAAATTCTCAGAAGTAAATGGGGGAGTCCTCAAAAGACATTGTATACTTGTATAAATTTTTCAAATGATAAATAATTTAAAATTTTAATACTACTGGTCACATAAATCCACACATATATGTAGTAATGAATTGATCAGGTGAAAATAATAAGGATTTGTGAGATGTAATAACTTAATTAACAAATTGAACTTAAATGATTTGTGTACAGTATTCCATCCAAGTAAAGTAAGCATAATATTTTCAAATGTACACAGAAAGATTAACAAAACAGACTATAACACGCAAGGACAAAACATAATAAAACAGCAAAACTGTCAATAAGAGTAAATTCTGATAAAGAATAAATGGGTGAAATCAATGCAAGTCAAATTCAAGAGCACATCAAAAGGATCATTTAGCATGATAAATTTGGCTTAATCCCAGGGATGCAGGGATAGTGCAGTATATGTAAATTATTAAGTGCTGTACGTTACATGAGTGGACACACGGACAGAAAACGCATCATCATCTCAATAGACTCTAAAAGGCTTTAACAAAATCAAAACTTCATGATAAAAGTCCTGAAGGACCAGTATGACATGATGACCCTAAGGGGCAATTGTTGCATGACCTTTGATCCCATGGTGATCGCTGAAATTGTGAACTGTAAAATCCTGTCTTTCGGTGATTGGGCCCTAATACACAACTTTAATCCAAGAACTTCGTGTTTATTGTAAATTGGAGACTAAGGTGTGGTTCAGCCAACCCTAGCACACACCTAATCCAAGAGCTCTCTGTACACGGGATTTGGTAAAGTTAACCCTAGGTCAAGAGAGAGAGAGAGAGAGAGAGAGAGAGAGAGAGAGAGAGAGAGAGAGAGAGAGAGAGAGAGAGAGAGAGAGCAAGAAACCAGCTGACAGGGATTAAAGGGTAGGAGGGACTTTGAGTTGAGGGGCATTTAAAACAGCCTGTGGAAGCAGAAGGGGCTCCTTAGCTCTTGAGCTTTTAGATTTTAACTCTTTAGCTCTTGAGCTCAGCTCCTCAGCTCCTTGGCCTTGGGCTTTTTTTTTTAGCTAGTAAGCCTTTGGCCTGGGGATTTTTGGCCTTTTTTCCTGGGCTGTCAGCTGAGCTAGTGAGCCTTTGGGGCCTTTTCCATCAGGATGTGAGCTAAATAGGAAGGTCAGCTGGGTGCTTTCTCTGCCTGTCTGAGCTAACAGGGTTGTTTTGTTTTTTTTTTTTTTTTTACCCCAACATCTGGCTCCCAAGTCTTTATTGGTAAAATAGAATATTTGGGATTTTCATTTAAAACAACAGGCAGTAGTGGCACGCATACCTTGGCAGTAACCAAGAGTTCTCCAATTGGACTTAGGGCCACTCAATAAGAGAGAAATCATGCCTGGTACTGGAACCCAGCCAAATACCTTAGGCTAGTAAAGTCATGGATCTTGGGGAACTTACAACCATCACTATATTAAACCATCATAATCTCTAACTACAGTATAAATATTTATCTTATACCCACAGATAAATGCCATTCTTGTCCCTCTTCTAGGAAACTTCTCTTTGCAATAGATTGAGACTATTACCCAAAACAAACAAACAAACAAACAAAAACCTCATCAAAATGCAGAGTTTCAGAGCCCAATCCCAAATGATATATTTACAACACCTAAGGCTCAAGGATCATGGTAGAAGAGGGGACTGGAAAGATCATAAGAGCCAGAGGAACAAAAAGTTTGCTATGAGATTGTATCAACAAAAAATGTCAGAGAAGCTACCCAAATCAAGTCTCATCAACATGTCTGCTAAAATATCACCTGAGCAAGGATGACATCAATAGACATGTTACTGTGAAAGGGGAAAGTTTAAGAGGCCTCAGCCATCAGGAAAGAATTATAGGCAACAAAGGAATTCTGAGAGTAAGGGATAGTCTTTCCCAGGGAGTGAAACACCAATTGGCTATCTAGTACCTAATGGTCAGGGGTTGGATACATAGGAGAGTTTGGAGGGAGGAAAGGAAAGGAAGGGAAATGGTATAATTATATTGTAATCTCAAAAAACAATTGAAAATTTAAAATCTTGACGAAACTCAGAATAGGAAAATTTTTTTTTCTCAACATAATAAAGGCAACACAACAAGCCTCTAGCACATTAAATGAAAAAACCAAAAAGTATTTCCGGTGAAGTAGGGAATAAGACAAGTGTTCACTGTCTCTACTCTTAATTCAAAACAGTGCTGAGAATCTCAGCTAGAGCAAGAGAGAGAAACAAATAAAGGAGATGCAACTAGGAAAGGAAGTCAAAGTTTCTCTATTTGCAGAGACAAGACTCCAGGCCCCACCCCTTGCTAAGGAGATATTGGCAATTGATAGGAGCCAAGGGAGGAAGAATCATTCTTTTTGGATGACGTGGTCACTGGTAGACTTCCCAGTGAATGGCCCCACACCCATGCACATATGGCCAGCGCTAACTAAACTTAGCGTATTACATCTTAAAAAGACATGAGTTTGGGAAAGAGGGTGTCTGAGGGGGTTCTGTGTTCTAGGTGGGAGTGTATTACTATTGCTTTGTTAAATGGGACACATTGGCCAAAAAATATCTAAAAGCTTATGTTTATAGTTCTATATTAATGCTGCTCTCATCCTTGGTCAGAGAACAGTCTTTTTGTGGTAGGCAGTGGTTAACAGAGAGATATACAACTGGTCAGAGTGCTGAAAATACATGGTAGCTGAGTATTCAACTCCAGAGAGGACATTCTTGCTACTCTCTGCCTGTCGGGTACATCACAAGAAAAGGGGGTAGAAAGAATGGACAAGCTGGAGGAGGTTTTGATTGGCCATCTCTTTACTAGTTGTGTATCTGTTCATAGTTTCTAATGCAACATAATTCTCTCATGACAGGCTGCATGTTTCTAAACGTTTATCCACTTTTTATATGTTCTTCAATGTGTTGGCATGTAATTGTCTGTGGAACTCATAATGCTTTTAATTTCTATAGCATTAGTTGTAAGTTCTTCTATTTCATTTTTCATATTGCTTTCCTATGTGTTCTTTAAGCTTTTCTGTTTTTTTGTTTTTTGTTTTTACATTTATTTGTAGATGGGTTAAAGAGCAATTTGTGGAGCCAGTTCTTTCTTTTCTCCATGTGGGTCCCAGGCAGGGAACTCAGTTTACCAGGCTTGAGAACAAGAACCTTTATCTGAAGCTCAGCAGCCCACATTTTCTTATTTTTGTTGATATTTTTACTTTGTTCATGCATCATTTTTGAGCTCATACAACACTGGCCCAGTCTATTAGATAGAGGTCATACCTGGAACTGCTAATTTTTAGTTCGACACATGCATAGCCCTAGTGGAAAACTTACTTTTACTATTGTGTTAAATAGGCATAGCATTAAAATGACTTACTGTTATTCTTATAGATCAGTGCATCTCTCAACCATCATCAGAGGAGCTTCTCCTTGCAGAAATATGTCCATTAACAAAGACCATTAACCAATGGTAGTGGTGCATGCTTTTAACCCCAGTACTTGGGAGACAAAGGCAGATGGATCTCTGTGAGACCATGGCTAGCTCAGATCAGAGGACGAGTTCCAGGACAGTCAGGGCTGCACAGAGAAACTCTGCCTTGAAAGAAAGCAAAACAAAAACAAAAACAAAAACAAAAAGCCCCACACACTAGTCAATGTGAACAGAGTATGATGAGTCTTTAGATTGCTCAGGCCCTCAAATCCCTATTTTCAAAACTCAGGGTCTTCATGGAAGAGGGCTTGCTTAAAAAGACTATTAAGATCCAGATGTAATGATACCAAGTAAACAGTACTTTCTAGATATAAGGCAATTGCACACATGAACTCACGCATTTTGACAGCATGCAAGCATGCACAAGACCTGTATAAGCTCAAACCAGACAAAATCTCAGCAAGGATGTGGGGTGGGCACAAAGTTCCACCCCTAGCTGCAGCGCTATTGCCATTTGATAGCTGCTAGTTGAGGGAGGTCTTTGACCTTTAATAGTGTGACCCATAGTAAGTCAAGTATACTCCAGGCTGGAGGCAAACTCAAATCTAGGTGGCCAACACAAACCGGACTTTTGGGAAAGTGAGGAAGGGAAAGAGGAAGGAAGGGACGATAGAGGGAGGGGGAGAGAGAGAGAGAGAGAGAGAGAGAGAGAGAGAGAAGAGAACAAAGTTGGTCAGTAGAGAGATGGGTGGATCTATAATAAGTTGGGGGAGGGGTGAGTATGATCAAATTACATTGCATAAAACTCCCAAAGAATTAATACAAATATTTTTAAAGAGTTGTTTTTTGAACTCTTTGTCAAGTAATTAATCTATATCTGTTTCTTTGGGGTTGGCTGCTGGGGATTTAATGTGTTTCTCTCTTTGGGCCAAGTTGTCATGTCTATTTCTAAAAACTTTCAGGAAGTCTGTACATCTGATAAAATAGCTCCTCAAGTCTTTGTCCACTGGCTTCCTGCAGGAGATGGCACTCATCAATGAGACTAGCTAAGAGAGTCTGCAGTATCCTAAAGCTTGTGTTTGTGAGCATGCAACGTCTAAGTTGTCATGCTGATTTTTCAAATTAGTTTCTTTTTCAGGGCTTTACAATCTCTTGCTCCCCCTTGTGTCTCCTGAGGTATTGCAAAGACTTCATTGTGGAATAACAAACTGCCTTGCTCTCCCTTGTTCTCAATGATAATCATGCCTCTAATTTAAGTTATTTATTGTCATTGCCTAACATCACTTCTACTATTGTGTTAAATAGGCATAGCATTAAAATGACTTACTGCTATTCTTATAGATCAGTGCATCTCTCAAGCATCATCAGAGAGGCTTCTCCTTGCAGAAATATGTCCATTAACAGAGATCAAACAGTAGTGGTACATGCCTTTAACCCCAGCACTTGGGAGACAAAAGCAGGTGAGTCTCTGTGAGACCATGGCTAGCTTAGATCAGAGAGTGAGATAGACACAAGCCCTGTGTGTGAGTTTCCAAAAAGTCAGAATGGCAGGCCTGCAATCTGATTCTTTTCTTCCCTCCTGACAGAGAAGCATTAGGTTATGCACTTTTTCTCCATCATGCTTAAATGTGCACTACTCCTACTATTTTTCATTCTTTATACCACCCCCTGCCCTGTACGTCCACAGTATGCCTGTTCTTCAGCACTTGAATGATACACAATTAAATCAGTCCCCCAGAGATGCTCCAAAACGTCAAAATACTGACCTGGTATATCAAGACATCTGATTTTCCAGTGCCAAGTTGTACTAGTTTTAAGGATGCAGAACCATTTAAGCTATTTCAATGCAGCTATTCTCACATCCACACTTTCCTTGGGTACTATAAATATTCAGATTCTAGAACTCCCACAAAAGTATCTTCATCCATTTATTACTAAGTTAATATCCCACGGAGAACAAGAACTGGCAATTACTATCGTGTCATTTTACTGACATTACTCTATATATTTCAAACCAATATTTGAACAGTTAAAGACTCTGAACTCTAAGTATGTATCCTACTAATAATGACGGAAGAAAAGGACTATTGAAACCTGTAAGTTCTTGCTTCTAGGAATGTTCAAGAGGAGGGCAAAAGCAGAAGGAATGGTCACCAGAGATCAGCACTGAGCGACAGACCGTGGGTGGGAAGTCTATGTGATGCTGTTATACTGCTTATGAAGAAAACTCAGGGAGGACGCAACCTCAGAATGCTGGAGAAAGTCAGCATCCTTGTCATTACAAATGACATACGCTCTGACAACTAAAGTGAGATCATGGACTATTTAGAAATGTGAAGCCAGAAATACTGCAATAGCCCTGAAAACAGTTGATCTCTCGTAGTGTACTCACCAACTAATTGCTGGAGATGAGTGTTGCCATGAAGAACAATTGCTGGTACTTTCGCCAGTCAATTCAGGATTCTCCCAATAATCCTATTTCATAAGCAATTATACCTCTTTTAGTTAAATGATCCTGTTTCCCAGTCTTAGCCACCTTACCAAAGTTGTCCTACTTAGCTTGGTCAAATTGACACAGCTTAAGAGTCATTTGAGAGGATGGTCTCAACTTAGATAAATTTAGGCTTGTGAGGAGTTGTTTTAATTATCTGTTGGTGTATTGAGCCATCTCTCTGTAGGCAGCATTATCCCTAGGCAGATGGTCCTGGGCTGTGCAAGGGAGGGAGATAACAGTTGGCATTCTCCCATGGTTCCTGTCTCTAGGTTCCTGCTTTGATTTCCCTCCATGATAGACTGTGACCTGGAAGTGAAAGCCAAATGGACCCTTTCCTCCCATGTTCTGTTTGGTCAGAGTGTTTCATCCCAGAGAAGGAGTGAAACTAGAACACTCAGGGTAATATTTGAGCTGAGATGTAGGTGGAGCACCATGTCAATAAAGAGGGCTGCGTCATAACTGGCAGTACTATCCTCAAACGACTACTGGGCTCATCTCCTAAAGACTCGTTTGCAGAGCAGAAATGAAGAGAAAATATTTTTATATTTGGAAGACAGTAAGGACTCGTGTTGTTAAGCCTGTGCACAGGATGCCAAGGCAGGTCTGTCTTCCCCAGATAAAAGCTTCTCTCAGAGCATAAGAAAAGTGAATGCAAAGGCATTTCCAGATGATATTGTGCAATTTTTTTGCCTTGCTGATTTTTTCCCCATCTAAGCTTAGTAAAAAAAAATTTAGAGCATTGATTTCATTTCCCAGAAAAATGCATGCTTCTTTCCCCAAACACTTGTCCCCTTGGCAGGAAAGAGAAGTGACGCAGACACAAAACCTGAAGCAAACTTGGTGTTTTGTTTCACTTCTCCCTTTATCCACACTCACAACCCATTCCTTCATTTAAGTTAAGGAATTTCGGAAGAGGAAAATTAAGAGTTTGGTATTTCAGTTTTTGTTTCACTCTCCTCTTTCTGTGTACAGTTTCTCTCTGCATCCTAAGTGTGAGGTATATGGTCAAAGACTAATTTTCCACATCAATTCACCAGCTCCCTTAACTTGGATTATTCTATGCTCTCACTGCAGACAGCATTGTTCTAATGAGTCACACTCACAGTGGATAATTATGCAGGCTCAGTCCTTCAGTGATGCCTGGAACACAGGTGAAACCCAAAGGCATCATTTGGACCCCAGGACTACAATGCTAAGAGGATACTGTAGGGAGCACTCTTAAAGGCCAGAGGAGACCAAAAGAGTCCCAGAAACATATACAATAGCATTCAGGCCACTTAGATTCATCCTAACTAGTTTTTCATCTCAACAGTGAGACTCCCTAATGGTGACCGCTCATCAGCCGTCAATGAACAGAAATGGAAGAAAACTTCACTCAAAAAAATACTTTACTCTTAGTTCAAAAGATTTATGGAGTTACAAGAACAGTGGCTTTCAACCTTCCTAATGCTGTGATCCTTGAATACAGTTCTTCATGATATGGTGACCCCAATCATAAAATTATTTTCATTGCTACTCCCTAACTGTAATTTTACTACTGTTACTAATCCTAATGTAAATATCTATGCTTTCCAATGGTCTTAGTCACACCCTGTGAAAGAGTCATTTGTCCCCCTGAGGGGTTGTGACCCATGGATTGAGTTTTTCAAGTGCCTAGAATCTGGTTTGGCGACCTGTCTCCTAGAGTTAAGTTCCCTTTGTTCTAGTTCATTCTTCCCCAGAGCCGTTCATCGCCCATCCCCCATCTCCCTTCACATTTCAAGCCCTGCCTGCTGTCACCAGCAGCTCTCTCGTCTATTAAAGATGGTTCTCATTTCCTTATTTTTATAAACTGGTAACCATCCAGGTTTCCTCTAGGGTTACATTGGGCAGTGCAAAACCAAGCATTTGGGGCAGTACTTCTTGGGTTGAGGACCATTCTTGAACACCAAGAAGGGGCAGAGGCAGGAATTGGCAATAAGCTTTCAAGCCACACTTGGAGTGCTAAGTGAAAGATGTCTTTATGGAAGAGAAGGTTGTCTGATTGCCTCCATCGGTGTATACTCTGCAATCCCAGCTGCACTAAATACCGTCACATCACACTAAATGACAATAGGAAATAAGGAAGTCTCTGTGTGTTGGGAAATGACAAATGAGAATGAAATGGGCCCTGGGCTTTGGAGTCCTCCATGTGACAGAGTGTGTGACCCGGGCCAGTCCCTTGGCTCCATTAAGCTCAGACTGACTGTGGGCAAGTCCATCCCACAACTGGTGTCTTGGAATAAATATAAAGAACATGAGCTGAACAGCAGCTTTTTCTCTCTGCTTCTTGCCTGTAGATAAAGTGTGATCTGGCTGGCATGCCTCCCTTTGATGAACTAAAAGATACCCTTTGTTTCTTGTTTTTTCCCCCCTGATAAATGAGAAAAGTAACTAATATACCACTAACATGGAAGTCATAATTCAACCTTCCTCATGGAATACACTGTCACACATGGGAAATACTTAGTCTAGGCAATACATATAATGATGACTTAAATACTTAATACTCAATGAAATTATTTTTACATCAACAAAGTTTCTTTGGATCACACATGCCTATGTATGTTCCCAGAAATGGGAAGAAGTATCTGTAGTGAGAATTTTGTAATTTTGGTTTCTTATATAAAAAAAGAAAAGAAAAGAAAAAGAAAAAGAAAAAAAAGAAATGTTATGGGAATATGTTTCTGTTTTAATCCCAGGTGTGGGGATAAGAGGTTGCTTCACAGAAGATGACTATGATTTGCCTTGTGCTCTAGCAGGGGTGACATTTTGCCAGCTGCAGATAGTTTCTGTGAATGTGTGATGTTTGGAATTCTGGAAACTTTTCAGAGATTATATAAATGCTAAGGCCCCAAGAGGTGGGGTTGTTGCTGTTGGCTAGTTGGTGGGTGGCTGCTGTTGGTTGCTGTTTGTTGCTGTGCAAAGAAGAAGAAATTAGATGTTCTGATGACAAAGATCAAACTTGCCCCAAGGAACTCAATGCTCCTAGTCATCAGAAGGTGCTTTAATGATAACTTCACCCCCCTTTCCCCTCTATCCTCTTTTCTCTCCTATCCAGTGTTAAAGGGTTAATAAGATTGGAGAAGGGTGGAACAGAGAGAAAATGGAACCCACAATGTAGCAAATGCCAGAAACAAGTATCTATCCATAGATACTGATAGCCTCTGTGTTTTCATTATAATCTTAAGGGTTGCATGAACAGAAGTGAAGAATGTCTGCATCCATAAATCACAGGTCATATGTGAAGGGATGAATGACTCCCTAACCCCAGAGATAGAAATGGCCGCACTGTCACAGCTTGATCTCTATTACTTGTTTACACTGGCACTAGGAACACTAGGACCCTTGAATTGCAGGCCAGGTTACCATGTACTTTGAGGTCAGAGAAATGAAGCTGTATGAGGCTCTGCTGAGTTGCTTGGGGAGAGGCACAGATGTTTTATATGCCGCCAACACCACCCTCACCACATGCCCCCGATACATACAAATTCAACATGAACTCAAGGATCATCTTAGATCCTCCAAGGATATTTGATTTGTTACCTCTGTACCCAAACTTTCTGAATATGGTTCTCAGCTTTACCTGCTTCTATTAGCTCCATTTTTAGTAACTTGTTATATTTCTCTGTTTCATTTTTGTCTTTGTTAAGTGGGAATTATGATAGCATCCACATAAAAATTACTTTAAATTGTACACTGCATGCAACATGCCTAGCATGCAGTATGCAGGCATTAATAAATATCAGCTATTGGCTTTACTTTTGTTTTCATTTTAGAAAAATAAAGACTTATCACAAATCCAATCTGGAACCCCAAGGCAAAGGTTCTTTTGTTCAAAGACAAAATAATCATATTTCATTCAGGGGCTTATTTCAAAGTATCTGTGAGATATTAGTAAAAGTCAAAATATAAAAACTCAAGCAACAGAAAAAAATAACCACAAATTCCAATGTCTTTCTCCTAATAGCAGGCTCAGGAAAAAATTTTTTTTCTTTCTCAAAACTCTGAAACTTCTGTGGTTGTACATAATACATTATAGTCAAGAAAAGTCCTTATATATTATGAATAGTTATATCTAAATTTGTCAGTTGATGTGCATGCAACACAGTCTTTCTCCTTGAATTCCCTTTTCTTACCAATTTATCTCCCCTGTGGTCTTTGTTGGATTCTCTGTTTAAAGATAGTGTCTAATGATTGGGAGACCAGTAAATGCTTGTATGTGTATGTGTGTGTGCACGTGCGAGTGCACACACACACACACACACACACACACACTAACGCACACATGTGCATGTTACTTTAATTTTAATGTATTGCTCTTTTAAATATTTGGAATGTTTAAGCAAAATAATGAAGTGTACAATTATCCACTTTCAAGAATAATCAAATAATACACAACCATTTTTATTTCAGATGTTTGGCTAACATCAAATGGAATACTATAAGTAATGTTGGTATGTCTTTGGCATCTCTTTCCAAGTTCAATCTGTCTAGTCCTATCTCTTCCCAGAGACTTATTGCCATGCATTGAAAGGATACACTTTTTGTTCTGTTTTTATGAGTGGTGGTGAGGACTGAACTCAGGGTCCCAAACATGCTAGGCAAGCATTCTACTACTGAGCTATATTCCCAGTCTTCTGTCCAAACTTTTGTATATTATTTTGTAATTCTTTTGTTTGGCTGTTGAGAGTGGTTGTTGTGGTGGCTTGAATGAGAATAGCCTCTATAGAAAGAATAAGTACTCCCCAGTAGGTAAATTGGGAAGGAGGTGTGCCACTGGGGCCAGGCTCCAAGGTTACAAAAGACTCTCATCATTTCCAGTCTCTCCAGTCTCTCCCCACTGCCCGTCCTCCATCTTGCTCCCTCCATTTGTAGATAAAGATGTAACGTCTCAGTTGTTGCTGCTGCCATCACAGACTCTAACCCTGTCTTAGTCATAGTTTTCATGCTGTGAAGAGACACTATGGCCACAGCAAGTCTTATAAAGGAAAACACTTCATTGAGGGTGGCTAGAGTTCAGAGGTTTAGTCCGTTACTGTTACTGTGAGGAGCATGGCAGCATGCAGGCAGACCTGGTGCTGGAAATATAGCTGAGTTCTATATCCAGATCTGTAGACAGTGCCACTGGACCCGGCTTGGGCTGAAACCCAAAACCCCACCCCCAGAAACACACTTCCTCCAAGAAGGACTTACCTCCCAATACTGCCATCCTTTTGACACTACAGGGGGTACACATTTTCATTCAAACCACTATAAACCCTCTGAAACAACAATAGTCAAATCAAATGCTTCCCTTTGCAAGTTGCCTTTGTCACGGTGTTTTATCTCAAAAATAAAAAAGTACTTAAGTCAATGGTGATGCAAGATATGAATTCAAAGTCTTAGGATGCTAAACAGCAACACTCCTAACCCTAAAATCGTTGTCATCATTATCTTCCTGTTCTTGGGCTCAAGCTCATAGCTTATAAATACACGTTCTGCCACTGAACTTTGCTCCTAAGCCTGAGTCCTTAGTTTCTATATCAACCACATTTCTATGTGGTTATTTTGTTAATTGGTATTGAGTCAGAAGTGGAACATGTTCATTAAGACTCCCATCAACAAGGCATTGGAAATACCACACATTTCACTGTGAAAATGTATGGAATTCTCAAAACCCTACACTTAAAAAAGCCTTTTTTATTGGCTCTTTGAAGTTTACATCATCATTCCAATCCCACTCCTCTCCCTGCCCCTTTATATCCACCCTCTGGCCCTTGCAACTTCCCAAAGAAAACAACAAAAAAATTAATTAAAAGAAAAGAAAACAAAGATGGTGTGTCACACGGTATACTTTTTTGTCCAAACATCTTTATTTGCAAATGCTGACTTCAAAATATCATTGGTCTGTCTTGAGGCCTCTGGTTTCTGTTACCTATCAATTCAAGACGCTTGCCAGGATTCTTCTGGGATGGCCTGTTGCTGCTTTCTGTCATGGAGATCCTACAGCTTTGGATCTGCAAGACCAGCCCCTTCACATGTTCCAACAGTTCATAGATGGCGTAGGGGGAAGTGGGGGAGGGTGCATCCCTCCCATGCCCATGTTACCACATGGCAGATGAGGTATAGGGCCAGATCTCCTGAGTGTCACAGCCAGTGAGGGCCAGGACTGTCTCTGTGCAACCCTTGAACACCAACATGGTTCCAGGTGGCAGCCCAGACCAGCAATAACTGCATGGCCGTTGGTGATAACATGGGCCATGGACATGAACACATACCTCTTCTTCTGCATGGCCCTCAGAGGCAGTATGGGCCAGGATTTCACCATGGCCTCAGTTGGTAGTGCAGGCTATTAACATCATGCTGCTCCTCAATACCCTTATTGTCTCCACCTCTCTTCACAGAGCTCAGACCGTTCAGCTTCTCTTTCTCTTCCATCTTTCCACCACATACTTGCACATTGTAGTGGTGCTTTTGGCAGGCAGGCCATACTGTGGGAGGACCTCTGGATGTCTTCTGCCCATGACTCTCATATTGGGTGACATAATGCTATCTATTTGTATCAACATATAATCATTTAGGTATTGTAAATTACTACACTACCCCCCTGACACCACTTACCAATTGATTTACCAGTTCTGTTATTGATAAAGATTTCACTTAATGATGATGTTGGCTTTTTCCCACCACCAATAATTCTTCTATGAACATTTCAGGCACCTTGTTGCCTACTATATATATTTAAGAGTTTCTCTTGATGAATTCCAGAGAACAGAATTCTCACAGCAAGCGTGAGCTTCTAGTTGTATGGCTATTGCTAAGATGTGTTCCATAAGGTTTGTATCAATTTCCATTCTTTACAATAGGAGTTGAGAGCACGAGTTCACATATCTTTATTCTGGACTACCAGGAAGATTTCATTTCAAAAAAGCAAATTAGCTCTTTTTTTTTTTTTTATGTGAAATAGGTATTATAAAAATAGTAACTGCTTTGTTGTTGCTACTAGATAATGCATGTAAATAAAACACCTAAACCATGCCTGTAAAGTAGGAACTTCTCAAATATAATCTGTTGGTGCTGTGGCCATACTTGTTTTTCATAACTTCTCCATGGTGCAAATAGTGCAGATATCGTTACTGAAAGTATTATTTTTAAAAGACCTCATTGGTGCTGGAGAGATGGCTCAGAGCTTAAGAGCACTGTCTTTCCTTCCAAAGGTCCTGAGTTCAATTCCAAGAGCCCACACAGTGGCTCACAACCATCTATACTGAAATATGGTGCCCTCTTCTGGCATGCAGATGTACATGTAGGTAAAACACTGTATACATAATAAATAAATCTTTAAACCGACCTCATCATAAAGCCAGATACATTAAATCTAATAAAATAAAAAGTAGAGAATAGCCTTGAACTCATTGGTACAGGAGACAACTTTTGGAACAGAACACCAATAGCTGAGGCACAAGATACTCCAAGATGGTTGTGCCTAGGACACATGGGGTCTGAGTAGCAGGAGCTCAGAGATTGTGGAGAGAATGAGTGTCCATGCTGCTGACTCTGATATGCCAGTGTCTATGTTTCCCAGGTGAAATGAGGGACCCTGGCTACCAGGTATGCATGGTTCCAGACTCCAGACTCCAGCCACCAGGATATTCCTGGCTTTTGGAGGATGGCTCCCAGGTTCTAGGGACATACTGTTCCAGGCTCCAGTCCACAGCTCCATTAGTCTTCCTGAAGGGATCTGTTGGGCCTGAGGATCATACAGGTTAGACACAACCATGCTGATCCCCTATCTATAGGTCCAAGGGTAACATAGCCACCAAGGAGACCTGAGGGCTATTTGCTAAGATCCAGCCCCCAGCCCAATTCCTATCCACCATCCCGAGGAGTGTGGCCAGACACAAGGAAGAGTCAGCCTCTGGACCAGGGTTCCTCCCACATGCCCAAGTAGTCCAGTGTGTACCAGGAACAACCAGACAATACCAGGGACAACCAGATGGTGAAAGGCCAGTGAAAGAACACAATCAATAAAAACCAGGGCAATATGGCACCACCAGAACACAACTATACTATTACCTCAAGCCCTGGATACCCTAACTTAACTGAAATACAAGAAAATTACCTTAAATCTATGCTTATGAGCATGATAAAGGCCTTTAAAATGTAAACAAATAAATCATTTAAAGAAATACAAGAAAATACAATCAAACAGATGGATGACTTTAAAGAGGAAATGCAATCAAACAAGTGAAGGAAATGAATAAAACAGTTCAAGACCTAAAAGTTAAAATGGAAACAATAAAGAAAACATAAACTGAGGGAATACTGAAGATGTAAAACATAGGGAAGAGAACAGGAAGTAGACAGGTAAACATCATCAATAGAATATAAGAGTAAGAGGTGGAGGAGAGAATCTCAGGTGTACAAAATAAAATTGAAGAAATCAATATATCTGTCAAAGGAAGTATTAATTCTAAAAAGTTTCTGACACATCAAAAACATCATCCACCATGACAAAGGAAGCTTCAAGCCAGGCATGCAGGGTGTCACAATATATGAAAATCTATTCATGTAATTCACTATATAAACAAACTGAAAGAAAAAAATCACACAATCATCTCATTAGATGCTGAAAAGGCATTAGACAAAATACAACACTCCTTCGTGTTAAAAGTCTTGGAAAGATCAGCGATACAAGGCACATATCTAAACACAATAAAGGCAATATACAGCAAGCTGATAGCCAACATCAAATTAAATGGAGAGAAACTTAAAGCAATTCCAAGACAAGACTGCCCATTCTTTCCATATCTATTCAATGTAGTGTTTGAAATCCTAGCTAGAGCAATAATACAACTAAAGGTATAAAGAGGACACAAACTAGAAATAAAGAAGTCAAAGTGTTGCTATTTACAAATGATACAATAGTATACCTAAGTGACCCCACCCCTAATTCTACTAGGGAACTCCTACAGCTGATAAACACATTCAGAAAAGTGGCTGGATACAAAATCAACTAAAAAAAAAAAAAGTATCCCTCCTGTATACAAACAACAAACAGGTTGAGAAAGAAATTAAGGAAACAACAGCTTTCACAATAGCCACAGATAATATAAAGTATCTTGGTGTAGCTCTAACCAAACAAGCCGAAGACCTACATGACAAGAACATCAAGTCTCTGAAGAAAGAAATTGAAGATTTCAGAAGATAGAAAGATCTCCCATGCTCTAAGACCAGTAGGATTAACATAGTAAAAATGGCAGTCTTACCAAAAGCAATCTACAGATTCAAAGCAATGCCCACCAAAATAGCAACATAATTCTTTACAGACCATAAAAGAACAATTTTCAGTTTCAAATGGAAAAAAAACCAG
This sequence comes from Acomys percivali, assembly GCA_907169655.1. Classification (NCBI taxonomy): domain Eukaryota; kingdom Metazoa; phylum Chordata; class Mammalia; order Rodentia; family Muridae; genus Acomys; species Acomys percivali. Next base: position 22,541,134 of record OU015742.1, on the reverse strand, counting down.
AATAACTAAAACAAACCTGTACAATAGAAGAACTTCTGGAGGTATCACATCCCTGATTTTAAGCTATACTACAAGAGCAATAGTAATAATAATTAAAAATAAAAAGCTCATGGTATTGGCATGGAAACAGACTGGTTGATCAATGGGATTGAATCAAAGACTAAAAAATAAACCCACAGACCTACAGACACTTGACTTTTGACCAAAAAAACCCAAAACCATTCAATTGAAGAAAGAAAGCATCTCCAACAAATGATGCTGGTCCAACTGGATTTCTACATGTGAGAAAAGCAAATAGATCCATATTTATCATCCTGAACAAAACTCAAGTCCAAATGGACCAAGACCTCAACAACAACAACAACAACAACAACAACAAAAAACCAGATACACTAAATCTATTAGAAGAGAACATGTGGACCAGCCTTGAACTCATTGACACAGGCTATAACTTCCTGAACAGAACACTAACAGCTCAGGCACTAAGAACAACAATTAATAAATGGGACTTCATGAAACTGAAAAGCTTCTGTAAGGCAAAGGACACTGTCAATAGAACAAAACAGCCACCTACAGACTGGGAAAAGATCCTCACCAACCCTACATCTGACGAAGCTCTAATATCCAAAATATATAAAGAACTTAAGAAACTAAACACCGCCAAACCAAATAACCCAACTAAAAATTGGGGCACAGAGCTAAACAGAGAATTCTCAAAGAGGAATCTCGAATGGCCAAGAAACACTTAAAGAAATGCTCAACATCCTTAATCATGAGGAAAATGCAAGTCAAAATGACTCTGAGATTCCTTATTACACTAGTCAGGATGGCTATAATCAACAACTCAAATAATAGTACATGCTAGTGAGGATGTGGAGAAAGGGGAACACTCCTCCATTGATGGTGGGAGAGCAAACTTCTTCAGCCACTTTGGAAATCAACCTGGCACTTGCTCAGAAAATTTAGAATAGCTCTACCTCAAGACCCAGCTATACCACCTCTGGGCATATACTCAAAAGATGTTCCACCATATAACAAGATCACTTGTTTAACCATATTCAAGGCAGTTTTATTCATAATAGTCAGAATCTGGAAACAACCCAGATGTCCCTCAACCAAAGAATGGATAAAGAAACTGTGGTACATTTACACAATGAAATGCTACTTAGCTATTAAAAACAAGGACATCATGAAATTTGCAAGAAAATGGGTGGAACTAGAAAACACCATCCTGAGTGAGATAACCGAAACGCAGAAAGACAGGCATGTTATGCACTCACTTATAAGTAGATATTAGCCAAAAAAATATGGGATAACCATGCTACAATCCACAGACCCAAAGAAGCTAAGTAACAAGGAGGGCCCAAGGGAAGATGTTTGACTCTCATTCAGAAGGGGAAATAAAATAGGCATTGGTGGTGGGTAGAGGGAAGTAACTGGGTAGAAGATGGGATGGGGAAGGGGGAAGGGATAGGGATCAAGAACTAGAGAGAGGGAGGCTGAGAGATTGGAAATCAGAGGTGGGGGCATGTCTGGGACTTGCCAGAGGCCTGGGATAGGGGAGACCCCAGGAAGTCTAGACTTTTAGCAGCAGGAGATATGGAGCCTGACATGGCTACCTCCTGTAGCCAGGCAGGACTTTCAGTGTAGGGACAAGGACACCAACCCACCTACAAAACCTTCTACCCAGAATTTCTCCTGCCTACAAGATGCTCAGGGAAAAAGACTTGGGGATAGCCAACCAACGACTGATACTTGAGACCCACTCCGTGGGAGAGAACCAATCCCTGACACTATTAACGCTACTGTGCTATGCTTGTAGACAGGAGCCTAGCAGAGCAATTGTCCTATGAGAGGCTCAACCCAGAAGCTGATGGAAACAGATGCAGAGACCCTTAGCCAAACATTAGACAGAGCTGGGGGAATCCTATGGTAGAGTTGGGGGAATGATTGAGGCCACTGGAGGTTTCTAGGATTCCAGAAGAAGACCTACAGAGTCTAACTAACTTGGGTTCATGGAGGTCACAGAGACTGAACCACTAACCAAGTAGCATTCATGGACTGGTCCTAGGTACCCGGCATATAGGTAGCAGATGCCCAGCTTGGTCTTCATGCAGGTCCCCAGCAACTGGAGAGAGGGCACTCTCTGACTTTGATGCCTCCCTTTGGATCCCATTCACCTAACTGGGTTGACTTGTCTGGCCTCAGGGGGAGAGGATGCACCTAGTCCTGCAATGACTTAATGTACCAAGGCAGGTTGGTATCCATGGGGGACCCCCCTTCTCTGAGGAGGACGAGATGGGAGAATAGCAGAAAGGTTTATAGGGGGGTGACTGGGAGGAGGGGCGGGGGTTGCAATCAGGTTGTAAAGTGAATTGATAAATAATTAATGGAGGGGGAAAGGGGCCTAAAACATGCTTAGTATTAAACAATCACTATGAGAGATTATTTTCCTTACCTATTTCTTATTTTAGAGTTTAAAAAACAGTTTTCCTAGGTATTAATTTACCTCTAAATGTGTTAGACTGCCAGTCTAAAACCAAATTTTCTTATGCTTAGGCATTACGAGTTTGAGAATCCAACCATATCTCAACAAAATCTTGGAGGAAATACATAGTGTAGGCCATGATCAAATTCCGATATTCATGGGAGATGCCCTGTACATAGGAGGAACTCAACTGAATAGAGCAGAAATGGAGAGATGCCACTCCTACATCCACACACTTAGTAGGAATCTCAGTTTTATCTCAGTCATTATCACCTAGACCAATTAGTCACCAGCCACTCCCAGATCACATCACACCAATTTCATCTGGACTATGAGACATTGGCCAGTATTGATTATGTCTCTGTGATGCCTAGAAGATCTTTAATAAATTAGGTACCAGTTCCTCAGAGGGGATCCTCAAGCTCAGTCATAAATGAAAGAAACTGGGACTAGATAGAATGTTGAATTTGGCTAAGATTCTCCTTCATGTTCATTCATTGTGGGTATATTTTCTTTTAAATTTTTAGGTAGACTGTTTTATGCACTGTTTTAAAGTACTTGTCTGGAATTCCCAACATCCAGAGGCTTCCCAGGGTCAGTTAATATTGGATGATTTACTAAACTTTTTTAAAGTTCTGTCCTTTTAAAGTTGTAATTTTGCACAGCCAGGAACCCTTGATTGCCAACTGAACATTATTAATTACAAACTGTAATTTTTTGGAATTGTGCTTTGTTCTTCTGAAGAGTAATTTTCATTTAAACAGATAGTTCCATTCAAAAATCCCGGCCCCATCTGTGGTGAGCAGCGAATAAATTCTGTTCAGGCCATTTAGCTTCCAGACTTTTCTCTTTGTCAATGTTGTCTAATATCTTCTCTACGTGCGTAGAGCCCACCTAGGTAGTTTAAGTAGAATGTATGTGTATCTCTTTGTGATCCCTCCCATTTGTATCCCCCTCCCTTGGCATCACCCCTTTAACTTCCAATTCTACCATTAGTAAACTGTGTCTGAAGCCTCACACCAATGCCATGGTGGCTCCCTGACAATGCATCTGTGCAAGAAAGAGCCAGGGCACTTTCAAATGTTATTCAAGAAAATTCCCCACCTAGGGAGAGTTTGCTCTAGTCATTATTTTGATCACTCTTAGGTTCTTTAATGGGATGAATTGTATATATCTTAGTTTTCAATCACTGTTCTCCAAAGGAAAGTTAACTATCTAAAACTCCCAACCAGTATTAAATGCTTTTTGATCTAAGATGCTCTATCTTCCTCTTACGTGATGAGCTCATTGAAGAAAACGGCTGATTTGATGTGCATAAACATGCACACACACACACACACACACACACACACACACCTCCCTTTTCTTTTTGAATATATTTTAAATGTTTCATAATAAAAATCTTAGAAGTAAAAAGATGATGCTTTACACCTCCTGTCACTTAACAAGGAGTACAGCTAAACATAAAATAAAACTCGTACACCTGTACACCTCATCTTCAGTCTTCACAGCATGTCACACTTCCTCAGAGACATTCAGGCTAAAGAAATTCCCCTTCCTGCAGCCCGGGCAATCACTCCATCCCACTATGCTACTCTGCTACCACTGAACAACCATCAGTATCTGAAAATACCTTATTACTTACATATTTCTTTCTGGTTCTCTCTACCAAGATACATATTCCATAAGCAAGTCTATATTCTACAAGAATAAACACCAAGATGAGATTAGATCTGCAGGAATTTTTATTAGGGTTAATTCCTGGAAGAAAAAGCAAGGGAGGGAGATAAATATGAAAGAGACATCAGAAATGGGCACTAAGTGAAAAGAGAGAAGGAGAGTTAAGGCAAGTCATCTAGGCTCAGCCTAAAGGATGCTCCCCAAGACCACCATGGTCTTCAGGCCAAGCCTCATGTGACTTTCCATGCCTCCAGGAGTGCCTCGTAAGGAAAGAATAGCCTTGGTAAACTTTCAGCACAGGCTCTGAGACTGAATCACATTTGCCACCACAGTTAGATATAAAGACATCTCATCTCAAGTCACTCATACTTCATAAGAGCAGAACTTCTGTCCTCAATGAGTTGTACCAGAAGATCCTTAAGACATATCGGTGGGACATGTGACTGAATAAACAAAAGCACGAAGAACATTGTCCAAGGTCACGTTGTGGTACCAGCAGAATATAGAAAGTGGCCCCACTGCCCAGGACAGCTGAGGACTCGACAGCTTCCTGGCTATACCCACTCTCTTAAACTGCTACTTTGATTACAAACCAAGAAATTTTAAATAAATTATGTATCACTAATTAGACTTGGAAGATATATTTGAGTACCTTCCACTGAAGACTATCCTTTAACACATTTTCCCACTTAGATCTGACATAAAGAATAGGTTTGGGGGTGGAGAGACTGCTCAGTAGTTAAGAGTGCTGCCTGGTCTGTGAGAGGACTCAGGTTCAATTCCCAGCACCCACATGGCTGCCCACGGCTGTCTGTAACTTCAGTTCATTTGATCAGATGCCCTCCTCTGATCTTTGGGGGTACAAACATGGTACACATACATACAAGTAGGGAAAACCCACATACATATAAAAAATAAAATATTTTAAAAGAATGTTATTTTTAAAATCTAAAACTAAGGAAAAGTTTATCCATCATAATATAAAAGAATCATTGTTTAAAATTCCAAGTCCAGGGTTGGAGAGATGGCTCAGCGGTTAAGAGCACTGTCTGCTCTTCCAGAGGTCCTGAGTTCAATTCCCAGCAACCACATGGTAGCTCACAACCATCTATACCTTCTAATGCCCTCTTCAGGCATGCAGATGTAATGCAGTTAAATCACTTATATACATAAAATAATTAAATAAAATCTTCTTTAAAAATTAAAAAATTAAAATTCCAAGTCCAGTCAAACACACACACACACACACACACACACACACACACACACACACACACA
>OU015742.1:22510839-22526405 GCA_907169655.1 Acomys percivali | reverse complement strand
CTCTCTCTCTCTCTCTCTCTCTCTCTCTCTCTCTCTCTCTCTCTCTCATACACACACACACACACACACACACACACACACACACACACACACTCTGTGTGGGGAGAAACAAGCTACTCCCTATTTCAGTCCAGTGAAAGTCTAAACAACTCTGACTCATGCGGAGCCACCAAGCGCTGTTTATTCACCTATTATGTTATCCTGCTTTGGTCCAGCCCTGGACCATAGGGAAAGGGGACTGACAAGAAGCAGGGAGAGACTCTGTTGTTCCCACACTCCTTTCCGTTTGCTTGAGTGTCTCACCTTAAGGCTCACTAGATGATCTCACACTAGCCAGAGACTAGGCATCCAACATTCCTTTTATTGATTATTGTAGAAAACTAAGTGCCAATCTCAGAAGAATTGGCCCCTCTGCCCTATACTGAACACAGGTCCTTAGCTCCCCTCCCAATCTGCTGTTGCAATGCCTCTCTTGCCCATCTGTATTTGATCTGCAATATATTTTGTTACTCATTTTCTGGAAGGAATATTTTAAAATTTAGACTTTTTTTTTAAACTGTGCTGTACGGAATGGAGTTTTTAGGGTTAATAACAATGTCATCCAAATCAACCCATCCTGTAGAACCAGTGTTCTCCACAGCTCCCCTCCCCCCCCCCACGTGCCTCTCTCTCTCATTTTTGTTGAAGGATTATTAGTGTTGAATTATTATTTTAGTGAAATCAGTGATTACTCCTTAACCAGTTTTATGCCCAAATAATCACGAAGAGAGATCAGTATCTATTTAATTAGCCTATAGCACAATGCTGTGCAATAATTACTCCATCCTAAACCTCCATGCTAGTATAGCTTCTTCCTATTCAGATTTCCCATGTTATACTTGCTTTTAAATCAACTCCTAGTCCCAGTCCATTTTTCTTGATGTTTCCTGGTCTCACCTTGTGGCTCCATCCTCCCTTTCTTCTCTTTCTCCTCCCCTCACTAGATCAGGATGGCCCACCCTATACTCTGTTATTGCTCAGCATTGGCTAGTTTGTTCTTATTGACAACACAGGGAACAAATGGTGACATGTTTACACAAACTTGAGATAGGATATACTTAGAATAAACAGATCAGGTCACGCAAGGTGGTTCTTGGCCATGTAGCTAGTTAAGACCTGACAAAGGTACACGATACATAAAACTCTGTCTTAAAAAGAAAGAGCACTAAAATGTTTTCCAAAATTTGGATTGTCCCATACGCCTTAGGAATGGCCTTTAATTTTCCAGTTGCAACACTTGATGACTTGGTAGGTAAAAAAAAAAAAAAAAAAAAAAAAAATCAATATTGTTAGAAAAGACACCAAGGAAGAGGAAAAGGAGGAAGAAAAGGAGTGGGAGGGCAGCAGGTACCCATCCGTTTTGTTTTGTGTTATTTGTGTTAACCATGCTTATGATTTGTATTAGATACAACCAGATTAGTGGAAACTAGAAATGATTTCAAGTAACTTGATCTGAGAAACTCCTGGGGCCTTATCTCCCCTTTCAGATTCTGGGCAAGAAAACAGCAGAGAAGGCCCATGTGGCTCTGGCTCCTCTTGGCATTATCTTCTAAAGGATAAACTCAAAGTATAAATCATGCACACACGGCCTTCTCTTGGCACACTGCCCATCATCTGGTGAGCTCCCTGTCGCTGTTCCCTTTCTTCACAGCTCTCTCCATGACCCCCACATCTCTCGGCGCAAACTTTCAAAGTCATGTGATCTGTGACTTTTTTTTTCCCAACTAGATGGAAGAGATCATGAGCTACACCGAAGGGTGTCGTCTTTCTGTGATGACTCTTAGGACTCTCCCTCTGTGAAAACAAGTAATGGGTCCCTGGATCTACAGCGTCTAGCCTCCACTTCTTCTATCCTTCTACTCCTTGTGCCTAAAAGGAGATCCTCAGAATCCCCCCTTCTGCACTAACTTCTGCACCCTAAGTGCCAACAGCTTAGGGGTCTCTGGGCCCTTAACCTCCACCATGGACTTCTGAAGCATCTAAAGTAAGTACAGGAAAGGAAGGGATCCCAGGACCCTCCAGCTCTTGCAAACACATCTGCCTCCCAGATCCTGGTGCAGAAAGCTTAGGGGTCAAGAGATCCTCTGTCTCCAATGCACACCCTTTTGCTCCTCTGCTACCTGATCTAGACAATTAAGGACCTCCTAGAACCTTCTTCCTCCTGCGTAAATGTTGGCCACTCAATGTGCCACCCCAGTGACACAGAGCAGAGGCTCCTGGATCTCCCTGACTCACTCACATTTCCCCCAGTGCACATTTCACACCTGGTATGCACACACAGTGTTCCAAATGCACTCCAGTTCATGATAATCCCTGGCTCTGATTATCAGCTCTCATATGAAAACACTGCCCCTGATGCGGAACCCTCATCTACCATACTGACTATCTTTTATGAGGACAGAGGGCATGCCATCCTCCATCAAGTTGAAGTTATCTTCAATCAACCCATCCAAGAGTCAGTGTCAAGTCTCTTCTAATGACATTTAAGCCACACTGAATCCAAGCAAGGCCCATGAAACAATAGAAACCCCAAGCACTGAAACAAACATTCACTCAACTCAGGTGTCCCAGACTCTCTCATCAGACCAGCAGAAGAAGAGAAAAAAATCTCAGTGAGGAAGCACCTATAACACACACACACACACACACACACACACACACACACACACAAAAAAAAAAAAAAAAAAGATGAAATGCCTCCCAACTGCTAGTCCCAGGATAAGTTAGCTTCTTCAAAGTATGTACACATTGTTTTGTTTAGAGGTATTGTTTTGTCTAGTTTTAATGTCAACTTGGCATCAGCTAGGGTAATCTGGGAAAAGGGACTCTCAATTGAGAATATGTGCCTGTAAAATCAGCCTGTGCAAGCCTGTGGGGCATTTTCTTAGTACCGACAGAAGAGGATCCAGCCCATTATGGGTGGTATCAAGCCTGGGCTGGTGGTGCTAGCTCTATCTTTAGGAAAGCACACTGGGCGAGCCATGGGGTGCAAGCCAGTAAGCAATACCCCTCCATGGCTTCTGCATCTGCTCCTGCCTCCAGGTACTGGGCCAGTTTGAGTTCCTGCCTCGACTTCCTTTAATGGATTGTGATTCAGGATACATGAGCCAAATAAACCCTTTCTTCCCCACGTTGCTTTTCGTTGTTTTAATATGAGCAGTAACCCTAACTAAGACAGGAATTTTCAGATATTTACTTTGGCCCATATAATACTATAAAATTTACCAATAGGAAAATAATGAGTGTGTGAAATAGGTGCTAAACAAAGTCTGCTCTAAGATAGAAAACACACATGGACTCGTATAACAAAAGCCACGTGCCCTTGCAATGCTAGGAAACCAATATATTAAGTCACTAAAATAGGCTGGCCACTTACATTTAGCGAATCCCAACTTCAGACAGGGTTTCTCTATGTATCCCTGTACCGGCAGGTAGGGCTGGAATGGGAGGGGATTCAGGCCCGCCATTTTCTCTCCCTAGGGGCTGGGTGGGATGGTGAGTGTTGGCAACCCAGCCTCCTCCTATGACGCCCGGAGGAAAAATACACTGAGTCGGGAGTCTTGTCGGAGTGAGGTCTCAACTTTATTATGGCAGGTTTCTCATATAGAATATAGGGAGTGGGCAGGGCATAAGGTGTTGGGAGATATGACGTCTCCCAGGACGTAAAGTGGCCTGATACTGTGGGACCAATTGGTTTGTGTTACGTGGCTGTTGGCAGGCAGGGTTCACACCAGGATGGACCATGCTAAGTCATTCCTATGCGGAAGTATTTACCAAAGACTGTTGCTGAAACTCGAGCCAGGCTCAGTTCTGTCCTCAAGGCCTCAGAGGGCTGACAAATTTGGCCATAGAGCCCAATATCCCTGGTTGTCCTGGAACTCACTCTGTAGACCAGGCTGGCCTCCACTCAAAATTCTGCCTGCCTCTGCCTCCTGACTGCTGAGATTAAAGCCCTGGGGCTCTACCACCAGCTCAAATCCCAATTATAATGGGATTAAGGAGACCCTGCATTCCACCTTGCCTTTGAGTTAACTTTGTGTAAAATGTGTGTCTTCAAAATACATAAAGCTTACTTTGATGCTTTAAATCATGTTCTAGATGATAATAACCCTCATTTCTACATTGATAATTTTTGTGAATAAAATTTCACATAAGTATTCTTTTAAAAAAGGAGGACTGCCAACAACAATGACTTAGACAAAATTTAAGTAAGGCAAATAATTCAATTAATTATTAAGGATTATGATTAAGAATTTGTTTTAAGTATGTTAAAATATTTTAAAGAGGACATAAAAACAAATGTGTGAATGAATTCAAAGACAAATTCCAAGAAGAGTACAATCAGCTGAATGAAATAAAGAAGCTAACTACAAACGTGACAAAGGAATTCAACAAAGAAATCCAAATCTGAATAAAAACAAACGTGAAATGATACTACAAATGAAAAGTTCAATCAACAAGACAATTCAAAATCTCACTAATATAATGAGTCATAAGGAGGAGAGACTATCAGGCTTGGGGACAAAGCATAGGAATCAGATCATTCAGTTACACTCAATGTCAAGTTAAAGGAGAGCATAATAATAGGATATGCAAAAATCTCTGGGGCACTGTGAAAAGACCAATTCTACAAAACGTATGGGAAAGAGGCATACAGAACCAAATAAACAAGACCAGAAAAAAAAACTCCTTACTCAATATTAAGGTTAAAATATTAAGTATACAAAACCCTGTCTCAAAAAAAAAAATTAAATATACAGAATTTAAAATTTTATTGAAAGCTGCAAGAGAGAAGGCCCAAGTCAGGCTCATTAGCATAACAGAGGATTTCTCAGTGAAAATTGTAAAAAGTCAGAAGGTCTTAGAGCAATATATGTACTTCAAGCCATGAAAGACTATAGAACTAACACATACTACTATACCTAGTAAAACTAACAATCATAATTGAAGAAGAAAGAAAAATGTTCCATGACAAAAGCAATGTGAACCAACTTACGTGCACTAAGATGGATCGATAGAGGACACTGGATGGAAGTTTCCTTCAAATAAAGGAGAATGACAAACATATGTAAGAAGCTACAGAAAATCATAAAAGAAGCCAAGATGTTTGCTAATCAAATGAAAATGAAGAAAACATCCAATAAACCAATAAAGTAGCATAAATTAATAAAACACATTTCAATAACAACTCTGAGTATCAGTTGTAACAATTCCCCAATTAAAAGATGCAGGCTAGCATATTGGATCATAAAGAAAGATTCCTCTCTCTTCATGCACCTGCTAAGAACAGATCTTCCCACCAAAAACAGACACTACAGGATGGACAAATGTGTTCTAAAATAAATGGAATAAATGGATTCCAAAAAGAAGGAATTGCTATTCTGGTATCTAACAAAATAGATGTCAAATCAACACATGTCGGAGGAGATAAAGAGGGTCGTTTCACACTAATTAAGAGAATAAACCACCAAGAGGAAATTATCGTTCTAAAGATATGCTTACCAGGAGCAGGTGCTTTCAGTTTCACAACACAAACATTCTTAGGCGTACACAGGTTAATCCCAACATAGTAATTAATAGTAGGTGATTTTAATTCTCCCATTCTCACCAACAGACAAGTCATCTAGATAAAGACAGAAGAATTAAGAAGCAGTGGAGATAAATGAGGCCATAAAGCAAATGAGTTTAACAGATAACTGTAGAACATTCGACCCAAGCAATACAGAATACTCAACACTCCGTAGAAAATACTCTAAAACTGGTAACATTTTAGGATAAAAACCCAGTCTCAAGAAATATAGAAAAATCAGAAACTCCCTGAATTTTATCAGACAATATAAATCCAGAAATCAACAGCAGATGAAACCACAGAAAATACATAAACTCATACAAACTAAGCAACACAATAATAAACAATGTCTGGCTCATGGAAGAAATCAAGAGCGAAATCCCAAAGTTCCTAGACTCGAATGAAAATGAAAACACAACATATCAAAGGCTATGGGACACCATGAAGGCAGTGTTAAGAGGGAGGTTTATAGCTCTCGGTCCCTATGTTACAAAATCAGAGATCACAAGTAAATAACTTAATGATGTGCCTCAAGTTCCTGGAAAAATCAAGAACAAACCAAACTAAATTGGTAAAAAGGAGATAATTAAGACCAGGGCCAAAATTAATGGAATGGAAATAACAAAAAATTTAAATCAATGAAAAGAAAAAGAGTTGTTCCTTCTGAAAAATAAGCAAAATTGATAAACCAAATTGGTCAAATTAATCAAAAGTTAAAGGTAAAGTACCCAAATTAATAAGATTAGAGATGAAAAGAAAATATTGCAACACAGTAATGAAACTCAGACAATCTTAAGGACATATTTGAAAAGTATATTCTACCACATTGAAAATTTTTAAAGAAATTAGTAAAAAAAAAAAAAAAAAAAAAAAAAACCCAAGGAGACACTTTAAAACATTTTTAAACTCAGCTCTAAATGGATCAAGGACCTTGAATTAACACCTTTGACATGAATCTGGCAGAGGAGGAAGTAGGGAATACACTGCGATTTATAGGCCCAAGAAAAGATTTTCTAAATAGGACTCTAGTAGCACAGCCATTAAGATCAAAATTTGAAAAGTGGGACAACCTGAGCCTGTAACAAAGGGTACTATCACTCAAGTGAAGAGACAGCATACAGTGGGTAAGACCACTAACTGCTCTTCCAGACGTCCTGAGTTCAATTCCCAGCAGCCACATCGTGGCTCACAACCATCTATAATGTGATCTGATCATACTGCATACATAATAAATAAATCTTTTTTTTAATGGGGAAAAGTCTTTACTAGCTATACCTCTGACATTGTATACCTGTCAGTATCTAGACTATACAAAGAACCAAAAAAAAAAAAAAAAAAAAAATCTAAACATCAAGAAAACAAGCAACCCAATTTTAAAATGTGTCATGCTTCTCCCTGAGGATTAGCTTTTACTGCATCAGAAGGCACCACATAAAATTCCAAAGGAGGCAGCTACTCAGCTGTGATGCCTATGAACCCTATCAGTGACCCCACAGCACAATAGCCCTAAGGGTGCAGTAGTGGCACACATAGCTTGGCACTAACCAACAGTTTCCTAATTGAACTTAAAGCCTGCTCAACATGATGGAAAACATTCCTGGTGGTGAAAATATGGCTCACTACTCAGCGCCAGTGAAGGCGTAGTTATCACAGGAGAATCTACTACCGCTATGTACTAATCCATCATAATCCCCAAAACAAGCTGTCAACTTTTGTCCTTATGCCTATAGAGAAGTATAGTCTTCCCCCCATCAAGGAAACTTCTCTTCGCACCAGGCAGAGAGCCACAACCAATCAAACTGCAGGGTTGTGGAGCCCTGCCCCAAATAAGCACTCCTGCACCTGAGGCTCAGGGATCTGAAGCAGGCATGGAAAGATTGTAAGGGATTGGGGAGTTTGCTCTGCGATTGTGTCCCCTACTAATATCAGAAACTAAAGCTGTAAACTCACCAGCATGACGCTCAAACATGAGCTGATGAACGATGGCGTCGGTGAAGGTGCCAAACTGGGTAAAGAAAAGCCCACAAGGCTTCAACCCGACAAAAGACCCACAGGCAACTGAGGAAGACCAGGAACAGGACAGATGGTCCTCCCCAGGGAAGAACACACCAATTTGTTGTCCAGTACCAGTCAGCCCTGAAAAACAGACATACAGGTAACATGATCTGGACTGAACGGGTTAAAATTATATATTAATAGTACATATTAACATATTAGTATGCATATATTATATATTATATTGTACATTCATATACATATATACATTCAGTAACAATTTGTAAAAAAAAGAGGCCATAAATTTGAAGGTGAGTGGGTAGGGTATATGGAAGAATTTGAAGGAAGGAAAGAAATGCTATAACTATATTATAATCTCAAAAACGAAATTTTTGAAAAATGGGGAGTTGAAATGATTAGAGATGATAAGAGAAGAAAGAGAAATTCTTCATGGGCTAGGTAGAGGCAGATGAATTTTATCAAAGGGCTTGGGAACTGAGTTTTAAACTGGGTGCTCCAATTTCTTTCAATAACCTTGAATAGAATGCCTTTCTAATTCACTCCTACTCAAAGTGTTTCTTCCAGAGGGTGGTGCTGTCAAACTGAACTCCAGAAGTTTTACCCCGCCCCAGGGTCTCCATGGATACCAGGGTACCCAGCATCCTACGGCCAGCTCATGGTGGACTATGAGAACATATCTGTGCATCTGTTCCCAGATGTGTTTAGGTCTCTTACATTGGGGACTTGAAATTTGCCAGGTGGGAATATTTATACCACAGAAGGCAAACAATACAAACCTGGGCTTGTTCCACACCCCCCACCCCACCTCTATCCCCAAGAACTGATTTTTCCAGCATACTAGTGCCTGAAGACCACCCCCAGAACAAAAACCCAAAATGGGGGCTGGAGAGATGGCTCAGAGGTTAAGAGCACTGACTGCTCTTCCAAAGGTCCTGAGTTCAATTCCTAGCAACCACATGTTGGCTCACAACCATCTATAACGAGATTCATATACGTAATAAATAAATAAATAAATAAATAAATCTTTTTAAAAAGCCCAAAATGGTGAAAGAATATGCCTTACAATTTGCAGGTTTTGCTTTTGTTTTGTTTTGTTTTGTTTTTTCACTCTCTTTTAATCATGTTAGCAACATTCTCCTTTAGACTCTGACCTTTTGAAACAAATGCTTCTAAAAATATAGCATTGGAAACCAAGGAGAAAAATCTAACCTCTTAGCACTTTCAAATAGTTAAGTCCAGTGTCACTTGCTTTAGTTAGTGTGCCATGCTAGAATAGATCACCAACATATCCTAACCGAGAGGTCACAGCGTCAGTCCTGACAGCTCTGTGTATCAGCACTGCAGTAGCTGTTCTGTGAAAGCATGCATAAGGGAAGACAGGGGCAGCCAAGAGAATGCTGTTTCATTCAAACCCATCCTCTGTGGTTGAAAGGATATGTTTTGTAAAGATAGAACAATATCGTTATCTTACTATGTGTAACAGGGCACATTTCTATGGCTTATATATTCTTTTATTATAGCAATATAGAGTCTGGATATCTATCAAACACTTTTAAATGGGATTATTATTCCTGCTTCTCTATAAATGCCTTTGAAAATAATAAAGCTACAGACTCTCTAATGAGAAAAATACACAAGATTAAAGTCTGTACCCAGCTCTCATGAACTTCAAACTAAGATCCCCTGCTTGCAGACAACACCCCATGCTCAGCATTTATAATTTCCTGGGGCTGGGTACAATTTGGGGGACTTTTATTCTGAAATTACCTCGCGAATCCATAACACATTCTGTGTATATTCTTAGTAGCAGCATCTTCATCCTCCGGGTAGAATGAACTTGGGGAGAAGGACAGCCCATCGCTGAAGATCATTTGGCACCAAAGCTAATGAACACAGTAGGCAATGAAATTGGGCATTGCCTTTTTTGGTAAAAACAATCAGGGAGAAGGGGAACAGGGCCCGTTTTCTTTCTGACTCACGGGTTGGCTCTGCAGGCAGTTCTAAAAGAGGACTGTTGAAAAGATTCGGACAATGCGGCAGTGTCACAAGTAGTGGGCATCTCCTATTCAGTCATATAAAAAATATTTATGGAACAATGGTTAGGGAGAAATTACCCATTTCTTTTTGGTTGCATATATTTGTGAGGCCCAGGCCACTCTGCATGGCCATTGCTCACAGTTTTCATCATGCATCAGATGCCCTTCTGCACATTGCCACCACCACTAAACTCTCTCATTTTAGCATTCTCTCTCTCTCTCTCTCTCTCTCTCTCACACACACACACACACACACACACACACAGAGGTACACACACATCTTTCATTAAATGCACATTTCACTTGAAGTATGACAATTATTTAGCCATATGTGACCTTTAAATTATATTTAGTATAAAAATGAAAAAGAAACACGGGCCTTAGATGACTGCCAATCTAGACTTAAAAGGTCGGTTTTCTGTGACCTCAGCTGTGCTGTTACTTTGTTTGCCTCTCTTTTTGTGGTGCTCAGGAACAAACCCAGGTCCTGTGCATAGCAGGAAAGCATTCAACCACTAAATACATCCCCAGGCCTTGCTTTTTTTTTTTTTTTTTTTTTTTTTTTTTTTTGAGTCATGTTTCCTTACGAAGCTCAGGTTGCCTTAAACTCACCCTCTTTGCATCTCTGCCTCTGAGAGCTGGAACTAACAGGCCTTTGCCACTATGCCTAGCTGCACCTACCCACACATGGAAATCATTTTCCACCTTCCATGGCAAATTGAAAAAAAAACCACTAGTATGAAGCAGATGAGAACTGAGGTAGATCAGAAACATCGACCCTAGATTTAGGCTGTGAAGTGCACAGTCACCAGGAGGAGGCTGCTCCTTTAAAATTACAATGAAGAATGGTTACACACAGCTGTGGTAACAAGGAGAGAGATTTGATGGGAAAACCAGCCATTTTGTTTTGCTAAAGAAAAGCACAGGACAGAAAAAAAATAGTAATTGAGGCAGATAGGCACATGACTGCAAGTGGTGGCTGTAGCGAAGGGTTTTACCAGTGAGAGAAGGGAGGGAGAGAAGGAAAAAAGAAAAGAAAAGAACATTTCTCTATAAACCCAGGAAGACACTAAGAATCATCTTAGTTAGAGCCTTCTCCAAAGTTTCCAATGAACTTTGAAAAATATTCCCAGAACCAAACCTACACTACAGATCATTTGAACCCAGACTCGTGGGAGGGACTCCAGGCTTCACTCTGGATCACTGAAGTTTCTAGCATCTAGTCAAAGTTGAGAGCTGATGGTCTCCCCTTTAATGGTAAATAAGATGAAACAGATGAAATGAAAACTGAGAAGTTGAGAGAATATAAAAATATTTTAAATTGCTGTTTGAGTTGCTAACTTGCAATTTCTTCTAACATTTTTTTTATGTGAATGAGTGTTTGCCATCATGTGAGTTCTGGGAATTGAACCTGAGTCTCCAGAAGAGACCCAATGCTATTAACCACTGAGCCCATGCTGACCTAATTTTACTGTAAAATGATAACTAAGTGATTTTTGACTTAGAATTAGGGTTGAATTTCTGAATCGGGCCCAACCATACATAGGTGCAGCAGTGTCATACTTTCAGCCAAGACTTGATAATTTATGTAAAAATAAATAAGCACATCTCTCTTATTAATATGCAAATTTGGTTTAATCTTTAATACATGGTAAAATATATATGTACACTAATGAATTACTGTAAATGAATTTATTATCTACCATCAGTAAATGTACACCTATTTTAAATACCGATATAGCCAAGGTCACATGAAAGAAGGCCCACAAGTAAAAATGTCTCTAGGACACTTTAGTTCTAAACATATCTAAAGCTAAAGGACAAGTGCCTGCTCCCAAGAACCAGAAAATGCTAACAGCAAACAGGTAAGAACGGAATAGGAGACTTGTCTGTCTGTCTGTCTGTCAGTCTGTCTGTCTGTCTGTCTGTCTCTGTCTCTCTCTCTCTGTCTCTCTCTGTCTCACTCTGTCTCTGTCTCTGTGTGTGTGTGTGTGTGTGTGTGTGTATAAGTGTGTAACAAGGCACATTTTTGGAAAGCAATATGGAAAAATATGTCACAAGCCAGAAAGATGTTTGTACTTTTTTAGCCAGTAATCCCACTCTTGGAATTTATCCTAAAGAAATAAATCAAAAGGAGAAAAAGAAGCTGCGGTGTATAAAGACCCAAAATATAAAGGACTAGATGAGGCGAAGCTGCCAAACATGGGTCAGCAGTTAAGCAAATTGTTGTACATACACTCAATGACATAGTCACTGGACTTTCAGGACCTTTGCCTTAGTTGTCGCTTTTTGAAGTCTGCCTTTAATCACACAAAGGCCACTTGCAGCCGTGTGAGCCTTCGGACACTGCCACACACTGCTGTCATCTACAAAGTTCATGGATGAGAATGGTGCAATCAGGCTACAAAGGCAACCGTAGTGTCTTATGTAACTTCACTAATTTGTATTGGGCTACATTCACAGCTTTCATGGGGTGTATGGCCCTCGGCAATAGGTTGGTTGTACCTGCAAGACACATTATATTTAAAACATTCATATAGAAAAAGCAAGAATGTCCCTTGACTTTGTTTTCCATGTACGGTTAGCTGCTGTTAACAGATGAGTATGTACTGTCCAAGACACTTTCCAAAAAGCACTGTGAATGGAAAAATCCAGCAGTTGTTAAAAACTGGGGCACCTGATTCCACAGCCTACACGTTTAACACAACACTAAAGTAGCATTACACCCCCACCTCCTATTGCTGTGTTTACAATAAAGAATACCAGGTCTTGGAGGTAAAGTGGTGAACAGGCAGAACACAGACTTTTAGATCAGTAGGAATAAGCCTCATTAAACTATAACGGTAAGCATGTATCAGTACCTACTTGGTCAAATTCAAGCAATGCCAAGAGCACATACTAATCACACAACTGATTAAGAAGTATCCAGTCATTTTTTTTTCCTTTTCAAAAGAGAAGTCAACGTGCCATTTTAGGAGGGTGCATTGCTAATGTGAACGTTGCTGTGGGGAAAGGTGGTATTTGAGAACTATCCGTATCTTTCTCTTGATTTTGTTGTGAACCTAAAACTGTTCTTTAAAAAATGAGTCTTTTTAAAAATGTCTTCTCAATTACAATGGTGGAAAACAGTAGGGAGTGGACAAACAGCAGGAAATGGTGTCAGGGAAGCAGAGAGTACTTACAGTGGGCCCAGGGTCACAAGCACAGGTGTTCTGTGAAAACGACTCTTCCATCTCAACATACCGTTGCTGGATAGCTTGTAGGATTACTTGTGAGCTGCCTTCTGGAGTCATTTAGCTCAAGTGTGTTAACTATTGGGCTTTTAGAATGGTCTTAAGTCATTCTAACAGTTCTACTTGAAAAGTTAATACACATATGTTGTCTCATTGTATGCACACATATGCAAATGCTACATGAAATAATGGCTGCAAATTATATGTTGGAATCCATTCAAGAGACCATTAGAACGACCAGTGATTGGAGTGAATGGTGTCTGTGCAGACTGAGTGACCAGGGAGCCTAACTGGACCACAGCCCTAAAGGAAAAGGAAAACCGTCTTCATGTTTCCTATACCTTGACCAATGATTTGATTACAGGTTTCCTAGAGCACCTGGGATGCTTGCTGCTAGGCACACTGCAACTGATAATAAAGCTTTATTGATGCCCTGATCAAGTGACCGTGAAGAGCTAAAAAGTCATCTATTGTGCCAATGGTACTGCAACTCATGTCTTGCCTACTGAGTTATTTTGAGGGGAGAAGGAATGGCAGGAATTCTTGTCAAAATAAATTACAAAGACTTGGCATGAGAAGTCAAGTGGCATGTTGACCACAACCGCACAGAACCGAGTAATGAAAGGGAGAAGGAGAAAGCACGGTGCTTGTGCTGGGAGCCAGCACGTGTGCACATGGTGTGCAGCGGGCTGCCTTTGGTGTATGGCTAGGGAGGATGCCAGGAGAGTGTGGAAAGACTTATAAATGCATCCACTGCACAGCACTGACAGCAGCTGGACTCCAGCTCTTCCATCTGTCTCCAGCAGGGAGACGGCTGCCCTTCCGATTCTGGGAGAACGGCCCTGTGATAAATCACCCTGTGGTCTCTGAAAGTCAAGTGTTCTCACATGAAGAGCCTGCAGCCCTCCAGGTGAAGGGAGGGGCAACAGATAGCACAGGGATCTAAGCTAAGTTTAGGAAGGGTCCCCAGAGAACCTAGGGGGCCTGATGCTGGGCTGGGGGTTTGATATATGAACTTACATTTAACACTCACAGAAACTCTGTGAGGTGAATATTCCTGAGCTCTGTCCTCTAAATCAGAACTGAAGGCTCTGAAAGCTTAACTCGCCTGCATATCACGTGCCTAGGAAGTGACAGGGTAAAAGATTGATCCAATTTTTGTCCCCAAAGTTATGTCTTTGCTATCGTGAGAAGCTAATATCACACAAGGTGTCAACTGAGCCTTCACTCTAGCCAAGCAAATTTTAGGGGTACCCATCCATACCTTTGCCTTCCTTTGTTCCTATCACAACCTTCGTTCTTAGAGGGTGGGACAGGAGCCAGCAACATCTACCAGGACCCTGGGGAGTGGTACAGATTAGCAAGCCCCACCTCGGGCTGCCTTGAAACAGAAACCAAATTCTGATATGGTTTCCAAAGGAGTCATTAAAGTTTAAAGAACACGAAGAACGCTGCAGGTCTCTTTCTAAAAGGAGATCTAAGCTGGTGGTTTTCAAGACTTTATAGTAGGAATTACACAGAGGAGAAAGTTACCACGGAGATTTCCAGCGCCACCAGCCAAGGTGTCAGGGAACCCGGCAGTCTACACCTGCTGCTTTGTTTCACTTTGTTTGGTCTCCCATTCCTCAGGTTGGGCCTCCCAAGTGCTAGGATTACTTGATGAGCTAATTAGAACTCTAGTCTGGGCTAGCCTTGGCTCCTGAAGCTTCTGCCTCTCCAGTGTTGGGGTAACAGGTATGCACCACCGCCAAGCTTGGCTGATTCATCATCTTAATTTTTTTTATTTTATTAGTGGGGTGTGTGTGTGTGTGTGTGTGTGTGTGTGTGTGTGTGTGTGTGCGTGCGTGCGTGTATGTGTGTGTGCCTGTAGGTGTATCATGCCCTCGTTTGCATAAAGCTGTCAGAGAACAACCTTCAGGGGTTGGCGCCCACCTTTCGCCATGGATTCTGGGAATCGAGTTCAGAGCATCTCTTAGGCTGGAACAGCGAGCACTTTTACCGACCGAGCATCTCACTGCTCCTCAGTCAGCACCTAAGGAAGCCAGTCTAGGCATCTGTAGGTGACACAAGAACATGAACCTGTTAGCACTTGCCCTTTATTTTGTTGAGTCTGGCTTAAAGTGCAGAAGGCGTGGTTTGAGGTTATTCTGTGAACCAAGATGAGCAGGCTTTTTGGCTCTGGTTCTCTCTCTCTCTCTCTCTCTCTCTCTCTCTCTCTCTCTCTCTCTCTCTCTCTCTCTCTCTCTGTGTGTGTGTGTGTGTGTGTGTGTGTGTGTGTGTGTGTGTGCGTGTATCTGTCTGTCTGTCTGTCTGTCTATTTCTCAGCATCCTGGAACTATATAGCCCAGTCTGGCACCAAAGCAACAGTTTGTCTGCCTCTGCCCCTGCCTCTGCCTCTGCCTCTGCCTCTGCCCCTGCCTCTGCCCCTGCCCTCTGCCCCTGCCACTGCCTCTGCTTCTGCTTCTGCCCCTGCCTCTGCCTCTGCCCCTGCCTCTGCCCCTGCCTCTGCCTCTGCCCCTGCCCCTGCCTCTGCCCCTGCCCTCTGCTTCTGCCCCTGCCCTCTGCCTCTGCCTCTGCCCCTGCCCCTGCCCCTGCCTCTGCCCTTGCCCTCTGCCTCTGCCCTTGCCCTCTGCCTCTGCCCCTGCCTCTGCCCCTGCCCCTGCCCCTGCCCCT
>OU015742.1:22432923-22510739 GCA_907169655.1 Acomys percivali | reverse complement strand
CTGCCTCTGCCCCTGCCCCTGCCTCTGCCCCTGCCCTCTGCCTCTGCCCCTGCCCCTGCCCCTGCCCCTGCCCCTGCCCCTGCCCCTGCCCCTGCCTCTGACTCTGCCTTCTGGTGCTGGAACTGAAGGCTCGGCTTATTTGGCTTCTATCATAGCATATAGTTCAGCTTTGTGAGGAGGCCAAGAATGACCTTGAACGTTTGAACTTCCTGGGTCACAGGTATGTCACCTCACCTGGCTTTTACTCTTGTTCTTACTTTTATTTTTATGTAACCAAATGTATCAATATTTTCTTATAGTGAAGTAAGTATTTGCAATCATAGAAGACCATGTTTTACCATGAGATATTTATGAGGAAAACAAAAACCACAACAGCAGAAAAGACAGAGCACTTTGAGGACCTGAGTAAAGCTGACATAAAATAGAGGTTGCCTAGTTAAACTTTTGTTTCAAGCAAATAGCAAATCTTTTTAAAAATAGATGTATGAGTCAAATATTGAATTAAATATATTTATACTACAATTACTCCCTATTTTATGTGAAGCTCGAATTGAACTAGATGACCTATATTTTTATAAGCCTGGCAACGCTGGTTGGAAGGCTCACAATGTTAGCTTGTCTGCTCTTGCTGTTCACAGTCCTACACAAAGTAGCCCATGTGACCAAGCCTCTGTACCCTGGGTTCTCTGGGGTCATTGTCGCATGTGGCACAAGGTGGTACCGCCTTCTGGCCCATCATAAAACCATTTCAGAGGTAAGAACAGAGATGGGGAGCATGCCGACAACACAGACACTAGAGTCAGGCACACCCAGCTTTTAGTTTATTCTAGCTGTACAATATTTGGCTCTCAAATAATATCTATACCACAGTGTTTATTTTATCTAAATCAGTGAACAATATCTACATGGTACAAGTGTCCTACAGCTCTTATCTACTATTACTTAGGAAGCTTGCACTTTAAGTATTTCTGAAGGAGGCGTTTCCCTCTGCTCAGAGGGGATGTGAAGTCATGGTACCCTCATCAGTAAGTGTGCTCACTTCAGGTAACTGGCACACAGCTCATCATCATGGAGACTGCTGTTTAATGCCGTTTAGTAAAAGGACCAGCCTCTGGCCTATCACTGGGGGTGATATTGCTTTGGGTTGAAATGAAATGAGAATGAGACAAAGTTGGGGAATTGAGGGCAAAAACTGACCAGGACAGCAGGTCAGATGGTGGGAAAGACTTGTAAAGAAAACAAAGAATGAATAAGCAATAGAGATACATTAGAAAGAATTGAAGGAAAAAAAGGAAAGGTGAATAAAAGTGAATAGGAATAAAACACCTAAATGCCAATCGTAGGCATTGGGGCCAAGCAGGTAAATATAATAAGAGTAAACATTAAGAAACTGAGGTGATGAATACAAAACCGGTGATATAACAATGATGGAAAAACCATTTTATGAAGTAGTTTTTATCCATGATGCTAACATGTAATCTCCATAGTAACTGTGAAAACAGATACTATTCTTCCCTTTTATGGAGTGAAAAGACATTTAAAGCAGAAAATGGTAAGATTGGGTGCTCTGAATTGCAGCATGAACAGATGCAGAGACAAAACTGCTCTGCACCTCTACACCTCACCACATGCTCATCCTGAAGAGCTCGGATGCTGAAGAGGGCCTGAATGAATCCAGAGCCCCTAAAGAACCAGGTGTGTGTGTGTGTGGCAGGGGGTGGAGGGGTATGATCCACACTGAGAGAGCATAGCCTCTCCCCAGCATCTGGGTTCCTAATTCCAACCCTTCACGAGAACTACAAATGGGTTATTTTGAGCTCAAGCACCTTGTGGAATGCTGCTCCAGACTGTTCATATCTCTTTGATCTAGCCAATCCTCCATAATTTGTACAAAGAACCGTGAATTTGGTTTTCTCCAAACCTGCAGGCTACCTACTTATAGCAGATGAGAGAATGTGGGTTCCTATCGGAGGGTTCATCTTCCAGGCTTTAATCCATGTGCTTTGGGCAGAGGCAATGAATCAATTGGCAGAAGAAGTGCAGTTTTCCTATAGACACTCAGAATCCCTTCTTTGATGTTCTTTTACAATCCTCTCCCACATGCTACAATGCACATAATTTCATCTGAACCAGATTCTGCCTTGATAGTACTGGAAAGCCACAGCGTTGCTAAGAGATCAAGATTCATACAGACAATTCCTTTGTTCAGCAAGAAGAAATCTAGCAGAAAGGGATGAGATTTCTAGGGGTTTCCTAAGGCTTGAGGTTATAGTTTTGACCCTCTGTCATGACATCCTTTTGTTCCTAATCAACACAGTTTGGCAGAGTCTGTGTGCCCAGAAGTCATATGTTGGAATTCTAACCCCTAAGGAAACGGTACTAGGAGATGCAGCATTTGGAGGCGATGAGGTCATGAGGGTTGCAACTGGGTGAGGGGTGTCCTTATAAGAGAGATTGCAGATGGCTAGTCACTCTTCTCCACTGTATGAGAACACAGTAAAAGACTCTCTGAGTCAGAGAGAGAGAGAGGAGGGTCCTTATCAGGCCCCAAATCCAATAGCATCTTGACCTTATACTTCTCAGCCTCTCATGCTGTGTGAAATAAATCTTCATTGTTTGCGAGCCACACTTTGATCAAAGGAACTAAGTCTGAAACCTATCTTTGTGAGCCACAAAGTCTCTGAGGACTCTACTGACAGGATTTTCATTTCCCTTGACTTTCAGAATGGCCGTGGGGTAGGTGAGTGTTGGAGTCCAGGCCAGAACCCTATGAATCCTGGGAACAACAGGCATGGTTGTGACTTCACAACAGGTGTGGAAGACTTAACACATCCTCCAAATCGCACCTTTGCCCTGCTGTCTGCCTAAGAGTTTCGAACTGACCCAGGAGTGTCTCCATGGCTTCAGCAGCTATTCCTCTTTCCTGTAGCCCACTTCCCTGCCTCATGTGTCAGACCTTAGGAATGAGGATCAGTTCCCTATCAACAAGAAAGGTAAAATAAAATTTAAAACAATATTTGGCTCCCACATGCCATGTCTTAGTTAGGGTTTCTATTGCTATGATAAACAAACAAACAAACAAAGAGACCAAAAGCAACTTCAGGAAAGAGGGTTGTTTTTTTTTTCATCTTATAGATTATAAGTCCATCACTGAGAGAAGCCAGGGCAGGATCCAGGAGCTGATGTAGAAGCAATGGAGGATTGATACTTACTGACTGCCTCTTTGTGGCTTGCTCAGCTTCCTTTCTTATTTAACTCAGTCCCATGTTCCTAGAGTGGGACCACCCATAGAGGGTTTGACTCTGATATGTCAACCATTAATCAAGAAAATCTTATAAAAGGTGTTTTCTCAGCCAGAGAGGCCTTCTTCCCAAATGACTCTAGCTTGTGATGATTTGACAAAAAGCTAACCACGATACAGGACTACACCGACACCCAGATTTTGATGGCACTTTTACAAGAAATGTGAACTGTATAAGAATGGAAAGATAATTGCCCTGACTTCCCAGAGTTGCTCTATTTTGGGGACTCATATCAGGATAGGGGGTGGGGCGCTTGGCAACAGTCTTCCGAGTCATCACACAGTATGCACAGAATAGCAAGTCTAATTTGTAAAGGCCACAAGAGAACTGAAATTAATTAGCCTCATGTGGAATGTGGGACAGACATGTAGGATGAATCGCTCTTGATCTTGGCTCCACCCACACCACTTTTAAGCCTCTGCTTGGCTGCCTTCTAAAATATGTTGTCTTAGGTGGGGCTTCCATTGCTGTGATAAAATACCAGGACCAAAGCAACTTGGGGAGAAAAGGGGTTTCGTCATGCTAAAGTTTATTGTTCATCGTGCAGGGACATCACAGAAGGAACCGAAGGTAAGGAACCTGGAGGCAGAAGCAGATGCAGAGGCCATGGAGGAGTGCTGCTTACTGCCTTGTTCCTCATGGCTTGCTAAGTCTGCTTTCTTATAACACCCGGGACCACCAGTCCAGGAGTAGCTTCACCCACAGGGATCTGGGTCCTTTCACACCAATCACTAATTAAGAAAATGCCTTACAAATGTTCCACAGGCTTGCCAACAGCCCCATCTTACTGAGGCATTTTCTCAATCGAGGCTCCCTCCTCTCAGATGGCTCTAGTTTGTGTCAAGCTGACATAAAACTAGCCAGCACATATGTACTATGGCACAGCTAGGGAAAAAAGAAAGAGCTTATAAAATAGAATAAGAGACAAAAGTCCCATAAAACTCATATCAGACAATAAGGTAGAGAGGACCCAGGATACGCCTATGAAAATCTGTGCTGTCCTCTTTGGGGTGATCCAGCCATCTTGATCATTTTATATGGAAATGACAGGAGATGGAAAACACAGTTGACTCGTGCCTTCTTGACATTGGCACTCAGTGAGGACCTGGTGAACAGCCTGAGAGGCCACCCATCACACAGGAGCTCTTAATCTAGAGTAGTCTAGAACTTTCCCCCAGAAGCAACCACCCTAGAATGTAAATCTCTCTCCTCATCCCTCTAAATTTAGGGCTCAGCTAAGAAATGGAAATGTTTCCTGAAGAACTCCTGTAAGTCTAGGGAGCATGAGTGGAGGAGGCAGTGTGCGAGCTCCTCAACGGAGGCATCTCCTCAGGAGTGTGTGTGCCCAAACGTCCTCACACTTGCTTGGAGACCCCCACCTTAAACTCACTTCCAAATAGTCAGGATTCCAGTGAGTCTCAGGCAACTGAGGAACTCTTCAGAAACATGATTATAGGATGCTTCATCAGACACAGCCATCTACAAGACAAAACTTAAATAATAAATTCCAAACATGCACACTCCCAGAAAGATACTCATGTGGAAGACTGCGGCATACACAGACTTCCACCAACAAAAATGTCCACCATTTCTAACTATGCTCCTGGTACATTGTCACATTATTCTACCCCTATTACCTTGATCAGTCCATGTACAGAATCATTTAAATAGGTACCATTGTCTTCATTTTGTAGATGGAAAAATCAACACCCAACATGAGTGGGAAATCTTCCCAAGAAAAGTGTAAGTGAGAGTGGGGTTGTAACCCAGCAAGTCAGTCTCTGGGACCAGTAGTTTTATTCCATCGTTACCGGCAAGAAGCCTTTTGTGACTTCCCCATGCATTAGGCACACATTTGATCTGGTGGCACTTACATCACAGGCTTTAAATATTATGTAGTAATTACTTAAGAATCCATATTGCCGCCGGGCGTAGTGGCGCACGCCTTTAATCCCAGCACTCGGGAGGCAGAGGCAGGTGGATCACTGTGAGCTTAAGGCCAGCCTGGTCTACAAAGTGAGTACAGGACAGCCAAGGCTACACAGAGAAACCGTGTCTCAAAAAAAAGATGAAAATAAATACATACATACATACATACATACATACATACATACAAGAAACCATATTCCCTTTGAGGGTATAACCCAGTGCTATAGCTGGTACATAGTGGCCAGCTGATACTTACAGATACTCATAGAATGAAGAGTGTACACCCAAAACATTTCTTTAGAGTTATACGGCATGGGCTGATTTCAGAGAAAAATTAGCAAGCATGTGTAAAAGCCAGACTGAGACTATCCGGCTGTCTTCCCTTCTGGTCCTACAGAGGATATTTGTCTTTGAGACTTGTACCCAGCCTCTTCAAATACCAGAGGTGAATAAAGGCCCTTGGAAGCCAGGACCTTCCTCCTCCTCCTTGCCTACTTAACCACATCAGAACATTCTGGTCTAATCAGAGCTTGCGATTCTAGATGTGTTTCTGACATCTTTCCCCGTGGACTGGGAGCCAAAGGGATGACTTCGCATGACTCACTGGGAGTCCAGGGAAAGTGAAGGCTGCTGTGGCTTCTTCTCTTTATGGAAAGGTCATCTGGTCCCGGGATGGGTACCCCAGGCTGTCTGAATTGCCAGACTGACATCTTTTCGCTCCTCATTTATCCTCATAGCTCTTCTTCCCGCCCCCGCCGCCCCCCCCCCCCCCCAGAACTGAACATCTCAAGGGACTTGTGTCTGAATCATACCAGGAGGTCAAGAGTGAGGAAATAAGAGATTTGGACAGACATCCTTCCCTCGGCTAATTGGATAATAGTCCTAGTAGTCATAATAGCCAGCAGTCATTGACGTGTGTGGTATGCCAGCCACTGCCCTAGGAGCTGTAATGCATAGCAAATGTGAACTCTCCCTTTTGTTGAGTCCTCACTCGGTGCTAGCCACGATTCCAGGATTCTTACAAGCACTGCCTCTTTAACACTGAAGACAACCCTATGAGAAAGGTCCTACTATTGTTACCGTTTTAACACACACACTCACACACACACATTCACTCACAAGAGATACAGGGAGAATAAACTTATTAACTTGCTTAAGGCAAGCAGAGCTAGAAGAGGAGAGAACAGGGGATCTAGAAACTAATTTTGGAGCTTATTAGTGAGTCCTTACAAGACGTATATGATCCTCCCAAGAGTTTTTTGCTGAGGTCACCAGTCTTCCCACTTCACAGATGGTGAAGCTCACAGCTGAGAGTCTGAGATGCTAGTATATCTTAGGAGCAGCCAACTTACATGGGAGGAGCGAGATTCTGTTTTACGCCCTTTCCATAGCATCGCACGGAACTAAGGCTCAGTTGGAATAAATCACAAGAACATTACTATTTACAAATCATCAAAAAAGCAAACTCCCCAGAAACAGTTTTCTAAAGGGCCCAAGGACTCTGACTTTGATCAGGACACATTTTTTCTCAGCATGGCTGATCCTTTTACCTTCCTACTGGCTAGTGACCTCCTAAAGACTTTTGTGCGTGTGCATTGAGCCCACATGGATACCACTACACTCAATGTGTCCTTTTGAAGCTGCTTTCAGAGGCCAGGAAGGAGCTCAAGGATTGGGGCACAGGAGATGGCCTATTCCACTTGTTGGCCCAAAGTGAGAAGCTATGATAGCAACGGGAATTCCGACTTGTGTACTCTCTTCCTTCTGACACCCAGCTCTCTTGGTTGTTTATTAAAGAATGAAAGAGAATAAGCAAAATATAAAGTGGCCTTATTAAGTCCATGGTAATATTAAGGACAGGCATTGGTGATGACTTTAAGATCTGGGCCAATTCCTGGCCCACGTTCCTAATCCCTGGCTCAGATGGGGAGTTGCTACTTGCTTATATTTTGCCTCTTGGAGAACCATATTTGCCTTGATTCCCCTCCAGGCATGTGGTTTGAGTTACCTTGTCCCAAAAAAGCATGTGGGGTTCAATCTGCACCATGTCTGTAGGAGACTTCACAAAGGCTTACGTATGGAAAGCATTTGGGGCCTTGTCTGGCTCAGCTAGAGGGACAGGTGAGGTGGAATTGACAGCTCTGTTTTCGGCTGCCAGGTAGAGGGAGACGCCCTTGCCTCCTCCCACAATGTGCTTCCAATCAAACAGACACATTTCATTCATTAGCATTCAGATAAACACAGAATGATGATGCCATGGCTTTTCAGCAGGCAGGAGACACTTTCCAAATGTCCACCAACGAGCTCCTCTGATACACTCTGGGCAGCTTGGACCTGAGCAAGGTAAGAGAGCGTGGAGACAGAAAGCAAGAACATGTCCCACACAACTCCACTGTCCTTGGTTCCCAGGGTAGAGCTGATCAGTGTCTGTTTGGCCAACCCACAAACAAAAGGCCTTGGAGAGATGTTAGAGTACAGCCTCCCTATACTGCAGAGGCTGAAAGGCTCCATTGCCTAAGCTATAGCCCACTCAAATCTAGCTCATTGTGTCTTCCAGAATAATCCATGCCACATAACCACCCAAACCTTTGAACATGCACTTAGACATGTGTGACTGAAGTCTTAAGACAATTCTTCCTATCCTACATCCATGAGTGAACATAGACTGAAAATTCAACAACACCCAGGCTTCTTCATACCTTGCAACTCCAATCCAATTTAACTGGATGAGCTTGAGATCATAAGATGGACATTTGTAAGAATTCTACAGCAAGTCACTCATGGAGCTTAGAGCCAGTACTTTAAGTATATAATTCAAATAATGCACACCCTTCTCTGTGCTCACAGGGAAGCAAGCAGATATGTAAATAACCACCACACTGGTGTGCATATGTGGTCTTGATAGCACTACTGTGTCCATGGCCAGAGGAGAAACTAACTTAGATAAACACTACTGTTCTTCCAGTAAGCAAAGTTCACATGCCTTTCCATCTCTCTCTCTCTCTGCCCACCTGTCTTCCACCAGGCCTTTCTCTTGACTCCAAGAGCAGCTGGCTCACACACTTGCTCTCTGAGGCCTACACTAGCCACAGGATATAAGCAATGTGGCACCAATTATAAATGATTTCTATAGTTTCTATAGTGATGTTATAGGAATACTGAGGTGAAAGCTTCTGCTTATTCAGCCTCTGCTGTGTGCCAGCCACTCTAGTTTATATTTCCCACATGTTGCCTCCAAAATTCCCTGCATTTACCTCACAGATATCAAGTCTTGACTCCCAAGTACTAATTATCATTGTTTGTCAAAACAAATACTAGTTTTTAATTGTATCATCTACTTGTGATGTACTTTTTTTGTGAATCTTTCATGTTCATTCTCTTTCTTAAATTTTTTTTCTTTTGACAATGTCATACATGAATATGCTGACTTTTGGCCATGTCACACCATTTCCCTCTCTCATTTATCCTTTCTCTCTCACATTTATTTATCCCAATAAGACCCCTCCTACTTTGATATCTTTTTGACCCACTGAACTGAACTAGAGATGCTTATAAGAGCGTGATGAAGGGTTATTGACTAGAACATGCAAGATTTGTCACTGGCCGCATCATCAAAGATGATTCTCCATGCCCCTGTCACCTATTAACTTCCCATAGTCCTACAGTAAGGGGTTTGGCTTCCTGAACCTCTCCTCCATGCATGATGAAATGGTGCCAAGCCAAACCTGTATAGATCTTACACAGGCAACCCCAGCTGCAGTGAGTTCATGGGTGTGATAGAAGTGTCATGTTCAAGACACACTCTTTTGTCAGACTTCTCCCCAACCTCTGGTCCTTACATTTTTTTTCCATCTCCTCTTCCATGATCTTTCCTGAGCCATGATCACTTCAAGGAATGATACAGATGTCCAGCTTAGGACTCAACACACTTATTTGGCCAATTAAGTCTCTGCATTAATCTGTACACTGCCATAAAATGCTCTCTGATGAAGGCTGAAACCAGTGATAATCTATGGATATAAACACAATTATTTGAAGGGCAGTATGGCATCATATCTATTTAGCAAAGCAGCAATAGTATATCATCCTCAGCCAAAAGATTTTGAGCAGGCATACAACACAAAGCATGAGTTCTCTCTTGTGGACCAGGCCTCTAATCCAGTAAGAAAACGATTGATTATCTTCATAATGGCCATACCACTAATTACCTGGTGAGTATACCTTGTAAGGTGGGTCATTTTTGTAGTTTGTTGACTCCACGTCTGGGTGGTTTCACTGGCATTGTTCATCCCAGCAGCTTGTGAAACCTCTTCCAACACTTTAATAACTGGCTTCAGAAATAAAATGTCTACCCCAGATTCAGCTTGATTTCCCAATGTCTTAGAACACACAAGTGTATGACGGCTTCAGCAAAAAGCCCTTAACATCTACTTCTTATGGATTGCCAAGGACATTGGCAATAGCCTATAATTGTTTGAAAGCCTTTGAGGCTTTCCTAACCAACAACTTCTGAAGATTTTTGGTTAATAACCTTAGGTTTCTGGAAGAAGCATTATCCACTCATGAACGGTGTCTCCCCTCAAACTTTGAAAATACAATACTTAGTTTTTAAAAAGACAAATTACCTGGGCAGTGGTGACACATGCCTTTAATCCCAGCATGTGGGAGGCAGAGCCAGGAGGATCTCAGAATTTGGGGCCAACCTGGTCTACAGAATGACTACACCGAGAAATTCTGTCTAGAAAAACCAAAGTTGTAGTAGTAGTGATAGCAGTAGTAGTAGCGAGGAATTAGGAGTGGAAAGGGGTACATTTGGTTAAAACATTATTTACATGTGTGAAATTCTGAAACTTTTTTTGGTTGGAGTAATCTATGCTCATGTCTTTGGATAAAATAAAATAGAAGAACTGAACTGAACTATATTTAATTTATTGTGATTATAGCATTGTGGAGAGATCCCAAGGGGAAATTTGTGTGTTTGTGTGTGTGTGTTTGTGTGTACATATGCATGTGTGTATGTGTGTGTGTGTATGCACATGCACATGTGTACATGCACCCCATGCGTATAGATATCCAACGTGGTGAGATATCTAAGACTTGGAGTTACAGAAAATTGTTTGCTACATAATGTAGATGCCAAGAATCGAACATCCATCCTTTGCAAGAACATGAAGTGCTCTTGACCACTGAGTCATCTTTCCAGCCCTGAGACTTCTGCTCTGTTGATCCATCCATCTGCTTTTGTGCCAATGACATCATGTGTTTGCTAGTGTGACTCTGTAATATACCTTGAAACCAGTAGTCATGCTCACTCCAGTGGTATTCTATTTATTCAGGATTGATTCAGCTATCTTTAGGGTTTGTTTTTGTTTGTTTGTTGTATGCTTCTATACAAATTTCAAGTTTTTCTGTTTCCGTGACTATAATGGCACTGGACTTTTTATTGCATTGAAACTGTGGAATTGGTAGACCAGCTGTTTTTAAAGTATTGATTTTTCCAATCCATGAGAACAGGAGATCTTTCCATCTTCTCCTATCATCTTCAATTTCTTCTTCAGTGTTTTAAAGTGTTCATTGTAGTGGCCCTTCACCTCTTTGGTTAGGTTAGAGTCTGAGGTGTTTGTGTTGCTGTGCCTGAAGCAGCTACTGTTGTCACTGAGGCTGTTGTGAATGGGATTGCTCCTCCAGTTTCTTTCCTGGTGTGTCTGCCATGGATATATAGGAAGGCTACTGATTTTTTATGTTAATTTTGTATTCTGTCACTCTTTTTGTTGTTGTTGAGATAGGGTCTTACTATACAGCCCTGGGTGGCCTAGAATTCACAGTGTAGATGAGAGTAGTTTTGAACTCACAAAGTTCCACTTGCCTTTGCGTCCTGAGTTCTGGGATTAAAGGTGTGTTTTGTTTGTTTTGGTAAAGTCTTTAATGTAAATAAAACACCATGTCTACTGCAATAAGACTCCTTTAACTTCTCCTTTCCTATTTGTATGCCTTATAGTTTCTTCTTCTCTTATTGCTAAGTCTCCAAACACTACATTGAATATGAGGAGGATAGGTGGGCACTCTCATTTTGTTCTAGTATCAGTGGGAATGCTTTAAGTTTTTTCATCTACCTTGATGTTGACTATATGTCTGTTGTATACAGCCCTTCTCCGTTCTTCACCTCTCTAGGACTTTTATCATGAAGGATGTTGGGTTTTGTCAAAGGCATTTTGTATATATATTGAGATGACCATGTGACTTCTGTCCTTGGGTCCATTTATGTGATAAATTATATTTAATGATTTACATATACTAACCTACTTGTACATCTCTGGAATGAAGATTATTATTACTGTTACCAGCCCCACTATTCACCCTGATTGACAAGTCAAGGAATGATGCGCAGAAAAAAAATGAGTCAAATGTTTCGTATCCAATACCCTATTAATGGACCCAAGCATTCTTCCTGCGCCAAACTACAGGGACGCTTCCCCCGTTCAAAAGTGTCATTCATGCACTATCTCCCTTCCTGAACCCTGAATCTTGATACTGCTCCTGTTAATCCTACTGGTCTCAGACACACATCCTGCTGCTTCATTCGCCAAACTGTTCAAGAATCTGCCCTGTAGTAGTAACTCAACCTTGCCTTATGGTCCTTTTACACAGAACCCAGCAATTCTTTGAGACTTGGGAAGAACAGTTGAGTATGCCTGGCTGTAGGTTCTTTTTCGTACCATGATTAAGTTACTATTTGGTGGGGTGGTGGGACAAGGAATGATACAGTCACAGTCTTTAAAGGAATGAATCCCAACTGTTGATATAAGTTAACAAAAGCAAAAGCAGTAGTGAATTGGGTGACCTGTCTATGACCATAGATGGAACGGAAAACATCAGTGGAAAAGGAGATAAGTTCTACACCTCCCCCTCAGAGCTTCTAATATTTGTGATACAGCAATGTCTCTCACATAACCATACCCAACCTCATTTTCCAAAGTATTCAAAAAGACTTGCAGAAGCATGAGTGCATAGAATAACAGTGCTAAAATATAAACGATGAAGTCAACCAAGACTCGAGAAAATATAAATATAAAAGTCATGTCCACAGAAAAAATCCTCTGTTATTCAGAAAGGAAAAAACTGCTTAAATCCCCAAAGGCTGAAACACATTTAAAATAGATATTTCACGCACATGGTAAAATAGACATTCTATGCATGTCATTTAGTCAGTGAGGTATTTTTAAGGGCTCAGTTACTGCTGTGGGGTTTTCCCCCGTGACAGTTATACACTCAGAATGATTAAATCAACAAAACTATAGAATTTATCCTCAGGATGTGGTCAGCACAAAATATTTCAACATCCTTGGTCAATTTGCATATGGGTTTTCCAAGTCTAACATTGCCAGAAAGACCACGTCAATGCTCTTATTTCAACAAAAAGCCTGAATCATAATCATTCCTTCATTTAACAAGTATTTTGACAATAAGTTTTATGCCAAGAACTATGCAATACACTGGAAATCCAAAGACACATGAGGCATTGCCCCTTTCCTATAGGTCCTCCATCTCTAGCAGACAATACAGGATTGGGAATACGTAATTAGTACACGTGTAATAGGTGTGATTACAGAGGCATACACTGAATGGGAGAAGCAGAGACAAAGGTTGGCAAATGCACCTTAACTTCTAATCATCACACATCCAGTTACAAGGGCACAGACACTATTCTTATTCAAACAAAACTGAGGGAATTATAGCATACCTTTGTAACTTGCTAACCATATCCTCATTTCTGTTTTGATTATATAGAAAAATGAGGCAACTGAAAGGAAGCAGTGATGAGTTGATCGTAATGAACAAGAGAGAAAAATGTGCAGAAATTCTGCAGCAAATAATTTGCAATATCCAGGTTATATAACTATAGCTTGGGTCAAGTTGACATAAAACTAGCCAGCACACATATCTATGATGAAGTTCTTTTTACAAATTTGGTACAGCCTGGTTTCTCTTTTTCTTTTCTGAGGAATACAGTATAGATTGACCTTCATTTCCCCCCTACAATTCCATTTTCTTCATGACTCTCACAGTGATTTCTCTTTTTAAAAACCTCTCATGATCAAACAAAACCAAAACTTCCCATGATCCTTAAGCACATCCTCTTGCCAGAATATGTTTTGTTTTGTTGTTGATGGTACTTTTTCATGAACTCTTTTATGCCCAGAACAGTGGGAAGCACATACTACACTCCTTTCCTATTTGAATTTTAGTTTTCTTGAATTTGGAAACTATTCTTCAACCACCATCTTTTCTTTGGTTTGTCTATTTCCATCTTTTGTCAGTCTTAAGGAATTCCCTCCCAGATCATGCTGGGATTCCTAAAAAAGATTAGAACATTTTTGAGGTTAGGAACTATTCTAACACAGAGACTACTTTAAAGAGTACAGGAAGTCAATAAAAGCAAGACTCGTTGTCTCTTCTCACAGGCAGAAACAGGGAGTGTATCGTTCTGGTAAGGAAGCACTTCAGGCCAAGAGAAAAGGAAACTTCCTCAGCCTTGGAGCTACATGGTCAAACAGCCTGCTGCCCTGAGTTTACAAGCACAGCATCACTGGGAAACCTGAGCAGAGGTGTCTGTTGACTCTAAGGTGATTCCTGCATCAAGTAGGAAGTCGTCGTCCCCTGTCAGCGTGCAAGAGCATCACCAGAAACTCTTCAAAAGGTAGCAGATAGCTGAGACTATCTCAGAAGAGGAAAGGGATGTAGGTGAGCAGAGCACTGTGGGTTTGTGTGGAAGAGACAAGCCGTCCACCTCAGAACTGTCTCAATCATCTCAGAAGTGGAAAATACAGTTCTAAACATATATGCACTGACAGGAAGACCCATGGCTGGAGTGATGACTCAGGGGTAAGACCCAGATTTGATTATCAAAGTCCACATGGCAGATCACTACCACCTTTAACTCCAAGTCCAGGAGCTCCAGTGGGCTCCTGCACACCATGTGGTGTGCATACATACACTCAGGCATGAGCATGCATGCATACACACACACATAAACACACAAACACAAATAAAATTAAAATATTACTAAGCATCAAGTCACAAATTAACTTCAACACAGTGCTGGTGGGTGATGTCAGTGTCCTACTCTCACCATTAGATAGCTCATCCAGACTGCTCTCCCCCAAAAAAAGAGAAAAACGCTGGAATTTAAAACATCATATATCAAACAGACATAACAGGTATTTACAGAACACTCCACCCAAACACTACAAAATGTACACATATTTCTCAGGACCCAGTAGGAACTTTCTCTAAGACAGTTCAAATATTGGAAAACAAAGTACATGTCTCAATAAATATAGAAAAATTTAAATAACTTCTTGTATTTTATCTGATTGTAATGGGATAAAGCTAGAAATCAATGCAACTGAAACTATGGAAAATATGCAAAGTCATAGTGATTAAACAACACACTTTTGAGTGACTAATTGGTCATTGACGAAATCAAAGAGAAAAACAAAAAATATCTTAGGGTTAAACAAAATGAATACACAACATGCCGAAACCAATTGGATAAAATGAAGGCAGCCCTAAGGTAAAAGTTATAGCTCTAAGTAGAGACGTTTCAAAATTAGAGAGATCTCAAATTAGTGGCTAAATTATATACCTTAAGGCATTGCTAAAGTGTACTGACTAGTTTGTATGTCAATTTGACACAGGCTAGAGTCATTTGGAAGAGGAAACCTCAATAAGAAAATACCCCACCACATTGGCCTGTGAGCAAGCCAGGAAGCAACACTCCTCTTCAGCCTCTACATCAGTTCCTGCCTCGAGGTTCCTGCCTTGATTTCTTGCCCTGACTTCCCTGGATGATGGAGTGTGACCCAAGAGTTGTAAGCTGAATAAGCCCCTTCTTCCACAAGCTCTTCTCCTCACGGTGTTTCATCAGAGCAATAGAAACCCTTCTTTTGTGGAGAAGATAGGGATGTATGAAACATATCTCAATATAATAAAAGCTATAAATGACAAATCTATAGCCAGCATCATGCCAAATGGAAAGAACCTTGAGGCATTTTCACTAATATCTGGAACAAGACAAAGGTGGCTATTCTCCACTACTTCTACTCAATACAGTGCCTGAGGTCAGAGTGAGAGCAATAAAACAGGGAAAGGAAATAAAAGCTATGCAAATAGGAAAGAAAGAAGTCAAAATGTCCTTATTTTTAAAACAATATGAGTCTTTGCATTTAAAAAATCCTAAAGATCCATTAAAAAACCTAGAATTGATAAATGTTTTCTGCAAAGTGGTAGAACACAAAGTCAACACACACACAAAAAAAGCAGTCTTCTGACTTTTGTGACAATAGCAAATATACCAAAAAAGAAATCAGAGGAACAAACCCATTCACAATAGCCTTAAAGAAATTCCTCCTGGAATAAACCCACCCCACCCCCCAAACTGAAAGACTTTTATAATGAAATTTTTAAAACACTGAAGAAAGAAATTAAGGAAGGCATCGGAAGTTGGAAAAACATCTCATGACATTGGCAGAATTCATATTTTGAAAATGTCCATCCCACCAAAAACAATCTACAAATTCAATATAATACAAATTCCAATACCGTTATTCACAGGTATAAAAAAAAAATCTTAAAATTCATATGGAAGCACTTAAGACCCTAGATAGACAAAGCATTCAGGGCAAAAAGAACAGTGCTGAAAGTATCACTACACCTGATTTTAAGTTACACTACAAAGCCATTGAAATAAAAACAGTGTGACACTAGCACAAAAATAGACATTTATCCCAGTGGAATAAAATATAGGACCCAGACACAAGATCACACAACTACAACCTGGTATTTGGCAAGAATATAAAAAGTACACATTGGATGGGCTAGTGAAATAGCTCAGTCAGTAAAAGTGCTTACCATGCAGGTTTGACAGCATGACTTCCGCTTCAGGAACCGGATATGCAAGGAGAGAATTAGTTCTCAAAAGTTGTGCTCTGATTTCCTATTGTATGACACTATTCCTGGGGAGACTTGAAAAAAAAAAATGTATTCACTCCAGATATAGACCTGATGGCAAACCAAAGAACAGATAGCACCAAAGTCCAACTTGATAAACAAATGAATTTTATTGGAGTTGCTTACAGGAATATGGGTGAGGGGTTACTTACAGGGGAAGAAATGACTGAAAACAGCTGCAGTATCAAAGTCCATTACGGTATAAATGATGATGGCTTGTAAAAGTTAGAAGCCTGCAGCATACTGCACAGACCCTAAGGGCAGCTCAGCAGCCTGAAGGGTGTCCTTTCCAACCAGCTCAGTGTCCTCTGAGTCTTCTAGGCAGTTTGGATGATGTTTCTTCTGGGCAGCTTGGTCAATCTGCCACTCAGGCGTTCCACTTGTCCAAGAGTGTCTCCCAGCAGTCCACACAGTGTATATATATATGCCTGGGGAGGAAGCAGCCTAGTAATTCTGGTCAGTTTCAGGGAATTCCTAGCACTGTTTAGTTGTTTATGTCCTGAGTTTAAGGAGCTTCCCTGCAGGATGGAATGGCTCACCTCCCTGTGACCCTCCTATTGTTTTACCTTCTTGCAAACATCCTTTGTCTTCATGAAATCCCACCCCCACCCCCCCACCCCGATCATATTGTTGTTTTATCTCCAATTTCTATTTAATGTCATTTTGCCCCTGGACAATGTTTATATTAAATGGAGGAAAACTAAAAGCATTTCCCTGATGACTAAGGAGGTTGAGCATTTCTTTAAGTGTTTCTCAGCCATTTGATATTCTTCTGTTGAGAATTCTCTGTTTAGTTCCAAGCCCCATTTCTCAATTGGGTTATTTGGTTTGGTGGTGTTTAATTTCTTGAGTTCTTTATATATTTTGGATATTAGACCTTTGTCAGATGTAGGGTTGGTGAAGATCTTTTCCCAGTCTGTAGGCTGTTGCTTTGTTCTTTTGACAGTGTCTCCAGCCTTACAGAAGCTTCTCAGCCTCATGAGGTCCCATTTATTAATTGTTGACATTAAGGCCTGGGCTGTTGGTGTTCTGTTCAGGAAGAGTTGTCTCCTGTGCCAATATGTTCCAGGCTCTTCCTCACTTTTTCTTCTAACTGACTTAGTGTCTCTGGTTTTATGTTGAGGGAGAATAGCAAAGTAGAAGGATCCAGTGGGTCCTAGAAACCTACAAGTAGAACATTATGATAGGCAGATTTGGGCCAAGGGGTCCCACTCAAACTAAGGCAACAGCCAAGGACAATACAGGTGGTAAACTTCAGACCCCTACCCAGATCTAGCCAATGGTCAGAACAGTCTCCACATTTGAGTGGAGAGTGGGATATGACTTTCTCATGTACTCTGGTGCCTCACATTTGACCATGTGCCCTGGAGGGGGAGACCTGGCGGCACTCAGAGGAAGGACAGCAGGTTACTGAGAAGAGACTTGATACCCTATGAGCATATACAGGGGGAGGGGAACAGTCATAGGGGAGGGGAATAAGGGGAAAATGGGAGGGAGGGAAGAATGGGAGGATACAAGGGATGGGCTAACCATTGAGATGTAACAAGAATAAATTAATAAAAATAAATAAATAAAAGCATTTCCACTAAAGTCAGGAACAAGACAAAAGTGTCTACTTGCTCTGCTCTAGTTTAACACAGCGCTGGAAGTAGTAGCTAGAGCAATAAAAAGAAAAACAAATAAAAGTGATACAACTAGAAAAGGAAGAAGCCGGAGATTATTTGCAGATGATATGATTCATAAATGAGACTCAAAGACTCCACTATAAAAAAAAAACTTAGAACTGATAAACACTTCTAGGAAAGTGGAAGAATACACTATTAATAATGTACAAATACAAATGACAAGCACACTGAGAAAGAAGTCAGAGAAATTATCTCATTCAAAACTTCTTCAGAAAAATACCTTGGGATACACCTAACCAAGGAAGTGAATGACTTCTACAATGAAACTTTTAAAACATTGAAGAAAGAAGTTAAATAATTTACTAGAAGTTGGAAAGAGCTCCTACCCTCTTATACTGGAAGAATCAATATTGTAGAAATGCCCATCTTACTGAAAGCAATCTAAAGATTCAAGTAGTCTCTATCAAATATAAGCTCACCTTGACGGACAAAGAATAAATGATTTTCAACCTGATTTGGGAGCACAAAGACCTCAGCTCATCAAAGCAAGAGGGGGTACCTGTTCATCCATGTCTGTTGCTGCTCTGTCCAAAACAGCAAGGAAATGGACTCACCCTAGATATCCATCTACAGATGAGTGGATAATGAAAATGTGGTACACATACACAATGGAATTTTATTCTGCCATAAAGAGGCAGAATATACAGTATGCATATACTTATGTAACTTTCAGGAAAATGAATAGAATTTTAAAACAGTATAGTAAATTACGCAACCCAGGCTCAGAAAGACAAACAGCACATGTTCTCTCTCATATTGGGATCTGAGCTTCTAATCTTGTTTGTTTGTTTGTTTGTTTGTTTGTTTGTTTGTTTGTTTTTCGAGACAGGGTTTCTCTGTGTAGCCTTGGCTGTCCTGTACTCGCTTTGTAGACCACGCTGGCCTCAAACTCACAGCAATCCACCTGCCTCTGCCTTCCCAGTGCTGAGATTAAAGGTTTCTAAAATTATAGGTTTGTGCATGTGGGAGGGAGGGAAGGTGGACTTCAGGAAATCAGTCAGGGACCTACATAAGGGAAAAGATTACTTTCAACTTAAATCCCATTTAATATTTTCTTTTTTTCCCATTTAATATTTTCTATCAAGTACTTAGAACCTGAAAGCCTGTGTTTGATGAGATTAGTATTGACTAAATATGAGCTATTTTAAATTCCCAGTTATTTTTTGGAAAGAATAGCTGTTCAAATTTGCTCTCAGCTGTATTGTGACAGAGCAAGAGCTTCCTCCATTTTGTATTTGTGCTGAGGCCATTTCAGGGTTAACTAGAATCTGATCTCCTTGTTGGAGAACCCTATGGAAAACCACCAAACTCTATTCTAGGAAACAGAGGTCAAGGTGCCCCAGCTAATTTATTTTCACTTCTGTTAAACTGCCTGCTTGTGTGGACCCCTCCACCCCACCCCAGCCAATAGCTTCTCTTAGCCTTTGTTAAGCTGCCTGCTTGGGCAGAAACCTCCGCAGCTGCTTGTCTTAGTTTCTGTTAGACTCTCGCTTCTGTGCAGGAGCTGCCAAGCAAAATGCCAGGTTATGGTTTTTGCCCTCAAAAACTCCATGCTCTCGACACCCGGGGCTAGCCTTAGGTTCAAAATCCTGAGTGTAGTTCCAGCTGGCTGGAATAAAGACGTTTGGTTGGCTCTAAACTGGGTCTGAGTTGCCGTGTCTGGTGGGTCCCTATAACAGCATTTCCCCCCTTCTAACCAATAATACTTAAGAATGTGTTGTGGAAGTCTCTGTTTGCATATTTTGGTATATTCAACTATGCCAATTAACTTTCATTTTGATCTTGATGCCTTTCAATTTTTTTTATCAGTTTGTATCATATAAATTTAACTCTCCTAAGAAAAGCTGGATTAAGAACAATTCTTTCTGTAGTCGGTATAATTTCTGTCCATGTTTTGTGTTTTCTCTTATGGTTAAATATCTATACACTGAACCTCCTACACAGAAATTACTGGAACGGGAGCCGGAATGAAGCCACCAGCCACTGAACTTTACCATTAGTGCTTGTCTAGAACAGTGGGCGTGTGGAAATAGATGTGACAAGGCGGGAACCAATCACTATTTCATTTCCGAATTAAGCTAACCACCTGTATGCTGATCCAATAAGACTTTTATCTGTATTTTCAGGGCTGGAATTCATTAAACGTTTAAACCTGTCTCAGAGCTTTGTGGAGATCAACTTGAGCTATCCAGAGACTTCTGGCCAACTCATCAGTTGTTGGACTCTGGACATGTGTACATGCCGCTCACAGATGCCTTACATTATACACCAATTTCATGAGCGATCTCTCAGGGAGTTTTGAAATTTTCAGGGCAGATAGGCCCCCTTTCTTGGTTAAGTCTTTACTGTACACCTACAGATTCACCCAGCGAGCCTCCAAGTCTGTCGCAATGAGCACTTTGGCATATGACGGCCATGTAGCTCTGGCTCCCTGGCAGAAGGCGTGGCTAAGAGGCTTGCAAAAGTCCATGATTTCCTGGTGAGCCATTGCATGTGACACAATAGAGTGAACTGCAGACCTTCAATACCAGATGTTAGTACAAAAGTGGAAACCACGGCTCTGTCATGGTTATCTAACCCATGACCTGCAAAACCCACCAAAGCCTGCAAGTCACCACCTCTGGGCTCTTCTCTAATCCTCTATTTGCTGATACAAAATCTTTTTAAGGCATAATCGACAATCATTACCAATGCAATCAATCTTAGGGATTTCGGTTAGACACAAAGTGATACATTTTACTGTGGTAAAATAATAAGTAAAGCTTTCTGACTTATCTTTTCTAAAGACTTAAAAAATTGAGTCATGTTTGTTTCTCTTGTGTGTGTGATCTTGTATCTGACTGGGGAGCAGGTCTTGCTGTGAAATCTTAGAGTCCAGCACTTCATGCCTCTGTTTGCTAAAAACAGGCTGGACGTAGGTGTACTGAACACTACAGGCTGTAAGGTCCAGAAAACAGAGTCTGAAGTTACACACAACACACAAAAAAATACACACACACATACACACATACATACACATACATACATATACACACATTCACACACAAATACACACACATATACACACATACACATACATACATACACACACAAACACACACACACACACACACACACACACACACATGCACGCACTGCCAGTGCTCTGTGACCATGAAGAATGCCACTGGGGCACTGTTTTTAAACCTGACTCCAGACAAATCAGAGCTACATTTAAATGACCCTCCCCTCACTTAGCAGAAGGATCCGACCTTTTGGTCTGCATATATTTCATAACAAAGAGAGGAGGGTGAGAGAGGCCTGTATGCAGCAAAACATGGGAGAAGCGCCACCGTAGAAACAATACCTCTGTCAGGAGCAAAAAAAAAAAAAAAAAAAAAAAACACTGTTCTAGATGAACACAAGCAGTACAAGAGACAGGCTCCACCTCGAGAGAGCATCCAGTTCGACCCCCCTCTTGCCTGCCCCCTTTTTCTTCCCTCCCCACACTCCCAACCATCAAAGCCAATTGCACAAAGTAATGCAGAAGACCAGAACAGGTCATTGAATGGGCAAGTGAGAAAGGCCCATGGAGGCCAACCTGTCCAACTTCCCAGGTGATGGATGAGGCTACAAAGCCCCGCAGGAATCAGCAGCTAGCCTTGGCCACACAAATCAAGGCACTGCTGATATGAGAAGCCAGATTTCCCGGCTCTGTTCCAGAACATTCTTCCTGAGCACACGCAGGATGTAAAGAAGTTTTGTTACTCAAGTCTCTAAGCCCAGGACTTCTTTGCCCTCAAGAGATTGATCCTATCTGCTTCTCAGGATCATGTCATCTCCAGAGACACAGAATTAGCAATGCTGATCCCTCCTCCACTTTCTCACTATTTCTTTCTGTCTTCACCCCCCTTTCATATTATTGACCTTTTCTCTCTCCTTTCCTTCCTTAGCATAAATCCTAGAGAGCAGCGAAGATCACACACCTACCCCCAGGGAGATGAACTCTGTTCTTTCCTGTAATAGCCCAAACTTGGCCTGAGGTTTTTCAAAGTCAAGGTTGTCAACTTAAGTTCTAAATATATTTTTTAAAAGGGAGACTCATCAAATAATCTGATACATTTATGTAAAATTAAATTCGCATTTATTTTATTTCCATTACCACCCACACCACTGACTTTCAAGTTCAAATTTGTCCCCTATGGTTCAATATCTTACGGTAGGCTGTGCGTGTTTGGTTTTTCATAAGACCCAAATAAAACTAATCAAATGTTTTTCACACAATTCTTTTGCAGTATCTGTTTTTAAATTTTGAGCTAAACTTTCCAAAATTGACCATTTCTAGTATTACACATGAATCCAATTGCCTCATCTAATTCTTGACTCCAGTGCTAATAAAAAGGACATACGTTTTCCCCGGGCATATAAAGGAAAGAGGGGGGGGAGGTGGTAACAAGAGGGAGGGGGAGGGGGGAGGGAGGGGGGAGGGAGGGGGGAAGGGGGGAGGGTCAAGGGAGAGAGGTAGCACAATGTAATAAAAAAAATTTCCCCAGTAAGTTCCTAATTTAAAAAAAAAGAAAAGAAAACATCAAAAACCAACACAGTGGCAAAACGTTTACTGAAAGTTTCTAAGTTTTTCAAAATGATTATAAAACAGAAGCAAGCACTCTGAAGCTGCTCATTGTGCATGACAAGTTCACCTTTTCCTAGATAGGGATGTACAGGAAAGGGGACGTGCTACAAGCATTTGTCACGGGTAAAAGCTCTGGGCATTAGGCTCTGAGATACACATTATCACATTGAGTACCACTTAGAAAGAATTACAGAGAGGCAGAGAAATCAAGACCAACTGGGCAGGGGACACTGACCTATTAACATTATCCCAGCCCATAATCTACCAAGGCCACGTAAGGATTAACAAGTGCTTTGTTTAAAAAAAAAAAAAAAAAAAAAAAAAAAAAAAAAACCAAGTAGTTTTGTTTGTTCAGCAATTGAGTGTGGACCAGAGGAGGGAGCCTAGAGAGCCAAAGGCTGATTTTGGAAAACTAGAAAGACGCCACGCTTTATTTTACTATAGTTTTACTTGCTTTCTTTCACACTTAGCAACTTCACGTCCTTGAGGACATCCCCACTCAGCACTGATGTCCCAGGCCTGGGTGTCTCATCCCATTGCTCTGCGGTTCTAATGAGGAGCTAGCTAAAGCCTAAATCATGCGTGCATTCATATGAGAGTTGTGTTTCTAATGGTTGGAGAATTTGTGCTTGATGGTCATGGACCACATGAGGTAGGTAGTAAGTACATCCTCATTTTGCAGAGGAGGAAACCAAAAGGCACACCACCTCCCCATCGTAGAGGGAAGTGGCTGTCAGCAGCAGTTTGAACACAGAGCCTTATATAGGATATAAACCAGCAACTCGCCTATAGATCCCCCAAATTGGGCTGTTCCAAAATTCAGCTTCATCTATCCACGTACCCGTTTAGATGTTTGAGTTATAAACACGACAGCCAGGCACTAAGAGGAACTGAGTCTTGGTGGCCTGACCCCGAGGAAATAACCGCAGAAGAGATTGTCTATTGACTCGCTTCCTTTCGGTTCTAAGTTTTTAAAAATAGGTTATGTCAGCAGCGTTTGCCCATGGCCTGTATGGAACACTATCAATAAACCACTCCGGTGGTTCCACCTGCAGTCTGGATAGCACTCAGTAGATTGCTACTGACCCTGTCACACAGGTCACGGAAACGTTAGGAGA
The DNA here is from genome assembly GCA_907169655.1 of Acomys percivali. NCBI lineage: Eukaryota > Metazoa > Chordata > Mammalia > Rodentia > Muridae > Acomys > Acomys percivali. Next base: position 22,487,083 of record OU015742.1, on the reverse strand, counting down.
CATTAGGGGAGCCACACTGGTATTTTGCCCCTACATAGAACAGTCTGAACACTTTCTAAATAAATCCGTCAGCCCCTCTACAGAGATACCCTGTTTCCCTGTTGTAAAATAAGGAACCAAACAGGCTTTTTTATGCATTCTTCAGGCAGGCAAGTAGAGGCCACAACTCGAGAGAGAGACTGACTCTCAGACTCTCAATCCGAGAGCGCCATACTGCAGACTTTGAATTCTGCAATTGCATCTGGGAAAGGCAGCTCTTCATATACATGGTGGCTCTGTTGAGAGCGCTTTCTGCTTCAGACACACCGTTGTAATGTACCCTTTGCCATACCCAGGGCCCATCCAATGTAGATGCTAATTTACAAGCTTTTTTTTTTTCCATAAACAAGATTCAAAGTTCAGATCGATTGGTGTTTAAGTTAATAAAAATCTGTACTTGTCCCGCGAGGCCTTGGTTTACGGAATCACAGATTGGACCGCGCCCATCTGGCCCGGTTTCCTGCCGAACACACCAGCCTCTGACAGGCGCTGGCAGCTGGAGGCCACAGATTTAAGTTAAGCAGGGCGATCTGTGCTGCTCTTGGCTCCAGCGCAGCCAAAGCTCAGCCCCAGATGAGGTGAAAAGACAGCTTTGTGGTTCAAGGCCTCTTGACTCACAGTTTCACTGTCTTATCATGACTAAAGCTGCTCACCGCGTCTGTGCTTTTCTTACATAAATTTTCAATCCAGCTCGTGTTATTATAAAGCATCTTTTCCAGCCCTGCTGTTGGAGCTGGACTTTTAGCTCGCATATTTTTCCCAGATGTGATGAGCTCGCCATAGCCCTCTTGGTGAGCAAATGCGTATCCCGACCTTCTGGAGCTTGACCTGCGGGTCTGGGGCCTTCTGCTTCGGATGGGTCTTTCCTTGCTCTGCGCCTTCTGCCACCGGCGGATCTGGGGAGGAAGAGAGCCACAGTGCAACGATGAATCCATCATTATACTGCAGACACTCAGCCACTGAGTAAAACCAAAGACATTTCTGATATTTAACGGAGAGTCTGCCACGAGAAAATATTCACCTCCACTCCCAAAGAAGCTCCAAGCCCAAAAGCCATGACATTCTCCACCCCAAAGATAGCACTAGGCACTAATCAGTTGTTTTTTAAATTCCTATCAAGAAATTCTCATGTAAACAAGAAATATTCGAATAGATGGCATTACTGTCTCCATTTCATTGGACATATGATGAGTTGGGGGCGGGAGTGTTTTGCTTTGTTTTAGTGACAGGGTCTTGCACACACTTTTGTATAGGAATATAATGTCTATAATCCCAATACCCACAGTCTTTCCCTCTCTGCCCTCTTGGAGGCTGTCTGAGTCCTGCAGTCACTAGTAATTGGATTAGGAGAAAATTTTGGAAATTGGAGTTAGAATTTTCTCCTTCTTACACAAGGTCAACTTTCAGGGTTTTCATTTAGTGTGTGTGTGTGTGTGTGTGTGTGTGTGTGTTGCATAAACACATATGTGTGTGGCCTTTTAAAGAACATCCACAAACAGCCCCTCCACCTGAGGCTCAGGAAACGTTGCTGAAGAGGGGACAGAAAGAGACAAAGGAACAGATTCCTGCTGCTAGCTAATGTCCCTAAGACCTGACAGGGTAAATGTACCCCAAAACTCTCAACAACAGTTCTCAAAAACAATATTAAGACCTAAACATTATTCGGGTGGGTTTCCAACATATCTCCCTGTGAATATGAGCCAAGAAGATGGCCAAAGGTTTGCATAAGTGCCCAGTTCTAACTTTCAGGTCTGAAGATGCTCATTAAGCAAAGCTTGACAGTCATCCTTAACACAAGAAGAATGAGTCATCTTCAGATTGGATGCAGCTCAGAACTGACACCGGAGGACAGACACAAGGGACCCTGTGAATCATTTCATACTCTACCCCATAACGTAAGGAAAATCACAGTAAGAAAAGCCCCCACCTTGCCAGGCATGGTGGCGCACTGGGGAGGCAGAGGCAGGCAGACCACTGTGAGTCCGAGGCCAGCTTGGTCTACAAAGTGAGTCCAGGATAGCCAAGGCTACACAGAGAAACCCTGTATGGAAAAAATAGATAGATAGATAGATAGATAGATAGATAGATAGATAGATAGACAGATAGAAAAGAAAAGCCCCACCTCAGAGCCCTTGGCAACACTGATCTGGGCCCACTCCCTCCAGAAACATGCTCTCTTTCTTGGTGGGGTGATAGAAATTATTCCTGTCCTCTTCTCCCTGCCCTGGGTCTCAGCCTGGCCCAGCACGGCTTTGTGTATACCGCTCTTCCCATGAGCCATTGAGATCTAGTCCACTCTCTGGTCTAGGTTCTTTCTGCCCCATGTTCTTTCTGTTTTCCTTCCATCTTTGTAGTCCCTGCCCATTCAGCATGCTGCTGTTCCCTTTGGAAATATGCTCAACAGGTAACATGCCTCTCTTATTTCACAAGCCAACACTCTGTTTCTACCCAAGTGATGAGACCACATCACATGACTTGTTCAGATTCCTTGTATGGTGCCTGTTGCTCCTCCTGTAGCTTGTCCCTTCTCTTACAGCAATACTCCAACATGACTCCAGTGAGTCAGGGGTAAAAATACTTATAATTCATTGCTGTGTACCCACATTTAGCCTAATACACCTCTCCTCACTGACATTCAGGACTAGTGTGTTTAAGATGTTCCATCTACTCTGTCTTAATGCTGTGGACCTATGGGAATTTCCTTAGTCATTTCCTGTGTATCTGTTGGGACAGAGAAGCACACCAGCACATTGTTTCTGAGAGCCAAACACCGGCCTTCCTTCAAGTACTCACGGTATCGCAAACCTACCTGATCACTCAGGCTTGGGTATAAATACATCTTCAGAAATCTGAATGCCACCACTGGCATGACTGACACCACCACTATCAAAAAAACAACAAGCCAGACGAACTTCTTGCTCAGAGAGTGTCGCGCATTTCCTACCGTTAGAGAGACATAGACACCCTGGCTATAAAACACTGAATTGCTTATACGATCATGATAATTACATAAATCAACTTACAATCATAGTGAGTTTTATTAATTCAATAGACAATTACATAAATTAAAAGAAAAATCTTGGAAGCTATTACACAACCCCAGGGGAACTGCTAGCCCGATGAAGCATTCTCTCATCTGAGCAACCTTCAGCTTCGCTCAAGTCTTCCATTCAGCCTCACTGATCCAGGAGCAGATTAGAATTTCTGAGTAGCGGTTTGAATGCAGGCCTATTCTCAAAGGATGGCCTCATCGACTGCTTACATTGTATCTAGCACAAGGGTAACCTTTGAAATTCTAAGCAACAACCCAGAAACTTACTATTGCTTTGATGTTCTCTTCATCCTGAGCTAAAGATCTGAGGAGACCCTGGGGGCAAAGGAACTCCTGGCCAAGTCTGAAGCTAGCTTCCACACTCACATATTATGATTTGTCTAATGAAGGCAGCAATGGAAAGACAGGCAGATTCCATGGGGCACCATCCCTGTCCCTTTCACTTTGTAGGGATTTATCATGACACCTTCAGTCTGCTAGATCTTCATCACAGTGTGCCCGGGTCAACACCATTCGAATGGACTTCAGGAATGAGAGCTTGGTGACTTGTTGGTATGTCTGCTTTTCCTGGCTTTGGAGAGTAAATCTACCAAGGAGCGGCCAATTCTAGGCGCTGTAGGCCAACGGCAGAAACAAACTTGATTCAATCAATTAAATGTCTTTCCAAGCTCCCTGAAGCTCATCACCCACAGATAACACTGAGAAAAACAAGCTTCACTCCTCCCTGCTCCTGGTTACTAGAGAAAACCCCAATGTTGATCTAACTTTTGTAAACTTTCTCTGGAACTCAGTAATCAATCCTCGGAATGGCATGGGCCTCACTTGAGACGGGTTAGTCCGCACACAAACTACACTCTCCGGGGGAAGCAGTCCATTCTGCAGATTAGAGTGGTCTTCAGGACTGGAGATGCACAATGTTACACAAGCAAATGAGAAGTGAAACTTACAAAACAGTTCTAGAGCCTTGTTCCCATGACTAACCAACATGTCTCTGTGTGGTTGGGATCTTTTGGTAAACCAAGTATTAAGTGGGGCTACTGAGCAAGACTCTTAGGACGGGAAGAGGTCACTGTATGTGTTAAGAAGGGACAAAGCTGAACAGCAGTGTCTGCACATGGCAGCTGAATGCCAATAGAACCCTGGCATTAGGGAAGAAGACCACATCAGAACTGATCCTGTGAACTCCGCACACAGATTAGTCTCATAGGAATTGCTTTCTAGACTGAGGTAATCAGAGAATGGATGTGGAGTGCTGTGCTGCCTCCCTGAGCTCTGGAGGGTTGCTTTCTGTTGAGGTAAACTCAGAACATCTGTGTTCTTTACTTACTCACCTGCACTACAGAATTCCAAACTTCTCAGAAAGTGTCTTAGTAGTTGTTGTGTAAAAGTCAGTGATGATGTCAGAATCATTTTGAAGTGTGACCCTTAACACAGGAACACTGGATGTGTCATCTTTGCTAAATAATGCAACCTCCAGGCATTAAGGAATCTTAGGGATTCCTTGCTGCCACATTCAGACATCCAAATTCTCCCATGATGCCCCCAAACATAATCATCAAGTCACAGTTTCTTGAATGATAATATTGTGGTCGCTAGTTTTATGTCAACTTCATAAAAGCTAGAGTCATTTGGAAGAGAGACTCTCAGTTGAGTAGATGCCTTCACAGGTCTTGCCTGTAGGCAAGTCTGCAGTACATTTGCTTAATTAATGGATGATATAGGAGGACCCAGGCACTGTGCGTGGATCCACCCCTGAGCTAGTCATCCTGGGTGTTATTGAGCAAGCCAATAAACTGTGTTTCTTCATGGCCTCTACATCAGTTCCTGCCTCTAGGTTACTGCCTTGAGCTTCTGCCCTGACCTCCTTTCATGGTGGACAGTGGTCAGGACATGTAAGATGAAATAAACCCTCTCCTCCCCGAGTTGTTTTCTGACATGTGTTTATTACAACAATAGAAACCCTCACTAACACTCACTACCATTAGAGTCAATGTTTATTTAACCAGGATCCATCCTAATACTTTTCATGTAGTAACTCATTTGATCTTCATTTTTTTTTCTATTGAAAATAGAGACAGGCTGATCTCTGTGAGTTCAAGGCCAACCTGGTCTACAAAGTGAGTCCCAGACAGCCAGGACTATAAGAGAAACTCTATCTCAAAAAGACCAAAAAAAAAAAAAAGGGGGGGGGGAAGAAAATAAGTAATTAATAACACAGTTCACAGATAAACATTAAGTCATAGAAAGAAAAGAAAACTTGTTCAACATCACACATTTGTTAAATTGTGGAGCTGATATTTAAACCCTGACTATCCAGCCTTCTCTTCCGGCCACTTCTAGAAGGATGTCCAGAAATCTACAGATGGTACTAATTTATGCATCATTTCTCTTTTATCTAAATGCAGATAAGATTTATAGGGTAACCTTCTGGTGGTAGCCTGGTATAAGGAGAGGTGGGTATTTCATCCTCTTTTCTATGTATAATAAATAAACTTTTCACAGGCTGTACACTTGTCCCAATACACATATTATGCCCCTTGTTTTCTAGATCACACCCTACTGCATCTGGGCTGTTGGAGCCTATAAGCTTTATCTGGCAATGAAGAAAGCAGTCTCTTGGGACCCATTTCAAGTCTGGAAGGCTTCCAGTGCACGAGTCAATTCCTAGAGAAAAAAATATTATTGACCATTTCTAGCCCCACACAACACACAACACACACACACACACACACACACACACACAAAATAAGTTACAGAGACAATGAACTTTCCAAGTGCCACAAGACCTCACAAAAGGTAGGCTCACTTACCAACAAAGGGGAACTGATGGGGGAAGATTCCAAAGATACCATTACTGTGCATTGCCAGTAAAATGGAGAAATAGGTAGCAATACTCCCCCAGATGAAGACGTGATTAACCGCAGTCCAGTAACTTGTGTCCAAAGCTATCTGAAAATAAAGTCAAATGCACAAAGAGGAGCTTTTAGACATGAAAAAAATCACTGTACACAAAAGCTTGTTTCTAGGTCTGCCCTGGAGCATACAGATGACTGGGACAACCACACATGGCACCACGTCTGCACACACACAGGAGAGAGACAAGTGGCCAGAGCTTAGGTGCATGGGCAAGGGTATCTGCCAAGGCTGAAAGAGCCTCAGGAAGGGCAATGTTAAGGGGCTTGTTTTTAATGTGAAATAAACAATAGAATGGTTTTCTAAAGTCAGCTCCTAAGTTGCTATCGAAATATTTCAATTGGGAAGAAAAAAATCTTGTAGTGGGCTAGTGCAACATTTTATGAGCTCTGTGTAAATTTTATACGTTTTTTTTTTACACGTGTGTTATTTTTACCTTAATATTCTAACTCATTCTGATGACCTTGTTCTTAAGTTACTCGCATCTGAGAAAGAAAAATCTCCTTTGTTATAAGATCTCCTTTGTTATAAATTCATGGTGGTCTGGAATGGGTTCTCTATTCCCTCTTTCCTTCCAGCGTCTTGTGTAGCAACAACAATGTTGCTTACATGGCAGAGGCCTCAGGAGAAGTGCAGTGAAGGACTGTAGACTCCTCTCTACCTGAAGGGACCCCATCTGCAGCATAAACACACCGCTCTCTAGCCGCGGAAACACGTTCCCCTCCCACTGTAGTTCGCTGCCCTCTGAAGTGTTGCAGCAGTAAAGACAATGGAAGCAGAAGAGATGAACTACAGGATGGGTATACCTGAGGAGAGCCTGCTTCCATCCTGGCCAAGACGTGTCAATTACCTCTAATACAGTCTTCCACCACCGGCCAGCTTGTCACCAGCAAAATATAAAGCTTGGTGTATGTTATATAAGAAGGAAAAGAAATCATAATCCATGTGAAAAGACCCTGCTAAAAGAGCAGGTGTCTCCCACTGGAACAGAACTAATAAATGTGACAGAGAAGTACCACAGCAGCAGTTAAGCATCCTGTGGCCTCTTAGGAGAACACAAAATTAACCCGAGGAAAGAACTCCACTGCTGATTTTAAAACTTGAACAGAAAACAGGAATTACTTGTGTCGAGAGCTGAATTCATATCCTGGAACAAACAAATGCAAATGAGAGGGAACACAAACTAAGAAATGGAAACCACTTGTGAATCTGTAGGTATGGGATTCGGGAGGCCAGTATACAATTTAGTAGGATCTTTGAACAAAATAAAGGAATAAATAAAGAAGTGCCAATCAAAGATATGGTTAAAAAAAAAAAAAAAAGTGCCCCTACGCAGCAGTAGCCTTGATTTTCAGACTGAAGACTGTTCAAATCTCAGGCAAATTAGCGCAAAAAAATGACATTCTGGTGGCATTATGGAATCAAATAAAGAGCATAAACTTTTAAACCAAAAAGGTGCTATCTGAGTGGAAAAAGAGTCAACTGACATCAATCCACCACGTGAAACGGGGATATAGCAATGCAGTTGGCAAGGGGTGAGGGTGGAGTGGGAGGAACTCTATTTCAAGAAAATGGGGGGCAGTTTAAAATCTGAGAAAAATAAAATAAAACAGTCCCAAATTTGTTTCATTGGAGGTGGATTAAGAAAGACCTAGAACAAGTTTGTAAAATGTTTGGTGATAATTAAAACTACTTAGAAATTCCACTTCTGGCTGAGACTAAGAAAGCAGATATTAACAAATGCTAGTGGGGTTCTGTGGAGAAGAAAACCCTTATTTAGTGTTAGAAGGAGTGCAAACTGGTGTGGCTACTATGGAAATCAGTGTGGTAGTTGCACAAGAAAACTGAAAGTAAAGCTATTTGATCCAGCTGTCCTGCTCCTGGGCACACATCCAAAGACTCAGTATCCTGCCACAGGGACACCTGTACATCTGTGATCATTGCTGCTTTACTCAATAGCAGGACATGGAAACAGCCTAGACAGCCATCAACTGATGAGCGGATAATGAAAATATGGTGCATATGCACATGAGCTTAATTCAGTTGTAAACAAAAACAAAATTATAAAACTTGTAGGAAAATGGACATAAGTTGAAAATATTATACTAGGTGAGAATTCAGGCCTAGAAAGATGAACTCTGCCTGTCCTTTCACTTGTAAATCACAGCATTGCATTTTTAGATTTGTATGTTTTACTTAGCGTGTCTATAGACATCAAAAAGTGAGAAAAATTTCATGACAGAGGGATGGGAATACGTGTGCTATGAAGGCAGATGGGAAGAATAAATTAAAAGGAAGTTTGAATGGGGGTATGCTGTACGGGTGGACAATATTGTTCCCAAAAGACAGAAATTACTGAACAGTGTCATACATGGAACACCCCACTATGAGGTGTTGGCCTTAGATGTCCTCAGAGCCCCCCTCAAAAAAAAAACAACAACAACACAGACTATCACCACTGTTCTTGGTTGTCCAGCATCCTTAGATGATGGGACTCTATTGTGAAACCACCACACACTTTGGTTGCAGGATGTGCAGATGTCAACTTCTAACTGACCGAGGAACTTCCTCCCTGCTCCCATAGTGGTACTATGACTGCTGGGTGAGAAAATGGCCTTATCCAGTGCCTGTGCCCTGCATGCTACAGTACAACCTGCCAGCCTGAAAACGGAACTTAGCCTAGATGTCCATCACCTGATGGACAGACAACAAGAATGGGATACGAAGGCACAGGTACAGGAGTGACTGTGCTCTACGAGGAGGAAACAGGAAGACAGCAACCCCGTCTGATTCTCCCTGTAAGTCCACAGCCCATCTCCTCCCAAGGAAACAACATCAGACAATGCAAACTGCAGAACATTTTACAAACTATCTGACCACCATTCTTCTAAGTCATTACAGATGAGGAAACACCACAGAGTCATGAGAGGTCAGAGACTACAGCAACATGACACCGAAAAACGCTGTGGAACCTTGTGTTGTTGTTGGTGGTGGTGTTGGTGTTGGTGGTGGTGGTGGTGGTGGTGGTGGTGTCTGTGTGTGTGTGTCTGTGTGTATGTTTATATATGTATACATATGTGTGTGTGTGTATTTACTCAATACTAGAAAAGCTAAGGAAGTCTGAGTCACTCCTATAGCTTAAGTAACAATTCTGTATCCATGCTAATTTCTTCTATCTGACACAGGTGTGTCAAGGTTCTGTGTGGTCCTAACAAGTCAAGTTGAGCAGACACAGGCACTGTCCTTGAAGTCCATGAAGTGTCAACTCTTCTGAAAAAAATCTACAATTATTTCAAAGTAAAACATTCTTTTTAAATTATTCCTGTTTAAATCATGAACTTAATAAAGATTTTCTAGTGCACATCAATTATTTCCCAGGCAACTGGAGGCTGTGGATTTATTGTGAACTAATTCAGAGTAATGGTCTGTTACCCATGAGGCCTGGCTAAGAAGGGTGCTTTATACTCATCAGCTAAAAATAATCTATTTGGGAAGAATTTTTGCAACGAGTTAAAAAGAACATCAAACTTCCATATATCTTTGGACCCAGAACCCCCCCTTTTATGAATACAGCCTGGCCAGGCACTGTGGCGCACACCTTTAATCCCAGCACTTGAGGGTCAGAGGCAGATGTATCTCTGTGAATTAGGAGCCAACCTGGTCTATAAAGTGAGTTCCAGGCCAGACAGTGAGACCCTGTCTCAAACAAACAAACAAACAAACAGATAAAACACCAATAAAGAACACACTTTAAGGCAATAAAGAAGCTTTGTAAATTAGCTATATGAAAGTTTGCTGGTTTTCATAATGAAAAGAATAGAAATGATCTAACAATGTGTCCTGGCTGATAAATGACGGCATGTTCATATGCTCAGGTATCACAGCTACGAAAAGGGACATTTCAGAGAATAATCCAAGAGCAAGATACATACTCATTAGATAAAGTGGAAATAAAGTTATAAAATTACACAAAATTGATTTATATTACTTTTTTGCCATGTTAACACCAGCATGGGACTGTGGGTGGGTGAGTTTTAATTTTTCTCTATACTTCTCTGTTCTTTCCAAATTCCATATACGTGCACTTATGGCCTAAATTCTGTGTGGAGTTTTCCTTCAGGGCCTTGCTTTTGAAGACTTCTGAGCATCATGAGAGACCACAGCCCATGGCTGGATCAATCGTCCTAGGCTCAGCACAGGGTACCACCTCTCAGGCTGTTTGAAAACCAGCCATGGATGTGTCTGAGACTGTAGGTACAACCTGGAAAAGCAAGTCAGTTTTAATTATTCTTTTCCAATGGTTGGACACACACCGACAAACTCTTTTCTGTGATAGAATCAGTAGAGAGAACGCTCCCAAGCAGTTTGTGTGGACCCTGACTCACCAGCATCAAACACAACTGCACTAAAACACAAACCGAGGCAGCTCTCAGAACACCAAGGACTCCTCAGCCGGAAGTGTCTCCTTAATCTGCTGTTTGAATAGAGCATTGAGCCTCCTGAATGATTTTTTTTTTTAATGTAGTGCCAAATAAGTTCTGGTTGTCACTTTAAAATCTGGGACTTATTAAGTCTGAAATTATTGGAAACGTTTGTTATCCTTGGAAATGCTTCTTCTTTAAACCCAAGAAGAGAACAATAGTATGACTTCTTTATCTTTATTTTTCATATACAGTGTGAGACAGGGTCTCACAAGGTAGCCCAGCCTTGAGCAGTCCTCCTGCTACAGCCTCTTAGTGCTGGGATGACAGGTGTGTATCACTCTGTTAGGCTACTTTTTTTTTCAGTACTGGGCCTTGAAGCTAGTACCTTGAGCACATTAGACAATTATGCTACCATTTCTATTTATACACAATACCCAACCTAATTAACTGATTGCTATATTTTTACACACTCAAAGGTTATAAACTCCTAACGCTAATTCATCATATCTTGTTAGTCATTAAAGATTATTGATTTCATTTCAAAATGTGCAGTTAAAAGGACAATCCTGGGGCTGGATCAATGGCCCAGTGGATAAAGCACTTGCCGGGTGTGCAGGAGGATCTGAGTGTAGGTCCCTAGCACTTGTGTAAAAGCTTGGTATTGCCAGTGCTGGGTGGGCAGAGATGGCAGATCGCAGGGGCCTAGCAGAGAGCCAGTCTAGTTGAAATGGTGGGCTCCAGGTTTGGTGAGATGTCCTGTCCCCCCCAAAAAAAGTAGAGATGTGACTGTAGAACACATGCTGATGTGAGCCTCTGGCTTCCTCATGCACGGACCAAGGTGAGTGCACCTGCGTGTGTGAGAGAGAGAGGGAGGGAGGGAGGGAGGGAGATGGGGGGGCAGGGAGAGGGAGCAATTCCTTGTGTTCTCTTAGGCTTTACTCCATGCCCACACCCTACCAAGCAGAATCAGCTGGTGGTGAACTTCAACATATGTAAACCTGTCACACCAAGGCAGAAGCAGTGCTTTAAGGAACATGGTTACCTGTACACTGACCACAATGACCAAAGATGTGGCCATGGTCACGGCAAAGGACTGGTAGTCAGCAATGTGCTGACCATCCTCTCCAGCCACGTTGTGAAAGGCCCCATAGGGAATGAAGAAAAGGGCTAACGAGGTGTAGATTCCATGTGCCACACAGATGAAAAATCTCCGCTTATTAAAAAGTAGATTCAGTTGTCCCGGTTCATAGAGCTGAGGACAGTCCATGCTGTTCTGTTCACTCACATCCTGTAAACAGAGTGTAAATTCAGGGGAGGAGCACTGAGGAAGAACCAGAGAGGCCCTGTACTCCCTACCCCCAAAAAGAGATGAGGTCATTGTAAGCACACCCTTTTACCTACTAATCCTTCGGCGATGACAAGACATTATCTTGTTTTTATTCCCAGAAGGACCCACCCAATTATAAATTACCCTTATCTTTCCATCAAGAGACCTCCATCCCCAGGAGAAAGACAAAGGAGAGGTCACACAGATCATGTATAGCTGAGCCAGGACGTGACTGTACTTGAATACAGCTATTTGAACTCAAATCAAAATGTGTTGTCTACATCTTCCACAGGCTGCTGTGGCTGCTGTCTCTCGGAGGGATTCCAGCTCCAGGATTCCAGCACATGATGTATAGTCGTGGACCAGAAGGAAATTGCTAATGCTTTTTTCTTTTTTCTTTTTTCTTTTTTTCTTTTTTTTTTTTTTTTTTTGGTAGTAATCAGGAGAGGGATGCAGAGAGATGCAGGGTCGGAACTGGCAATTTGGGGAGGAGGTGAGCAGAGACTATGAGAAAATCCCATGTGGGGTTCAAAATAGGAAGCGCAGGGGGCGGGGTAGGGGGTGTGCTGAAACCAAGCACATAGGATCTGAGCACTTCACTCAGTGAGGACTGAGTAGTAAATGTCAAGAGAACCACACAAAATAAGAGGCTTCATATTTAGCAGCCACCAAGCTCCAGAGGCAACTTAACTGGTTTTTCTAAGCTCTAATGAATATATGCATCTATGAAGCAGATTCTGCTTTTCTGGCTAACTGCAAAATGATGCCAGTACCACAGTGTGAGCATCAAAACCAAGGCCAATACCAAAAGGATGGCCAGCATAGGAGACTGGACAGAAATAAAAGCCAGCCAGGCAGTAGTGGCGCATACCTTTAAGCCCAACACTTGGAGGCAGTGGCAGAGGCAGGTGATCGTTGTGAGTTTGAGGCCAGCCTGGTCTATAGAGCTAGTTTCAGGGCAGCCTAGGCTACACAAAGAAACTCTGTCTCAAAAGACAAAACAAAACAAAAAAGAGAAGGCCATAGATGGAGAAGTGGCAGCCATGATGTTGAGGTCTGGGGGGAGATCCAGTTCTCCTTCCTCTTTGTTGGATGACCCAGACTACACAGGATGGGATTCCATGAATCCTGACACAGCCTCTTTAAGAAGTCCTTGCTGGAGAAGCTGCTGGATACCTGTCTGGTGACTGGTATGGTTACCTGCACACAGTGCTGAGCTGAAGGCCTGCCAACAGGTTTTGGCCATGTGTCGTCACTTAACCCGAGTCTTGGTTTCTTCATCTGCAGAAGTCCAGGTAGTAATGCCTCCCTCACAAAGACCACTGTCACAACTAAGAGGTGCTTGTGCAGAGCCCCTTTTCACCTATTAAATAGTCAATCGCCTATGCTAACCCAAAACATGAATAAAATGATAATACTCAGTAATGACAGTAAAATGTAGCAGCCCCAATTCAAGGGAGCTTGTGGTGAGCTTAGTTCTTACTGGCTGGCTGGCTGACAGGTCTATAACTAGAACGCCCTCACCCACCAGGGCTTGCTTGACTTCAAGACAAAATGAGTGACACCACAGGTGGTCCCTGTGGCCTTCTAGGCCAGCATTCATGATTTCTGCCATCAGCTTAAGGGCCAACTCGGACAAACCAAGAAAAGAGAGGAACAGACTTGATGTCAATATGAGGCTTATTGTGTTTTCGTTTTGCTTTGCTTTGTTTTTTTTTTTTTTTTCAAATTGCACAATAACTGGTTTGGGTTTTCTTTTTTCCCAGAACTGCCTTATTTTTACTATTTGATTCCACACTGTGGGCAGCTACAAAGCCCCAAGAAAAGAAACACTTGTAAACACCAGCACTTGGAAGAGCACATGCTAAACCCTTTACATCTAAGGTCTTTTGAAGTCAGTACTTTGTGCAGATGCCCTTTCTTGCATATGGACAGGAGACTCAGAACCGACTACAAAGTAGACAGAACAGAGAAGGGAGTGGCCTCACAGTGTGAAGATGTGTGTTGTGCAATATATAGCTTTGGGCCAGAAAACGAAGCCGAGTAAACTGCTCTAATAACAGATCGGAGAAAATCTGGTCTCAAAAATACTTTTTTAAAAAACTCCCTTTTTAAAGTAATACACTTTAATTGTGCCATGGAAACTACTGGCTAGGCTTCCACTTCCCCACAGACAGCCAGACTTCCCCCTTTGCCAGGAAGTACGTTCCAAGCCGGAGTGGACCATGAAGCACCATTTTTTTGTCATTGATTTCTCCCCCTCCTCCTGTCTCACACACAAACACACTAGATGAAAGTCTGTGTTCTTTCTCTCCGTGACTGAGGGCTTGTGTGAGCTTGCCTGTCTTAGTAGGTCTCTTCTGGTCTTTGATGGCTGAGGAGGTTTCACTGTACCTGCGGATATTTTATGTCCCACCCTTTGTCCCTTCATTCTTCCTTAGGCCTGCCTGGTTCTCTACAAACCCCCAGAGGCTAACATAGCACTTTCCGGTGCATGAACTCAGGGACATTTTAATGTCTGAAGCCTGAGCAACAGGTTCATGAAAGGACTACTTGGCAGGGGAGCACCCTTCGGAATAAGCTTCATTAGAAGAAAGAGCCTCGTTAACTGTGCACAGAAGGGGAAATGGCAGGGCTTGAAATGGGAGAGCATTAGGAGAGGTAGCCACTCTCAGGTCCCAGTGAGACCCAAGACAAGGCTCACTCAGTCCCTGTGGCTCCTCCCAGAGCATCTCACCCTGCCCCTACGCTAAACTTCTCCAGCCTAAAGGGTTCCCGTCCCTTCCCTGCTTCTCGTTCCTGCATCACCCGCCATCATTTCAGCCATGCACTCTCTTGGTCCTCACTTCCTCTTTTCGTCCATTTGTCCACTTTTCTTTCCCCTTTCTCTTCTCTTCCTCTTTCACTCCCCCAACCCCCAACCCCCACCTTATGGCCCAGTTCCATCTGGACTTTTCCAGATGCCTCTGGGAGCTCTCTCCTTCATCTCTATAGTAAAAGCCTTCTCCTCAACCATACCTTGGAGCGGCCATGTCCTCATTTTTGTTCAGCTGCCATGTCTAGCATGATGAGAAGCTAAGAGAGAAGCCTTCTTTTGAACAAGGGGATTTTTATTTTACTATTATAGACTCTAAAGGGGACAGCAGGAATTTCCATACTGCATTATTTGGAAGGCAAGCATAGTTTAAAATCATCTTTGTCTTGGGAAGTAGAGGAGGAAAGCTGGGCTCTTTTTTTCCTGCCAAGAACGGGTGTGCTCTAAGAGTCACAGAACTGGACTGTCAACTCATGATGGACTGCAGGTCATTGTGACCTGATAGGGACGGGGAAGCTAGAGAATCTGTGCCCTAACATTTAACGGGGTAAGAAAGTAAAGACATAGTTACGTAAGGAAGTAAAAGACCTGTACAATGAAAAACTTTAAAACACCAACAAAAGAAGTTGAAGAAGACGCAGAAGATGGACAGACCTCTCCTGTATTCATGAATTGCTAGAAACAGCATTGTGAAAATGCCCATCCTTCCCAAATCAACCTCCAGATTCAATGCAACCTCGATCAAAATTCTAATGCAATTCTTCATAGAAATGGAAAAACATCAGAATTAATGGAATCACGGAAGACTCAAGATAGCCAGAACAGCTTGCAACAATAAAAACACTGCTAGAAACATCACCACTCCTTATTTTAACTTACACTACTGGGCTATGCTGTTAAGTGTTAGTACTGGTGCAAAAAAAAAAAAAAAGCACACTAATCAGTAAAAGAAAATTTAACCCCAAGATATAAGTCCAAATACCTAGATCCAACTGACTTGTTTTGTAAAGATGACTCAAAAAGCATTAAATGGATCTACCATGTGAACCAGGGCAAATATCTAAAGGACCCTACATCCTACCACAAGGACACATGTTTATCCATGCTCTCTGCACAATAGCCAGGAAATGCAAACAACCTAGATGTCCACCGGCTGATGACTCTGTAATGAAAATGTGATTCATATCCCAATAGAACTTTATCTAGCTGTAAAGAAAACTGAAATAATGAAACTTGCAGGTGAATTGGATAGAACTGGAAAAAATATATGGAATGAGGTAACCCAGACCCTAAAAGATGTAGGCAATGTATTCTCACATGTATGTGGACCCTTAGCTTTGACTCTTTAGATTTGTGTATTTAGCTTGGAATACCTGCTGAAGCCAGGAAACTGGAGAGGGATCACTGATGGGGGAAGAAAGAACATAAGGAGCAGGGATAGTGAAATGCAAGTATTGTGAAGGGATGAAGGGGGACTGATGCACAGGAAGATCTAAGTGGGAGAGTAGGCAGAGGAGAGGCTGGGGAGAGGAATAACTAATGTCAGGCTATTTTTTAAAACTATATAGAAACCTACTATTTTACCAGCTTTCTACACACACACTTAGAATTACCCTTCTTAGAGAAGAATACTTCTCCCAGAAGTCATAGCTGGCAAATAAAAATCCAAGTACTATGTATGGGATAACTCCCATTGAATTTGTTGGTCAGGAGCATCTGGGAGGAGCCCAAAATAATAATAAAACATTGTCACTGATCTTGGTTGCCCACCAGACCTTGCTGGTGAGATTCTATTGCTGAAGACACCACACACTTTGGTCATGGAACATGGAGAAATCAAATTGATTCTGACCAGGACAATTCCTCCCTGTGGGCTAGCAATCATGTTTCTAGAAGGTGCTATGCAGGTCACCAAAGGAGAAAGGTCATCAACAGTCTTATCCAGTTGTGAAATCCTCAAGCTTCAATAACAAACAGCCCAGCAAGAAACACCCATGGGTGCAACAAGGGCACATGTGTTATAAAAGTAACCAAATGCTTCCTGATTGGATAAGACCCAATCTGTAGGAGACAACTTATGTTGGTACAGTACATCTGTCTAAGAACCCACAGCTGGTCCACTCCCCAGCCCTAGGGGTGAAGGTACTACTTTTATTTTGATACATGGACACAGAATCAAACTGATCTCTAAATATGTATTTCTACACCCATGGGTTAATGGAGCTCCCATTCCTCATGAGAGAGGCTTCTTTGTGAAGTGGATGATGTTTCATACAGACACTCACAACTGGTCAAAGCACAAAGAATAATGTTTATAGTTTGCTCAGCCATTCACGGGAGCTCTATAGCATATGCTTCATTCTAAGGCTCAGGAAATATCACAAAAGGGAGTGGGTGGTGACAATATTGTAAGAGCCAGAGGTCAGGACAAGGTGGGAGGGTAGAGGAAATGGCTTCTGGACACGACATGGTCACTGCCCTCGTGAGCTCACAGTGACTATGGTTTTCTGTACAAGACCTGTACTTGATCAAGCAAGTCACCTTTCCAACCTAGATAGGAGAGGGGCTCATGATGGCAGCTAATGGCTACAAGGGGAGGGAGAGTCATTTTTTAATAATACTTCCCCTGGTATGTCAGCCATGCTCCAGTGGGAGGCCTCACATCCATGTGTACATAGATGGGGCGATTCAGACTCTGTGGGTCATTTAAAAAGGAGAGATGGGGGATGTGACGTTAAGAAGGGCAGTGGGTCCTGCTCAAACTATGGCACCAGCCAAGGACAATACAAGCAGTAAACCTCGAACCTCTACCCAGATCTAGCCAATGGATAGGACGTTTTTCACAGTTGAGTGGAGAGTGGGGTCTGACTTTCACACCAACTCTGGTGCCCCATATTTGACCACATACCCTTGATGGACAGGCCTGGTGGCACTGAGGAAGGATAGCAGGCTACCAAGAAGAGATTTGATACCCTATAAGCATATACAGGGGGAGGAGGTCCCCCTCAGTCACAGTCATAGGGGAGGGGAGTAAGGGGAAAATGAGAGGGAGAGAGGGAGGAATGGGAGGATACAAGGGATGGGATAATAATTTAGATGTAATATGAATAAATTACTAAAATATATTTTAAAAAAAGAAGGACAGTGGGGGTATTGGGGTGCATCTGGGAAGACTTAGGAGTAGGAGTTGGGGCAGTTAATGTGATCATAATACATTGTGCATGTTTGTGAAATTCTCAAAAAATTAATTTAAAATATTATATTTTTTAAAAAGATACAATCATGGTAATTTGAGAAATGCTGGACTTAAATGAAAGGATAAAACTTCATGCATGGCTTCCCAGAACCTTACATCAACAGGGCAAGATGTGAGTCCCTAAGAACAGACGAGGCGAACTTGGATGGTGAACCTCTCTGGAGAAGCAGCAGGGAAGGAAAGGGACCCAAAAGGACATGTGACCCATGCAACACTTCTTTGAAAAAAACCACATTCCTAATGATCTTCCCACGAATCAGCCTTCTACGTAAAAAGCTCACCAGCAACAGCTGAAAGATTCAGTGGAGAAAGAAAGCAGCAAATAGAGCAAAAATCACATACCTGGTCAAAAATTCCCATGGCTAGAACGGGTAGTGATGTATAAACGATGTTAAAAAGAGTGATGAACCACTGGTCATAAACGGTCTGAAAAGAAGTGACAAAAGAAGTGACACGTCCATAAGAAACCCCGTCCACAGAGTGAAAACATCCATTGTCAGGGCTAGGTAGCTCAGAGGTCAAGGGCTGAGACCTGGTTTCTCCGAAGGTTCTGCCCCTGATGGGAGCTGCAGGTGTCTCTCACTTCTGTCTCCTTACCTCTAGGTAGTTTGTTTTGGCTTAATGTGTTCCTTGTTGTTTTTAAGATGGGGCCATAGTCATGAGGTAGCCCAGGCTGTCCTCAGATTTGAAGCTATCCTCCTGACTCTGGCTCCCACATGCTGGGGTTAGAGGCATGCATCACCATGCTCAGCTCTAGCTCAGCTCTGGAGCAGCATCACATCCCAATCACTGTTCATCAGTAGGGGCGAGATGAGCTAATGCATGCGGCATGCCAAAGCAACACACAATAGCACACATATGTGAGACACCAGACCTTACAGAGGATTACTATTGCACTCTCAAAGTTCTTCATAGCTAATTACAAGTTCAAATACATGATCTAAGTGATACACAAATAATCCACTAAAGTATTCCCAAAGAAACATAGAGATAAGCCCATTACCCCTAGACTCTGTTCAAATATTTTCTCGGGAGAAGCTTGGAGCAGAGGGAGCACAAATCTCATTGCTGCACTGGACGTAAGCAAGACGGTCAGAGCATCCCCAGAGCAGGATGCAAAAGACAGCCTTGTCTAGGGGGTTGGCAACATAGCGCAGACAGTGGAGTGCTTGCACAGCATGCGTGGTGCCTTAGATTTGATCTGTAGTGCTATGTAAGCCAGAAGTAGAGGTCCAGGTCTCCAATCACAGCACCCCGAAGGTAGAAGTGGGGACTAGCAATTCTAGGTCACCTTCAATTACACAGTGAGTTTGAGGTCAACCTGGCCTCCAAAAGACGTTGTTCTGCGCCTCCCCCAAAAACAAACAAACAAATAAAATCTTTGCACATGAGTCCCACTGTTGGAATAGAAATTACATACCAATTTTGTTGATGTCATAGAAAAGTGGAGACTCTCTCAGAGTCTCTTGGTATAGGGATATGCAGACATAAAAAAACCCCAGACCTCTGGCTCCTAACCAATGACCATCCTACTGCCCCAATGACATTTGTTCATTTATATTTCAATATGCATTGAGAACTAGCTATGCATCAAGTATTAGGTTCTTTGTACCAATAATTCAACATGATCACTCAACTGAAAATTTATCAAGAAATTTGCATTGTAATGGCGAAGGGAAGATACAATAAAAAGTCACATTTTGAAGGAAGGAAGAAGCGAGTGAGTGAGTGAGTGAGTGAGTGAGTGAGTGAGTGAATTAGAATACGGTAATTACCAGGGAAAAAAGGAGACAGGGGTGTGAGAGGGTTATCGGTGTAACAAGGCGACTGAAGATGACCTCACTAAGAAGTGACACCACAGACAAAGTCTGAAGGAAGGGATTGAGAGAGCAGATTTCTAGCACAAGCTCACTCCCATGATCCAGGACAAGCTCATGAGGCATACCTGAGACTGAAAAGCATCACATGCCAGGCAGGTAGCCGGCCTGCCACTGAGCGACCCAGAGATACCAATACGGGGGATGGTAGACGTCAAGAGCTAAGGAAGAGCCCAAGCATTGCCTTAAAATACCAGCATTTGGTGGGGCTGAGGCAGGGGGTAAGAGAGAGAGCAAGAAAGTTTGAGCTCATCTGAGAGAACTTAGTGAAATGCCATCCCAGTAAATAAGTAGATAAATTAATTAATTAATCCCTAAAGTCAGGGTTTCTGTGTGGTTAACTGGTTGAAAGCTTCAGAGGATTGGTATTAAGCTAAGAACAGACTGAAGGGGAAGGATGTAAGTGGAAGCAAGGGAGGAGTCTCCAATGGTGCTCCCAGTCTCTGGTGGTGCTCCCAATAAAAGAAAAAGGGCTCTAGATCGACCTAACAAATGTTGAATATATTCCGAAGTGCAATTTCTTTGTGAGGAAGTGCTAAAGCATTGGGGAACTTTAAAATCAAACAAGCCAGCAACATTAAAGTGGGCTGTACTTAGTTACATAAACAAGACAACCCTTTCAAGTATGTCCTGCAGATGTAAATTATCTCAAAGAGAAACTATCCTGGTGTATCTTTAAAGGCTAACTCTGATTTTTTTTTTTTAAGTGTTCTGTGTCTTGGCAGCATCGTTTACTCTTGCAATGAGGATAGATTTGTTACAGGAAAAGACAAGAGTAAGCTGTTCCTCAGATGTCAAACGCCAACAGTGTTCTGTGCAGTTCTAGTGAACTTGACTAACATAGACACTGGAGTAACTGGTCATGGACTCGGAGACATTTTCAGCACGATTGGATCCTGTGCTGAGCGACAGGCACCGGAGCATCCTTGGTGTCCACTAGGTCTGAAGAGTGAACAGGATGGGAAAGGGCTAGTAAAGGTGTGAGGAAATGTCTGAGGCAGCTTCCTACCAGTGAAAACATTCTCTCCAGGAGGGAGGGAAGGAGAGGCACATGAAGCTCAGGAGGTAAACAAAATGTTACATGTCTGGAAAAGCATAAACTTGGAAGGTTCCAGAAGCTCCCTCCGCCCTTAGCTTTATAAAATGAGGAAAGAGCCTGCCGAGCTGGGCAGAGAAGAGGCACATTCATGCCGCCTGCAAGCTGTGCAGGGCGCTGTAGGGTCACAGCTTTCATGGGTGTCAGCAAGTGGCTTTGTGATGACGCAGCTGTCTCTGTGTCATCTCTAGCCCTGTAGGTACCCCCTCTACCCCCACCCGTCCTGTTAGTGACCCCAATGAAAACCGGTTGGTTCACCAAGATGGACATTACTGTAATTCTTATTTTGGTCTGTTGTGAGCCTGTGTGCTGTGTCTCCCCTGGAAAACTCTCACACACACACAACAGGGAGGAAATCTTTTATTCTCTGTGCATCTGAGATGGTTAGTTTTATGTCAACTGGACACAAGCTAGAGTCATTTGGGAAGAGGAAATTGGAGACTCCTCCCTTTCTGTACCAGCCCTCCACCAACTCAGTCTTCAGATCCATGACGTCATCCTGTCCAATGGCCAGCACTCACCTCTCCTACCTATTCCTGCAGCCCCTTGGCTGAGGTGCCCATCCTCTGTCTCCAGCCTGCTCAGCTTTGATTGATCCTGAAGAATCAACTTGAGGAAGGTGGCCAGTCTTCTAGGATGCCTTTCTGAGCTATTGCACTCCCATCCCTTGTAGAGAATTACATCACTCATCTTAGGACCCGCCTTCCCAGGTGATGGGCACTGACTTGAAGCAGTTTGGAAGCCAAGAGCCTTCCTCCAACAGGCTCATGCCAGGCCTGGACTCCAGGCTACTTGTTAGTACCACGACTCACGGCATCTCCGTGCTTCCTAACACTGACCTGTGATTACAGGCCATGCTGGTGCCTAGCCCCACCCTATCAACCTGCCAGCTCCTGGAGACTTCCTCATCCGGGAGCCCAAGAATCTAACTCAGTATCTAGCATGTAGTAAGTTACAAATAATCTCATAAAAGGGTTTGGTTTGGGGTCACAGTGCTTGCCTAGTATAACCCAGCCCCTGAGTTTGAACACCAGACACCAGCATTGGAAAAAAAAAAAGAAAGAAAGAAAGAAAGAAAGAAAGAAAAGAAAAGAAAAGAAAAGAAAAGAAACAAGAGCATGAGATGTCTCTTTGGAAATGCATATCCTCAGGTTTCCTGTATGTTACAGACAGAGAAAGTCTATATAATCTCAAAAAACATTTGTCTGCTAAAGAAAACACACAGGGAAATAAGCAGAGGTGTACCCCTTTAGTTCCTTGGTTGTTGCTCTGCACAGTTAGCAGTCTCACTGGTAGGGCTGCGTGGAAGGGCCAAGCCTGAACATCAGCCCGTCCCAGGGGTTTCCAAGGGGCACATCTGGGAGGCAAAGGCAGGGGACCTCTCCTGCCTTGAGGAAACAGGCCTTGGGTATCAAAGCCTGTGACGCCATCGGGCCTCAGGGTTAGTCTCGCCTTCCCACCACTTCTCAAAATTTCACTGTATATTTTCTTATACTACTTGACAAACCTTTTCCAGGCTTGACAAGATAATTGCTTCCATATTACATGGGTTTTTTTTTTAAGATACACATCTCTGTATCTCCCTGACAATGATAAATTGTCATCAGATAATATCATCTCAAGTGCTCAGTGCCAACGCTTACACAGTTTCCAATGTGAATTTCCTAAACTGGGCCTCAGCAATTTTTGGAGGGACAGCTCATCTTTATTAAAGCCCCCGAAGGACTGGATGCTTTTAAAAATAAGTTACAGATATTAACAATACACACACACACACACACACACACACACACACACACACACACACACACTGAACTCAAGGAAAATCCTGTAGGCTGCTTCAGTGGATCAGGGTAAGGCAAGCCCTGCAGAAAGAGCCATGCTCCAACCTTTGTCTCAGTTCTGTCAAAAAAAAAAAAAAAAAAAATCCCAGCTGGAAATCTCACCAAGCCCGGTGATGTTTCTTTGTCCCTCAGTGGTGAGTTGAGTTGGAGTATTTGTTGACAGGAGGTGAACTCGGGCTTCCAGATGATGTTAGAAGGAAGGCTGTTCACCTGGGGAAGCTTGCTGGAGCCCCCGAGCAGACAGAGCTGAAGGGGAGACTTGCACTCCTGAGCAGGCTCACCGCTGATTCCCAGCTCCTGAGGACTCACATTCTTCTTTTATAAAATAACACTTTACGCTCTCACCTCTGAACCCTCTGCCAGAGCAAAGGGTCTACGCCAGCATGCACTTTGGGGGCCATCAAGGCAGCTCGGTGTGTAAAGATGCTTGTGCCTAAGTGTGATGGCCTGAGTTTGAGTTCAGGGCTGGCATGGTGGAGGGAGACAGCAGACTCCTGAGCATTATCCTCTCCCCTGCGCATGAGCTCCTCGTCCCAGACACGCACAGGATACATTCTTTAAGTACAATTTAAATATTGCGTGTTTTCATTTATATGTAAAAGTTAGTATTTAAACTTTTGATAGGTTTGCTACCATCTGAATAAACACAGAGGTTAGGTACCTAGTAAGAGACACAGGGGTTGGGAGGGGGAGAGGATCTTCCAAGGAGAGGGGTTGGGTGGAGGATCTTTCAAGGAGGGCGAAACGCAATATGACGTTATGGAGAGATAAAAAGGAAACATAAGAGGAGCCTTAAATAGGGAGATGGAAGAGAAGGGCCAAGGAGGAAATTCAGAGAGGGATAACACCAAAGGCCTTATGCAAAACCATGTGGAAACCTAATACTGCAAAGGAGCTGTGGTTTGAATAGGAATGCCTTCCTTGGTTCATATGATTGACTGCTTGGTCACTAGGGAGTGGCACTACTTGAGAGGGATTAGTAGTATGGTCTTGGAGGAAGTGTGTCCCCAGGGGTGGGATTTGAGATTTCAAGAGCCCTAGCCAGGCCCAGTGGTTTTCTCTTCTTGCTGCATGCAGATCTGGATGTAGAACTCTCAGCTCCTTCTCCAGCACCATGTCTGCCTGTGTGCTGCTATGCTTCCCGCCATGCTGATAACGGACTAACCCTCTGAAACTGTAAGCCAGGAAATCATTTCCTTTGTAAGCGTTGCCTTGGTCATGGCATCTCTTCCCAGCAATAAAACACTAAGACAAGCTTCCTAAAACATATATAGAATTTAAATAACATTACCATATAATGGGAAAAATATGCCACCAAGTAAACTCCCCAGTGCCAAGAAGGAGTTACCTCCTGTTGAGTCACTGGTCAAAAGGGTACCATAGCCTCCCCCAACCCTAAACATTATAGGCTATCACCAAGGCTATTGGCTACTCTCCACAAGCTGATGGTAAGACTCTGCTGTTGAAGACACAACATACATGTAATTGAACAACAAATCAAGTGGGAGCCCAACTAAAAGTTTCATCCTTACTGACTAGCATTTACAGTGCTAGAAGGTACTCTGTATGCCCCTGGAGGAGAAACAGAATCATAAATATCACCCAGCTACAAAAGCTACAACTTATAAAAGCAACCTACCTGCAAGACATACTGGTGTGACAGTGGCACAGATATTAGGGGGATAACCAACCACTTTTTAAAACGGGGTTTTATCTGAAGTGTGTTATCTCCAGCAACAGGGCCTCACCTTCAAGTTCTGGGAGGTGACCAAGTGTAATGGCAATTACCCATAATGCTTTGAGAGTCTCTTTGACTCCCCCTGATGCATAACTCCACGGGAGCTTTCCCATAGCCAACACTGGGGCTCTTGTTAGATTCCATTTAATACAAAGCCACGCAGAAATATTTTCTAAAATTGGCAGAATACAGAGAGGGGATTTTTCTCAATGATGCTATGTAGGGCAAGAACTCTGATCTAGAGCTTGCATTTAACCACTCTAAAGATGGAGTCCCCCTAGCCCCAGCCCACTCCATGAGATAGAACCCATCCATACCTGACACAGCTAAAAGTGGCCAAGAACTGCAGACTGGATAGGTCATGGACCTACAAGAAAACCTACTATTATTTTTCTGTTAAGGGAACGGAGCGACAAAATGTCTCTTAGTGGCATGTTTCTATATCCATAGATCAGTGCATCACTCAACCCTCATCAGGAAGCTTCTTCTTATGACAGATGCGGATTAACGCAGCGACACATAACAAGACAATGTGGAACACTCCCCCCTAAGTGGGATGTTTTCATCTAACTCCTCGCATTAACACTCGGGGATCGATCGATGAGCAAGAGGAGGTAGAAAGATTGTAAGAGCCAGAGGTGACGGATGACGCCAAGGAAATGGTGTCTTCCTGACACAGCAGGACTGATACACAAGTAAATGTACAGAGACTGTGGTAGCATGCAAAAGTCTTGCATAGGTTCAAGCCAGACAAACATACCAACACTGAAAAAGGGAAGTGAACACAATGTCCCACCCCTAACCAAGAATGTATTTGCAATTGATACCTAATTGGAAAGGAAAAATCATTTTTCTCCAGTGGAGTTATCACTAGGTATGTCAACCACACTCCAGGGCAGGCTCTATGCCAGGAGCCATTGACCAGCTCCGTGTTTGTCTGTTGTGGGATTTTTATTTCATTCTGAGGTTTGGGGGGGGAGGCTTTTTTTGTTTTACTATGTTTTGGGGTTTTTAAATTTTATTTTGTTGTTATTGTTTTTCTAGGGGGAGTTTTTTGTTTTTGTTTTTGTTTTTGAGAGAGAAGGAATATGAAGTTAAATGGGTAGGGAGGTGAGATCTGAGAGGAGTTGGGGGAGGAGAAAATATCAAAATATATTTTATGAAAAAATTGAATCAAAAAACTTGGTTGAACAAATAAGAGAAATGTGGCCATGGATTGATTTAACATTCGTTCCACATTTATACAAATAAAATCACTCCCGGGCTGTAAGTTCTCTGTGGATGGGAATTTACTTCCCTCCGTGTCATGGCAGCATCCCTGCATACCAACAGAGCACCTGCCCTAAACTGGAACTAAGCCAACTGTTGCTAAGTGAGCAAACATTCAAAGACACAAGAGAATGTCTCATCTCTGCCAGGACTGCATTGAAAGGGAGCTTGAAGGGTAGGCCACACGGGAGAAGACCAGCAGGAAGTAAGAGCTCTCTTCAAAAAAGGTGGGTTTTAGGGCCTGAGGAGAACCCCCACATCCAGCACATGACTTTGGAGGCCAAAGCCACCTAGATGGTTTCCATGGAGGCAAGAATGTGCCGCATTCATAGGTTCTCAGGCTGCATAGACTGGCCAGTGTCTCTTCCAAACATGTTGGTTTCTTTGTGTTTGCCTCATTATAACATATTGTCCTTAGAAGAACAGGACTCAGAGAGGAAGCCAAAACATGTCACAAACCTGGTGCTAATCAAGCCCTACAAGTGAAAAACAGGGAGAAGAGACAGCCAGGCTCGCCAACTCAAGCCCCACCTCCCAGCGGCCCTCCCAGCCAGTTCTCAGTACCCCTGAGACATGCTGTGGGACTAGGGAGACTCCATCTTTAGAGTGGTTAAATGCAAGCTCTAGATCAGGGCTCCTGCCCTACATAGCATCATTGAGAAAAATCCCCTCTCTGTATTCTGCCAATTTTAGAAAATATTTCTGCGTGGCTTTGTATTAAATGGAATCTAACAAGAGCCCCAGTTTTGGCCATGGGAAAGCTCCCCTGGAGTTATGCATCAGGGGAGTCAAAGAGACTCTCAAAGCATTATGGGTAATTGCCATTACACTTGGTCACCTCCCAGAACTTGAAGGTAAGACTTTGTTGCTGAAGATACCACATTTAGGGCTTAAAAGAATCAAGCTGAAACTGACCTCGAAGCCTCCTCCCTGAGTGCCAGCTCTCATACTCTCTGAAGGTTCTCCATGAGCTGTCCAGGGAGAAGAGCAGTCAACAGGCCTACAGAGCTGTGGGATCAATGAGTCACAGTAGCCAGCAGAGCAAGATCTACCAAAGGATGCAAAGTGGCCCTTAAATGATATCAACACTATCTATAGATGAACTTTAGCTGGCAGGATGATAGCAAAGCAGCTCTGATGTCAGAGCATCAACTTCTTCTCCTTGGGGTAAAATTTCATACTGCCCTCTAAATTCCTATCTCTGTGCCCATCAATTGGTGCAGCTTCTAGACCACATCAGAGACGCTTCTTTGCGCAGTGGATGATGGTTAATATAGAAACTCACATCTGGTCAAAGTTGCAGAGGGTCTGTGGAGTGCCTAGCCATAAATGGGGGCATCTATATTACACCCTATGTCCCCAGGGGACCACTGAGGAAGAAGGGGCAGAAAGATTATAAGAGCCAGAGGCCAGCACAGTGGAGGAAGATGAAAATGAGAAATCGATCTCCTTTGGGCATGACACGCCCTGCGCTCACGAACACATGGTAACTATGGTTACCTGAATGAGATGTGCAAACATCAGGTCAGTCCCTGTTCCAGCCTGCACGGGAGAGCTGTTCATGACCCACCAAGTTGGCTGGGGAACTTTTAGTAACTGATAGCTCACAGTAGAGGGAAACTCAGTTTCTTTAAATCTGTGGTCGCTGGTGGGTTGGCCACGTGCCAGTGAACGGCCGCACACTCATGAGTTTGTGGGCAGCACATATTGGATTTAGCAAGTCATAATTTTTTAAGACATAAATTTGGGGGGGAGTGGAGTGGAAATGGATCTGGACAAAGTTGGGGTGCGGTGGGTGTAGTATGATCAAGCATATTGTAGGCGTGTGTGAAAGTTTTAAAGAAAAAAAATATTTTTAAGACTCTCCATTAAGTGTACCTGTTATCATACCAAAACATTTCAAGAAAAGCTAAATGATATGTGAGTAGTAATTAGTTATTCTATAAATAAGAAAACTCTAGCTACACATATATTTCTATGTGGGTTGGATTCAAAGCTCATCAACACTGAGTCGCCTAATGATTATACTGCCCTGAATCGGGTGTGTAAGTGTCTTTTTTCTTTATCAGTAAAACAGTGTGCAGAAGAGTAGGTGTCGCTCATGGGAGGAGAAACGAGGTGCTTTTTTACTCACCTGCGCTGAGAAGCCACAGAAGAAGGCGAACCAGAAGTGCACAAGGGTGAAGGCAAAGTTCTTGTAGAAGAAATAGCATAAAAACTTGCACATTCTGTAATAGGACCACCTCCCGTGGACCAGAAGCAGCCGTTGGAGATACCTAAACTGAGCCAGCGCGTAGTCGCTGGCTAAGACCGCTTGCAGTCCTTCCTGACCACTGATGCCAACGCCAATGTGAGCGCCTGGGAGGGAAAGGAAAGGGGAAAGCGTTCACCCCCAAACAAACTCGCAGTGTCTTTAAGGAACTTGCTCCTCTTTTGTGTGACTCATTTACTGTAACTGTGTAGCTATGATAATTATTATAGTTTTTCACATGCATTCATGACCTCGTCACATAGTTAACTATTACCCTAGTTGCTGGGGAAAGTTTGGAAATGTGCGCTTTACGCTTGTAAATAACAACAATGGCCTCAATCCAGCCGCTACAAATGCAGTCGTGGATTCTCTCACCTACCCTGACTGGTTGCTCCCTCCCAAACAGGAGAAGGCAAGCAATATCATTTTCTTTTCTTTTCTTTTATTAATTTATTCATATTACATCTCAATGGTTATCCCATCCCTTGTATCCTCCCATTCCTCCCTCCCTCCTATTTTCCCCTTACTCCCCTCCCCTATGACTGTAACTGAGGGGGACTTCCTCCCTCTGTATATGCTCATAGAGCAATGTCATATTCTAAACTAAGAAAGACGCAGGTGACCTAACTGAAGAGAAATCTCCTAGGGATACTAATAACTGTGCAAGCACTGAACCCAGGAAGTATAATTTATGTAAGAACCACAGTAAAATCACATAAATGCACTACATATTATCACATGCTGAAACAGGGCTCCATTTGTGCATCATGTGTAGCGTGCATCATGGAGAGAATACCCTCTTACTTTTAATCATGCTGACATCATTGGCCCCGTCACCAATGGCCAAAGTCACAGCGTTTCTGTGTTTTTTCACCAACTCTACTACTTGGGCTTTCTGGAGCGGGGTGACTCTGCAGCAAACGACAGTCTTACACACGCAGGCCAGCTCCAAAAGGTCATTCTCAACATCACTTTCTAGGGCATGGGCCTGTACCATCAAAACAAACAGAAACAAATAGCAACAGAACGCATGGTGATGGTAAGTCACACAGCAAATGTCTTGGTTCTTAACTGACTTACCTTATCAACTCAGGGTCGCAAAAGCAACAGCACATATGAATATAATGAATATTGAGCCATTTGGTAAGTTTCAAGGAAATTTAACATAAAGATAAGAGATGTTCGCTCAGTGTGTCTCCGTGACATGTTACCACGCCATCTTGGCAAGATATAGCTATAACAGACATAGGGAAAGTTCTAGGAACGCCTAGAATCAGCGGAAGCAAATAGATAGAGCCTATCTACCTCTCAGTGGTTTTAAATGAACCGCCAAGCATAGTGATTTAGACACAGCAAGCTGCTGGTCTCCTTGCACTGACAAGCACGGTCAGTGTTTGTGCTGGCAAGATTAAAAGAACAGGAGTTGAGGTTGGCCCTGGAAAACCACTGTGGCTGAAACCGGAAGCCTGAACCAGAGGGTGGCAAGCAGCCTGCACCCCAGCCAGGGCTCCGCAACCGTGCCCATCCTTGCTCCACATAGACAATGCCTGTTATCCTCTGAGAGATTACTGAAAGAGAGGACACGGGTCTCTCCGACTAACTGGGAAATTGCCTTTCTAGAAACACCTCATCTTGCACTCTGTGATGGACACATTCAAATGAAACATGAGTCTTTTGAGTAGTGAGCGCCCTCAGCGAGGCATTCACAGCCCTTTACAGTTTGGCCCACATACTCTCCGAGGCTGTGCTCGGTAGCACCTTTAGGTCCCCTTGTCATGCCCATCACGCTGTGTTGCTTGTTTCCCAGCCTGCCTTTATACCCTAGTGTTGGCTATCATTTTCACTCAATAATATCAGTTCTGCCAGAAAGTCTCCTCTGATTTTTTTTTTAACAATGAATTTAATGTGCCTACATCTGTGCTCTAAAAGCATTCTTTTTTTTTTTTTTTTTGTAGTATCAGCCATATTGCTATCAGAATTACGCCGTGATCCCCCCCCCCACACCAACAAGAACTCCGCTCCATTCATGTCTGAGTTCCCTGACACTCTAGCATTGTGACCTGGGTAAGTCTGTCTAACCCATGATAATGGCATGAGAAGGCAGGTGGGGAGAAAGAAAACAAAAAGATGACTCTGGTGCAAAAAGTTTTTCATATCCAAATCTATATGTCTAGAAGACACTATGGAGCATCACTTTTGAATATGTCACACTTTCTGAAAGACAAGTCATATAACTGTCTCTTTTGCTCAGAATGGCCCCTTTTTTCTCTGCTCATTTTTCTTTGTTATCAGCAAATAAGAATGTACATTTAGACTTTGATGAAGACAGGCCCGATTATACTCAGAAAAGCTTCAGAATTTGAGAAGACTGGAGCTATAATTTTAAAAGAAAGCAAATAAATACAACCTGACCATACTAGCAATATATATATATTTGACTCTCCATAACTGAAAAGTGACATCTTACAGCTCCTCGAGCAGGGGCTTTGAAGCAAACAGGGCTCCTGATGAACACCCATCTCAGCTGACAGGGTAGGTGGTTATCACCTGAGTGCCCACAGCCTACACACGCTGCCTTCCTCAAGCCCAAGGGAGAGTCAAAGCCTAACCCATTAGGGATCCTGTGGCTGTCCTACTGTGCTGCCTGGGCCACTCCAGATCTCAGCAGACAGACATAACCTTCGGTTGGCGTTCATCTGTGCGAGGGAAAAGTTCATGTCATCTGGACCAGCTTTTGACTGGGCTTGGCCTGCAGCTGAGCTCTGTAACTTTCCATGGTGTGGAAGCAGCACATGGCTGCGCCTGGGATCCAGCTGGATCTGAGAGCACTGGGAGCGAACGGGCAGACAGTCGGTCGCAGGGGGATCTAATAGACTCAGATCCAACTTCTTTTGTCTGCTAAGAAACTTTCTTCAAAAACAAACGTTCATTTTCCAAACTCCAAAGTGAAAAATGAGCATCAAAGCCAAAGAAAGATGGGAGATTAAGTTCTTTGTACGTATAAATGATAATTTCACGAGACTGCAGTTTTCTTTTGTATTCTAATTAGAGACTGGGAGGAGCAGTTTGCGTTTTCGTTCAGGGCTTGGAACCTGAACTGCTTTAGAAGTACAATACAAGTTTATTCTATTATGACAAGAACCAGATTTCCTAATCAAATCAAATTGTTTGGCTTTGCCGTAGAATGTTGCTATTTAGAAAAACCACCAGAGGTATCTTAATGGCAATAATTTGCCGTGGTAATTCTATGAAGGTCAGGTCATGACTCCCAAATCACAAACATTAGCAAGAGCAGTAACTGAAACTGGCCAGTTGTATTTTTTCAATTAAATGACACTGAGCTGTGACATTCCCCGCCCCCCCCCCGCCCGCGCCCCTTACAAAAGCACCTAAACAGTCCTTCTAAGTAACTATTTAGGCAAAATTCATAGAGTCCCCTCGAATCGAGTCGTTCGTCCAGAGCCTCACGTCCAGTGTGACCCTTCAAACAACAATGTATGAAACGCACACAAGAGAAGTCTTTCCTTTGGTAAACAGGAAATCCTGTGCACGCCCTATTTCTTGTAGTGTCGTTTGTTTGAAAAACACAAAAGGGGTTCTCATTGTGACAGCACAAAAGAGATGATTATTGGGGTAAAGAAAAAGAAAGGACAATAGCCTCAGGCAAACTCACCAAACTGTGGCCATTTATGACCAAGGCATATTCTCCTGTTCCGGCTTCTTCTGCGCTCTGGTCCAAATCCGACTGCTGCTTATTTTCATAAACTGCATGTCCATGGGAAAAACTTATGTTTGGTCCAAGCAAATTTTCCTTTGCTTTCCTTAAAGAACAGGAGAATTTAAAAGGCATAGCGAAGTACACAGAGATTATCTACAACTGCACCAAGGCACTGGCCTAGAAGTAAATTCATTCCACTACTCAGAGTAAGACCCAAGAATTAGGTCCATCAAACAAGCCAAAAGGCAGACAGCGGTACAGGTCAAAGCTGCATGGGGCCGGGTGGGGGACGAGGCTCGGGGAATAGACAGGAAACAGAATGAAAAGGCAAACACCTCAAACATTTCAAACTACCTAAAAACTGGCCTTAGCTAAAGGGGTCTTGATAGCTTTGGTGTGTAATGGCTGAAGAGTATACTCACTGGCAAACTGTTTTTCAATATGCTAAACAAACACGAAGGACAAGGACTGAAACTTCTTGTCACTGTGGAGTGATCCTTCTCCTTCTCTCTCCCCTTCCCTCAGTGTTTTCCTGTGTGTGTGTGTGTGTGTGTGTGTGTGTGTGGTGTGTGTGTGTTAAGCATTTTGGCATAAAATGTTATATAATCTACCTGAAAATGGCAGACCACTGATAGACACTTTTTTTTTTAACTTTGAAAAGTACGCACACAGGGTGGTGGCGCACACCTTTAATCCCAGCACTCAGGAGGCAGAGGCAGGTGGATCTCTGTGAGTCCGAGGCCAGCCTGGTCTACAATGCGAGACCAGGACAGCCAAGGCTACACAGAGAAACCCTGTCTTGAAAAAAAACAAACAAAACAAAACAAAACAAAAAAAAGAGGAAAGTATACACGATGCCACTTATTATTATAAAATAATATAATGTATTAAGTAAAAAAAAAAAAATGCCACCAGTTTAAATGACAGCAGTGATCTTGTAAGAAGGTACAAACAGCGAAGCATGGAGTTGTTTGACAGGAAGTTCCTTGCAAGGCTCCCAACCTAATCAGTAGTAGATACGAGAGTCCTGCACACATCCCATTCCTGTCTCCCACCTAGGAGGAAGCTTATATGATGACATAAGAGCACTGGAAGTAGCATTCTTTAACCGTTCTCTTCAAAAATGTGATGACGTCTTTAAAGGAAGGGAAATTCCCTCCGGGAAGACCTGTGGGTGACAGGGTTATAAATAACAGGTCTGTTGGCATGACCACAGGAGCTTCCATCATAGCGATATCAGCAGAGGTCCCCTGAGGAGGGGTGCCCGAGCCAGCCACTGCACGTGAACGCACCACTACATGTATAGATGAATGCCAGAGGAATGGCTTAGGGGATGTTTTGAGTTACGGCAAAATGAACTGCCTCCCTGAAGTCCCACCCAGTGTGAAAACGCTTATTAAAATGAGTTTATATTGAAGCTCCTCTGGTAGGAGATAATGACCATATTAAAACAAACATTTTGCCTTCAGGTTTTGAATTATTTAAAAACGCATCACTGAGCGTTTATGTACAAACTACAAAAGCAAACCCAGAAGCACCTAGGGCCACCTTGTTTTCCCAGCTCAACATTGCCCCCTGCTGTCCAAGACCAATATCTCGCCTGCGTTTAAGAGCCCGGTCACAAGTCTTGATAGTTCCAAGAATGGTATCAGACAGTTAGCAAGCAGTTTGCAGAAACAAACAAAAGGATGTGTAAAGTTAGAGGGCTGTGGAAGGGAAGGAGACGAAGCTGGCGGGAAGAATTACTGTTACAAGCAGAAGGCTCAGACGTCCACAGTGGATAAACAACTTGAGGAACCCTCATCACTGTGGTCACGAAAACGCCAGCTCCATATGATGAATGGAGAAGTCGAATGAGACATGAGCATTCCCATGATGGTGCTGCGGATCCCACAGACTGGGTTCTGAGAAGACACTGAAGTAAAATAACGTCTCCCAGGGGTTCCTGTTTGGGGAGGCTCCCATTTGCTGTGTAAATGACTCAACCTCTACTTCCTCCTTGGAGAATGAAAAACATCCCAAGGGAGGGTGAAGTTCATGAACACATTGGCTGAAAGTCTATTTACTTAGGAGTTTTTCCCCAACAACGTCATCCTAATATGTGACATAAGCCCTTTTCCGGGCAGAAAGGGGACAATTTTTAGGCTCTTCTAAAATTTCTAATGCTCCCCCCTGACTCCCCACCAGACTGGAGGATGCTCACACCATAGTAAGACCTCAGCGGGTGTCCATAGCTTTTTACATCCTGGAACTCATCTCTCCAAACACAAGCTAGCTCTTGCAAAAAGCAACTCATTAGGAAGGAGGCAAGCTGCACATAGCACTTTTCAATGAAGAGGAACTGTATGTACATCGTGGAGGCATCACACACTGCTTCATCTCAGAATACAAGCAACGGACGCTAAAACAAACCAATGTCTGTGCTTTGCGATGAGGGGCAGTTTACTACAACGCTGGGTCCATGGCGCCTGAAGCACGGTTAAAGCAGAGTAAGGCATTGCGTTCAGCCTACAAAGAAGAAAAGAGGTGGGGGAACAAGCCATTTTCTCAGTCTTTTTCTGGCACTCTAGATCCAAAAATTAAAAGGATCTGTTAGGGAGTAGGGTGAAATTATTGCATTATGTTTAAAGGGGGAAAAGTTGGACTTTGGTAAAAGGTCAGCGCTTTGAGCTTGCTTGTTCTTTGGAAATTTGCATCCGCCTCAGACAGATTAGTTCTCTGACTTTGGGCCACTCGATTAGCCCATGGCAGAGCCAAGACTTCAAATTCCTAGTTCTGGGTTACCAAAACAAATGGCTTCCCGTGTGCAGTCAGTCACAGGCTCTCCCTAGGTTCGAGTAAGATACAAGGACAGAGGGCAATGAAAGAGACAGCACCTCCCAGCCAACGGTGGAGGAAGGGAGAGCGAGAATGTGAGCGATCATCCCTCCCTGCCCCAAAGACCTTTAAAGACATGGATCCACTCTCAGAAACTGGGACAGCCTAGACCCTCTGAAAACAGGCACCACTTTTGAAACTCTGGGCAACTGCACACACCAGTGTGCGCTAGGAGTCAAGATGCAGTGTTCCAGAATATTACAATTTATGAAGAGAAACTTGATCCACTAAAACACTTTACCCAGAAGACTAGAACTTGGGGATTCAAATCAACGTGCATCTTGTTTGGTCTGCACTGTCATTACAGACTCTGTGTGATGTTATGGCCACTGCTATGTTCTGCTCCATGAAAGGACTCCCGACTGACCATTATCTTATAATAAACAGCCTACATCACACAATCTTGTGGACCAGCCCTAGCAGCCATTTGCACTTGCAAAAAGTACTAATGATTAAATATTCCATGGACCAAAGAGGGAGTATGGAGTCCTAGCATCTTGGTGGGGTACTCAGTGGCAGGGGGGTGGGGTCACAGTTTAGTGATATTTTTTTCTGAGAATAAAACATGTGACCAGTGCCACAGAAATGAAACACTGGATTAGTTCTCTTGTCTGACTGAACAACCCTGCATTCTCTGTTTTTCTTTGAGCAGAAGATACATGCTCCGTTAAAATGCAATCCAGGAAATAATGCGTCAGAAATACTGACAGGACTTAACTGTAGGCCTGTGGGCATGCCGCTAACACGGGGCTTAACTGTAGGCCTGTGGGCATGCCGCTAACACGGGGCTTAACTGTAGACCTGTGGGCATGATGCTAACACAGCATTTAACTGCAGACCTATAGTCATGCTGCTAACACAGGGCTTAACTGTATACCTGTAGGCATGCTGCCAGCACTAAAGCATCAGTGGAAGCCTAATCAAGTGTTAAAAATAACTAATGACACCAAACAAGCTGTGTGCATGCAGTGAGCATTAAAAGTACATATCCATGTTGACAAAATCTAAACACATTTGACAGGTTCAACTACATGCATTTAAGTGATTTCTATCCAATGGCTACTATCCCTCAGATCCTGCTCTTTCTATTTATTTATTTATTTATTTATTTATTTATTTATTTATTGCCTGACCTTTCACTGAACTCAAAAACATAATGTAAGAATCTGGAAGGGCACAAATTTAAGATTTTACTATTTCATCCCCAAAGCTTAGATAGCTATAACTCACCAAAGGTTAGCAATGTAGTAGGGGCCTCCAAACAATAGCTCCCCTTAGGTACTCATTCCCCCAAATTTTCACAGAAAGCAAACGCATTCTGGAAAAGTATTCATTCTGCCAGCAGGACTTTCTGTGATGCTTTGCCTGTGTTAGACTCAAAGTGTGAGGATACCTCCAAGACGGGCTCGAAGTAAGCATTGTTAGCCAGCCAGCTGAGCGAGGTATCCCTGGGAAATGAGAGATCTTATACCTAGATGTAAATATTTTACTTTGAATATCTTCCTTCTCATCAAAATATAAACATGTTTTTTAGTTTTTTACCAATTGTTAAACTTTACACAAATACTACTTCTTGGTAGATAACACAAACAAAAAGAAGAAGCTTGATAGGTAGTTAAGTGGGTA
Organism: Acomys percivali; assembly: GCA_907169655.1. NCBI lineage: Eukaryota > Metazoa > Chordata > Mammalia > Rodentia > Muridae > Acomys > Acomys percivali. Next base: position 22,450,961 of record OU015742.1, on the reverse strand, counting down.
GATGTATTGTGTGTGTGTGTGTGTGTGTGTGTGTGTGTGTGTGTGTGTGCAAATCATGTTATTTTACACATGTTTTATAATCTCATTTTGTGAAATATGCCACTCATCTTCCAAAATCAACAAAAGCAAAATCACTTTTATTGACTACTTTGTATTCCATTGCTTGCAAATATCATAGTATTTAACAAAATTCTTCACAACTGTGCAGCTATTTCTAATTATCTATTACCATACCCAATGCAGCAATAAATATTTCCTCAGCTACATATTTATATATTTGCTCATTTATTTCCTTGGAAGAAATTCCTAGAACTGGGATCACTGAGTCAAAAGCACACACGTTTATATTTTAAAAATACATTGCTAGTTTCCTTTTGTAGAGAATTCTGCCATTTGAAGGTCCCAACAATAGTACATAAATAACACACATTTTGCCTATGAAATGACAGCTATGTCGTCTGTGCAGTCAACCAGTTACAGCTGGATAAAATCCTGAGGTATTAGCTCAACTGTTCCTTCTCCGACCATTTGTATAAACACAGACGCCATCTCTACTCAGAAGCACACCTCGCCTGGGAAGGGAACTAAGCACAGTGGGGAGGAGTTAAATTCTTGGGTTTTGAGCTCCAAAATAGACCCTTGAAAAGTATAGCATCAATATCACTATAAATCCTAGCTGTTGGGGGTTTTACTAATTGAATATTATGAGAGGGGGAAAAAAATAAAGTTTCTTCAAATCTTGAAAGGTAAGTTAAGGTTGCCTTAAGGAGCTGAGTAGAAAGGAAAGCTCCCATTATAATGAGTGGCTAAATGAGTGCTTTGGCCATGTCTGTAAGAGTGTCCTGATGACTGATGTGAGAAAGCCCACTTAGTTCACTGTGGGTCTGGGCCATTATGAAAGCTAGCTGAGGCAAAGCCAGGAAGCAGCATCCCTTCACGGTTTCCTCTTCCAGGTCCCTGCTTTCTGATTTCTCCTTTAAGTTCCTCCCCTAACTTCTCCCACCCACCCACTGATGCACTGTTTCCTGGAATTGTATCATCAAATAAACCCTTTCCTCTCCAGGTAGTTTTTTGAGAGATCAGCATGCTAGTTCAAATATAGTCTAACACTAAGAGCGTCCATGCTCAGACGCAGCCAGCACTGCTCACTGCCTTCCAATCCTAGGGAGCCTCGCTGATGCTCATATTTTGTTTGGGAGGTTTTTGTTGCTTGTTTATTTTTAGATTTCCAAAAAGACCTGGGAAGGCCATCATTCGCCACTGCTCTGGCTTGGATTTTGTTTTTGTTTTTGATTTTTTTGTTTTTTCTCTTAGCCTCTGAGAAAATTCAATGCATATGCCTTGAGTTCTGTTGTTGTTTTTAAAAGTATTTCACAAGTTCATTTTCTCTAAAATAAATCCACACATTTAAAAACTGTGTGCCTAGCCATAAAGCCTGAGAATGCTCCTTTTGAAGTTTCAGGTTTATTTGTGCAGTTTAGTTGGAGGGGAAAGTTGTTTTAATTTTAATAGTTAAAATGCAAACCAACTATGCCAGGAAATAAATGGGAAGAAAAACTTTTGATTTGTTGGTTTTACAATCTGTTTAAAAAGTACTAGAATTATATAGACACATATAAATATATATGAACCAAATGATGATTTGCCTTTAAAAATATCAAAATATTACTATTTCCCTCAAAGGCCCCATGAATTCTGTCATAAAAATGTCAATCACAAACTACCTGTCAAATCATCCTCTTATTTAATTTCTGATATGAGAAAGCCTTTGTTCATAGTTAATGGTGAAATAACCAAAGACGGTCCATGATCTAAAAATGTCAATCATAAACTACTAGTCAAATCATCATTTATTTAACTCCTGATCATTTTGAAAAGCTTCAACATTTTGGAGGGAATTTTAAGGTTTCTTTTTTAATGTAGTAGATTCAGAAGTATGTGTCCTTGAATTATTTTATAGAATAATAATAATATAATGGCATAAGACAGGCTTCAGGCTGGAAGAAAGGAGCCTTCAAGTAGGTGTGGTGTACTTGTATCTTCAGTGTCCCCCAAAGGGCCACATGTTAAAGTCTTAGGCCCCAGCTTGGTACTCCTGACAGGTAGTAAAAACTCCCAAGAACCAAAGTCTAGTGGGAAATGTGTCCTTGGAGGGGGATGAGCAGCTGAGTTCCATGGATCATTCCTTTCCCTCTTCCCCAGCATGGAGATAAAGAATTTTACCATACCACATGCATGTACCCTGAGATGCTACCTCAGATCCAAAGCAATCGATTGGTGATAGACTGGAAGTTCCAAAAGCGACAGCTCTTTATAAAACAATGTATCTCAGATATTTGTCTACAGAAAAAGAAAGCTAATAATTGCAAGTGCCAATACCAGGATAGGAAGATACCAGAGGTGAACTTTCCCTACAGCCAGCACTACAACAGACAGGACTCTCACTGCTCACATAACAATGGACAGAGCTCATGGTTACGGGCCATCAGTGTTAACACCTGGAGGTGGTGTTGAGAATGTTTGCTTCCATGCTTATAGCATTAGGGTATGAACAGTAAATTCCATGAACCCTGGGAGGTTCCTTGTTTGTTTTTACAGAAAAAGAATTTCCAATCCTCCTTAACACATAGTTTGCACATGATAAGAAACCTGAATGCAGAAATTTAAAATGTTGGTTATTTTTTAAAAGTCCCTGTGTAAATGCTGATTCTATGAGAGACAACATTCTCACATAGATGTGCTATGATTACATCATCATTGTATGGAAGTAAACATCTAAACCCAAGTTTCAACTGTGGGATCTTTTAGCAATATGACCTGAACTTAATAAAAACAAGCAAGATAAAAAAATTTTTAAAAAGTATCTGAAAATCATTAACTCAAATAATAACACAGTCAGTATGATGTTAATAAGTAAATAATACAGTTCTTAAAACTGTATAAATAGTTAAAATATATCGGCAATAATTAATGAAGCTTCTCAATTTTTATTTGGCCAAGACATGCACATTCTCCTGTCAGAGCCTCTCATCAGCACGTGAGAGCCCTTTTCTGATCAGAGTAAGGTAGAAATGACAGCAGATTCGATCTACAGATACCAGTTGGTGAAATGTCAACTATGGCATCCTTCCCTGTCCTGCAAGCTTTGTTCAGAGAAGCTACAGTATTAGTAAGCGAAGCTGTCACAAGCCAGCATACTTATGTAGATTTTTAATGTTTTCCAAACGAAGTAACAGAAAGAAAATATGATAAATGTATAGATACTAGGACATATCAGTTCCCCAGATTTAATATTCATGTAGTCTTATGTCCAGTGCCAGCACTCTCGCATTTTCTGGTGCCAGGTGGCAGCTGTACAAACAGCAAAGCATGCCACTTTCCACAAGGCGTGCTCAGCAGCCTGGGCTGAGAGCTCATGTCCTGACTTCATACACCATCCCCCAACAACCTGCGTTATCACAAACCGCGAGCGCCTATTAAACACTCCTCCCAGAACTCCATATCTCAGAGACCTGACCCGGAAGTGGAAGGAAGCCAGGAAACTGGTGTTTTTAACAACGCACCTTCAGTGACACTGCCATTCATCGTCACTTAATATCTTACAGGGTTTGTTTTTTTGTTTTGTTTTTTTGTTTTTTTGCCAAGGAACACTTTTAAAGAACAGCATACATGACTTGAAATCCTTTCCTTAAACACTTGGGAAATGTTGGAGGCCTGAAGACAATGACTCATTGCCAATATCAGCTTTATATTAGCGCTTGCAGCTATCATGAATGAGGCTTATAAAGAGAGCTTACGGAAACACCAACACTGAGAGGCAGCACTGGGGACTGCAGCGCGCTTACTTCAGCTTTCCCAGATGCCTGAGCGTCCTTCCCCCTTCCCAGGCTTACTCTCTCCCTTTCCTTCGACACACACCTGAGTTCTTCCCGCACTTCTACAGCCGTGTTCCCCGTTATCACAAACACGGCATCCATGGCGTCAGTGAGCACATTGCAGGCATAGCCGATATTGATGGCAGTTTCTGGCACAAAGAAAGATTACTTCTGTTAATGTTACACTTCCCATAAAGTTGTGAAGCTGTGGCTGTTTTTCTCCACAGCCTATCAGATCCAACAGTGTTAGTAAACACACAAAACAGTACACAATTCAATTGACAAGAGAGAAGTCCAAGACCTGAGACCCATACCCAAATTCACCACCATTAAACCAAAGTGGGAGCATCTATGAATCAGCGGCATCTTATTTGGTTTTCATTTATTCTCATTTATATATCCTAAGATCCTGTGGTACAATGAAGAGAAAGTATAAAAACAAACTTTTTACCAGAAACCTCAAATAACTTCATCAGGGTGCCAAAATACTAAACTTGGCTAATATTCAAAGTCTAATGTGATAGACTAATAATTGAAGGTAAATGCATGAAACCCTTTGTAGTTTTCCCACTAAATATAAAAAATGGAATTTAGCAATCAGTTCAAGAACCACCCAGAACAGTTCTGCCAGAAACCTGGAGCATTTTATGATCCTCAGTGATTTCTGCCTTCATTTTATAGTCATGTGATTCTAACACTAGAGCATCATGAAACACTAGCTAGTTCTACATTAGCCTTGCCCTAGATCAAAACAGACAAATAATTAAGTCTCAGTATATCTTTTGTATAAAACAAAGAAATCAGATAAATAATGGTAAATTCATAGGTGCTCATAGTACTTAAATAGCTGAGCCCATGACACACCTGTCAGCTGCAGTGAGTCTCGTATAATAAGGTATCCAGTGAGCACCGCAGGCTCCAACTTCCTACGGCTTAATTTTTTAATCAATAATGTAGGTAGAAGAACCGAAATGGTAAGTAGTAGGCCTGGTGGCACAGGCCTGTAATCCCTGCTACGTGGGAGGCAAAGGCAGGAAGGATCAAAAGTTCAAGGCCTGCCTGGGCAAAGAGTTTCAGGCCAGCCTGGGCAGTTTAGTGAGACCCTGTCTCAAAACAAAAGGTAAGAAAGGATGGGATACGCAGTTGAGTGGGGAGATGCTTGCTTAGCTTGTGTAAGACCCTAGGTTAAATCAATAGTGCTACAAAGAGATAGGCAGACAGGTAGACAATAGGGATATAGGTCTATATAGGTACTGTATAACTATATAGGTACATATAGTTACAGGGTTTTTTGCCAAGGAATACTTTTAAAGAACAACATACATGACTTGGAATCCTTTCCTTAAACACTAGGTACATACAGTTATACAGAAATTTGCTATATAGAGATGCCTAAATGCTCTAAAGATAGTCTTTAAAATAGCTACGTGATAGTTAAATGAATATTTTTTTATTTCCTAATGATTGAGCATAAATTTTTAATCTTTCATTGTTAGCAACAGATTAAAAACTTATTAATTTACTTTTTCTTTCTTAAGAAAGCAGTCCTCATTTAATGTCTGGTCATTCCTAAAAGAGGTTCAGTTCACACAGGCAATTCTGGAATCCAGCAGGGATATTGGTTCAGCTGTAGTAGTTACTGAAATACAACAACGTGTCCATAAACACCTAAGAAACAGCTGGTGCCCTTAGCCTCTCAGAGGCTTACTCAACACCCTGAGTTCTTCTAGAAGGTCTCGCACAGCGCCCTGCTACCAAGAATCTGTAGAAGAATGAATGCGAGGGCTCCAGAGCCTTGCTTCAGCACTGATAGAAAACACTCATGAAAACTGTGTTTAGTTTTTTTCTCCTCAGGGATGGCCTGCAGAGGCTCTGCCGACAAGAGCATATACTATGGAAAGTATTTTTGTTAGTTTTTAAGTTCTTGTTAGCTTTTAAATAATAAGTTCATATTTTTTTAGAAAGCCTTCTCTTTTGCATTTCAACTTTTTCCTATGTGGTGGACTAGAAAAAAAATTGTTGAATTGCTTTAAGTTTTTGATTAACAATTTTTTTCAAAGAATTCATTCCCCCTCTCCAAACATCGTTGTTACCCATTTCCAAAATACCTTGTTTGTCTCCTGTTAGAATCCAGATCTTAATATTGGCTAGTGATAGACTTGTAACTGTTTCAATGACACCTTCTTGTAACTTATCTTCCACAGCAGTGGCACCTAGTAACTTCATTGGAGAGCAAAGAATAATGTATGTTAATATGCGCAAAGAACGCATGTAACATCTGTAGCTTTCAGTCAGAGTTTAAAGGTGAAGAAACAAGCAGTGAGGGCAGCACACCTTTAATCCCAGCACTTGGGAGGCAGAGGCAGGTGGATCGCTGTGAGTTTGAAGCCAGCCTGGTCTACAAAGCGAGTCCAGGACAGCCAAGGCTACACAGAGAATCATTGTCTCAAAAAAAAAAAATCAAAAAAGTAAAAAAATAAACAAATAAAATGTTGATATAGAAAGCACCCTGTTTCGTACATCAATCAATCAATAGGAAGCCCATTAAGTCAAGCCGACTTAATAACAGAAGCCAGGGAGGCCGAATTTACATGAGGGAGATGCTATGTTCAGATAGCATGTTTGCACAAATGGGCAGAGGCTGCTCCTCTAATGATTTAAGAAGTCCCTAGCTGCTTCTCCGCTTTCAGCAGCAAAGGAGAGATCCAATGGAAAGCCATCGCCTCATCGTCAAAAAGCTGAGGGACAAAATGTAGTGTCATTCCACGCAGTAAGAGGCCAGCGATTGCTCTAACAAAAAGTGAAGACTGTTCAGTTTTCACCCTAATGATAAGACAGGCTCCCTAGGACTCCCAGCTACCAACAGGGCCTCTGGGAAGAATGGTTCCTAAAAACAGACCCCACTCTGAGTAGTTATCAGAGCCTCCTGGCCTGAAACACCTCAGGGCTACAGCTCTGCTCTACATACCAATTATGTCTGCACTAAAAAATGGGGGAATCATAAAGCCGAGAGAGGAAAGGATTCGGCATATTGGTGAATAGGGAGTTTGCCATTCTATACTCTGGGAAGACTTCCACTGCATAAGCTATTGCTGACAAAGCCAGTCAGTCCTCTCAATTCACCGGGGGTGGGGGTGGGGGTGGGGGTAGGGGTGGGGGTGGGGATGGGGGACACTAGCAAGCTCAAAGCCAGCATACAAAGCATGACTTGAAGTAGGAAGAGAGCCATCTTCTCTGTGCTTAGCCTATGACTTAAGTAAGTAGAGAGCATCCTACTTCCAAACTTATACCATTAAGTCTCTTTCAATTTCTTCATACATCCCAGATACCCATTCATCCCTCTCGGAGGTGGCAGCACTCCCGTCTTCCAGCATCTTCTGCCACACTTCAAAGTACTTGTCATCAAGGTCTCTATAAGCAATTGCCAAGGTTCTGAGGCCTTCCCCTGCAAATTCCTGTGAGAGAGGATGTAGTTAGTCTTAGGGACAGGTAGACAACAGGAGGCACAGCAAACGTCCCCCACAACATGGTAAGTGTCTCATTCACACTCATAGCTGTCCTCACTCTAACGCCGTGACCCCCCTCGGACATGGGAGAGAATGGTTGTGTTTGTGTGTATATCTACGCCTAGGTGCTTTGACCTGCAGGACACTAGCTTTCCCCCTAAAGGCAACTGAAAGTGCCTGCTGAAGCATCATCCTAGCTGGGAAGAGAGAAATGGTGTGCGAGAGAACCCTGTTGGAGGCAACCGGGTCGGTGTCCAGCCTCCTCTGCCTGTAGGAAGCCTTCCTGCCTCTAACTCACAGCTGTAACTCACAGTAAGAAAGACGAGCCCTTGGGGGAGTCACGGCTCTCCAGGCACAAAGAGGATGCCCTTTTGTGGACCACAGCAGGCTCGCTCACCAAGCCTTTCCACACTTCCCATGGTCGTACATTGTATGTCCTACTTTTGCATATACTTGAAATTTTCCACAATAGAAACAAAAAGCAATAACTGATGGATAAGTAGATAGTAAATAGTTAAGTAAGAGAAATCCAGTGTGCTACTTACGGTAATGATAGGCACCTTTGGAGGAGAGGGGGGAGAGAGGAATGAAAGACTACAAGTGTAAGTCTTAAGGGCTGCCTTTGGTCTTTCACTCTAGACTCTTCCGTGAAACGTTTCTCTTTTTAACTGCATTGAAGTTTCATTTTAATGATTTTTTAAAAATTTGTTTCGAACCTCGAAGACACCATCATCAAGCCAGACCAGCTCAAACACTCATTATTTGTTAGAAGTTATATTTTATGGAGTTAGTTTTTAAGAAGTAACCAAATATTAGGAAGCTATACTTTCCCTAAGTTAGGGTGGTCAACTTAACACAGCCTAGGCTCATCTAAGTGGAAAGACTCAGCTGAGGAACTGCCTGAATCAAATCAGCCTTTGGATATGTCTATGAGAGGTTGTCTTAACTATTAACTGACCCAGGAGGACCCTGCCCTCTGTGTGCAGAACCGTCCCTAGGCACCTAGAGCTCGGTAAGAAAGATAGTGAGCATGAGCCTCTGAGTCAACGAGCCAGAGAGTGATCCAGCAAGTAGTGGTCCACCACCAGTTCTGGTTGACGTTCTTGCCTTGAATTCCTGCCCTGTCATCTCCAGTGACTGACTATGACCCAGAAGTATAAGCCAAATAAACCAGAACACTTGCTAACCTAACAATCTCATACTATACTTCTGGTACTTTATCCTTCTAACAGGACCAAGGGCTAGGAGATTGGCAGCTGTTATGTGTATCACACAGCCACATTAACTAGAAACACAAGTGGATTGTTGATGACCTCACATGTCACTTCTGCCTCCAGCAGTCATTTTATGAACCTCCAAACTTCAAGTCAAGCATTTCTGCTCCTTTGGGCCTTGCCAGTCATTAAATCCTCTATCCATTGTTTTGATGTATGGAGTTTTGTGATCAGGCATGTGCTAAATCATGATGCACTCAGACTGGTAAAAAGAAAAGGCAGTGCATGGTGCAAAGATGTCCTTTAGCCCATAAAGACCACAGTACACATTAGCTGAATTCATCACCAGGCAGTTGGTGGTAGTTGGGGCACTGAGTTCACATTGACAAGCCCTATCTTCCAAGAACATCCCCGCACCCCCTTCTGATCTGAAAGCCTAGTTACTGCCTTAAAACCATCTCAATTCACACAGTCTTTGCCTTTGACTTGCAGTCCCACTGGGCATTACCATTCCCTCCCTCCTCTCTGTTCTGCACAACAGTGAATCAACTCCAAGAGGACACTAGGAATGGAGACAGATGACTTAAGTCATCTAGTTAGTCATGAAACACACAGTTAGCCCAAAATAGTCATGGGAGCATGGATTTTTTCTATCATAAAACTATGCAAAATCAATCATGAAGTGTGAATTTAAAAGCCTAGAATATAAAAGCCAAATGAATGTGACTGAAGGAGAGAACAGGTCCAATCGATCTGTCCTAAAATCAATTCTTCTCCACACCCCCAAAAATGAAAAGACCAAAGTAAATTTTAATATAAAAGGAAAATATCTAGAGCCTCGGTGTTTGAGCATGACAAAACTCATATAGTTATTACTCCAATATTGTTTTAATAAAAAAACTAAAAGATCATGTCAGTCTCTGGAAAAGATTAAGAAAAAAATCAAGAATGTTCTATTAAAACCAAAAAAAATAGCTATGTTTGTAACAATTATTACTAAACCATCACTTTTTTTATTTAATATTTTTATTTTATTTTTTATTTTTTAATTAATTAATTAATTTATTAATTTATTCATATTACATCTCAATTGTTAGCCTATCCCTTGTATCCTCCCTTTCTTTCCTCCCTCCCGTTTCCCCCTCTACTCCCTTCCCCTATGTCTGTGACTGAGGGGGACCTCCTCCCCCTGTATATGCTCCTAGGTAAACCATCACTTTTAAACTTAAAGTCAGGCCGAGTATTTACATTTTATTTGTTTTTGGAGGACTCAAAGGGATGTTTTATAACAAAAACAACATCCAACAAAGGAACACGAATCTTCAATAATTTTAATGAAGGAATAAAAATAGATAAAATAGAAATTTCGAACCATTTCCTGAAAAGTTCACAGAGGTCAACCAGAACTTCAAAGAAATTATTAGCACAACACTTGGATCCCAAGTTTAAAACCATAATGTCCCTATTATCTCATAGACCCTTACCCTTGAGAACAAAAGTACAAAGTTCACCTCAGTATCCTTCAGAAAGTTTCTGAAAAAAAAAAAATTAGACTAATGTTCAAATGTGTGGGTTGAGCACCCAGAACACATAGGGGACTCACAACTGGTAGCCCAAATGAAAGAAGCCTTAAAGGAGAAAGTTGGATCCAAACACTATTTTTCCCTCCCCATCTAAACACAACCATAAAGAAGTGGCCCTGAAGGACCGTGAGCTCACCCCCACTGTGTGGCTGTCCCAGCTAACACCTTTCTGAGTGGTAGTGATTCCCAGACACTCGTGGGCTGCCCTCTGTGAAGTGGCTCCGCATCTGATGTCTGTTTCATAAGTCACCTTGTTTGCTGATATTTGTTAATAAGGCCTAACCGTACAGGAATGACAAAGGGGCTCCTGTGCTGAGCTCAACAGGAGGCACTTACACTGAGATGGTCCGATGTCAATGACAGCAGGGCTTCATTGCAAGGATGGAGTTTCGCAAACAAAATGGTATCTGCTCCTTTGGAATAAAGTTTTATTACTCCTTCTGGGTTTCGAACTGAAAAGTAAGAGTTTGGAAAAAGCACATTACGTCACTGAAAACCGGACTCTTCTAGGACTGCAGCTAGCCCATCTGGAAATGGAGATAAAGTCCCAGCCAGGAACAAAGCTGTTAGGGCCAGACAATCACGACCCAAGTCAGCCAGCTTTATTCTTGTCCAATTACTTCTACTGGAAGTTATTGATTTCCAAAACTCAGAAACAAGTATTTGTATTCTGATGTACATGAACTACCAAACTCCCCTAGTCTACCATTGCAAAATGGCTGAAAGATTTAAATTAAGCCATGTATATTAACGAGAATTAACAGCTTTATTAGAGAGTGCTTGGTGTGTAATTCAAGACCATCTCCATATGGGACTCTAACTCCTCAAGTTGTTACCATCTAGGGATCTTGAGAAAGTTTAATTTTCTCTGCCATTTGAAGAATTAAAAGGCAGCAAAAATCACAGACAGAGCATACAGAATCAAACAGTGAAGAAAGACTTTTATTAGAAGCAAGAACTCAGAGAGGGGGAGGAAGAGAGGGAGGAAGGGAGAGAGGGAGGGAAGGAGGGAGGGAGGGAAGGAGGAAGGGAGGGAGGGAAAAAGGGAAGGAGGGAAGGAGGGAAGGAGGGAAGGAGGTTTGATGATTTTGGGGGTGGAGAGAAAGGAGACAGAGTCTCACTGAACAGCCCAGGGTGCCCTGAATGGAGGGAGGGAGGGATAGAGGGAGGGAGGGAGGCTTGATGATTTGGAGGGTGGAGAGGAAGTAGCCGAGTCTCATTGTACAGCCCAGGCTGCCCTTAGACCTCCCATGTGTTAGAATTATGATAAGTGTCAGGCTTCGCTATTAGACTCTTCTAGAAGTTTACAGTTGAGCATTCTTTATCTTTCATCAGATTTTGAGAGCTGCTGTAAGTTATTCCTTAGTGGTCATTTGCCCCCTGCCTCTATTCAATATGTTGTTGTTTGTTTGTTTATGTACTAAATTACTGACCTTTATGTACTGAATTAGTGCAATGGGTTCTTTCATAATGATATAATGAGATTCATATCTTTGCTCATCAGTAGGTTCTGTAACCTTCGACATACTACTATAAAAATCAACTTTTATTTAAACAGCACTGACCTAAATAGGAGCCCTTGTCCACAAATGAAATCTAAGCATGCTGATACTGAAACTATATGTTAATAAGTTGATGAATGGCAGGCCCCAAATTAAATAAACAATAAGGTAAGAAGATGAAGAAAGAAGAAGAAGAGGAAGTGTCAGAGCCCTCACGTGGGTGCTGTCCCCATGGAAGAAGCCATGTGGCGATCAGGAGACTGGGATTGCTTCCTGCCTAGAAACAAACAGGCCTTCCTGTCCTAGCAGAGTCCATCTTGAATTTCCTCCTCACTAAAAGTGTTGATAAAAGTTTGATGATGTCTTGGAGGTGGGACTGAAAACCAAGCAGCCAAAATAAAGCCTGTCAGCCCCACTCTGTGCTAAGCATTGCCTTCCTCATATGGGATCCATTAAGGCAGGCATCTGATGTCTGCGGTTAAGCTGAGCATTCCTCGTCGCCTGTAATGGTGACCGATGCGGAGCAAAAGCCAAACTTCTCCCCATAGAACAATCCTAGGTTCTTGTCAACACCCTCAGAGCAAGATGAAATCCACTCTGGGCCAAATGAGGACCATTCACACTTCCCCCAGGGTTGTAAAGAGAGGACAGCTCCTGCTGATGCAACAGTGAGCCAACACCTAGAGCAGCCTGTGTGCTTCTTAGCTGGTGGAAGCTGCCTGTGGCCTGTTATCATAAAAAAATAAAATAAAATAAAATGAACAGCCTGAGAACAACCCCCCCCATACCACATTCCAGTAAAGACCTCAAACCCTACCATCATGGATATATACATTTTCCATAGTAATGCAATGACCAGATGCTGTTGTTCATAAGTTATAAAGTATTAGATAAATTTTTTTTCTGTCTTTTTTTCTTTTTTTGGGGGGGAGGGGGTTCAAGACAGGGTTTCTGTGTAGCCTTGGCTGTCCTAGACTCACTTTATAGACCAGGTTGGCCTCGAACTCACAGTAATCTGCCTGCCTCTGCCTCCAGAGTGCTGGGATTAAAGGCGTGCGCCACCACGCCCAGCTTGGTAGAATTTCAATGCATATTAATAGAGATATTGTGCCTGCCTGGTAGTTGGCCCTGGGAAATATAAAGATAAGGCTACCTGGCCTCAAGTAGCACCTGGATTATAAACTGTGATAACCACGAGTCCCAGAAGATGGGATCTCACTGCTGTAGTGAATGCTGGGAAATACCAGAAGATATAGTTATTTGGAAAATAAGAAAAACACATGACATGTAAATTAGACATTATCAGATGAGAAGGCATTTTCAGAAAAAAAGGAGTTAGGGGAAATCTCAGTACACATTTAAGAACAACAACAAAGAAACAGGGTATAAAAGTACATAATGCATCTTGGGAATAGTGAGGTGTGACGATGCTTGAGCACAAAGCTCAGAAAGTAGAGAAAAGTAGATTGCTGTCATTTTGCATGTGACCTTTCGAGTCACACATAGGAGCATTACCCTGTGAATTCTGGGAAGCCAACATTAAGTGATGACATGATCAGTCTGTGGTTTAGAAAGAGTAGCATATTGCCAGCATAGAGTATTATTTTAAAGGGAACAATTTTGAAGGCACTGCAATAATTCAAATAAGCAGTGACAAGAACCCTCAATGAGGCAATGATATTGCTAACTACAAGGAGAGAACAATAGAGTTTTATAGGGGAGAAATGTAGTTCAGCAGATGCTAGGCTTGCACATAATTCTAGGAAGCATCTGGAAGGGAAACACTTAGCAGTATGATGATGGGAATCCAGAGATGACTGAGTTTAGAGAGTAGCAAAGAATGATACAGGTTTGAGAAACATCTCAACTATGCCCAGAAAAATGGCTAACAGCGAGGAAATGTTAGTCTAGAGCAGTGTTTCTCCATCTGTGGTCCCCTGTGGTGTACCATCGGCATCACTAGAATTGCTCAGAAATGTAAACCTGGGGACTCTGCCTCCAACGAACTCAGTCACAAACCAGTGGCCACGCCAAGTGATATGCGTTTTAATAGTTTTCCAGCTTATTCCAACGGAAGCTAAAAGCTGGGAACCTTTATTCTAGTACATAAGATACAAAGTGTCAAAAGCAAGTGAACTACCAAGACATCAAGAGGCCAGTTTTATTTTTCGGTGCTGGGGGGTTGAGCCCAGAGCCTTGTGCATCCTAGAAAAAGACTTTACCGCTGACCTATGTGTAAGTCCATGGCCAAACTTTAGAGAAGACGACCCCAGATTTTCTTTGCATCTGTCTCGCTGTGTAAAAAGCTGTGTGCTATATTATACTCTCAGATAAATGACTTTAGTTTAATTTCTTGTGTCCTAAGTGAGGGTACTATATTATTTTAACAGCCCTCACCAAATATGCTTCTATTTTCAATAAATGCTGATTAGTGGCCCCGAAGCTCAGGGATCACTATGGAAGAGGCAGCAGATAAGAGTATAAGAGCCAAAGACAGTGGATGGCTACAAGGGACCAGTGTCTTCTGAATATAGCAGGCCAGTTACACAGATGAACTCACGGTGGTTGTGACAGCTATAGAAGATGTGCACATTCAAGGTAGAGCAAACCCAGCATGGAGAGGCGAGTCGGTGGACAGTAAGTGCCCCAAGCCAAGGAACTAATTGAAATTGAGAGTTTCTGGGAGAGGAAGAGACAGCTTTCTTTAAGTAACCTCTGGAAAGTTGACCATACTCTAGTGGAAGGCCACACATCTATGAGTATATGATCAGCACAAATTGGACTTGATAGGTTAGAGGAAAAAAAAATAGGACACAGAGTTAGGTGGGTGAGGGAAGGAGGAGGTTGATCTGGGAGCAGACGTGGGAGGGAGTAAATATGATCAAAATGCATTATATAAAATTTTTAAAGAACTAAGAAAAAAGATACATTTTAAAGATTAAAAAGAAAAACACCTGCTTAGAGATATAAGGGGATTGGGAAAGGGACACGTAAGTAGTCTGAAGACACTGAAATGGTACTAAGTGTAGGCTCAATTTTTTTAGCAAATATATTTTATTACAAAGGTATTAACTGAGAATACCTCACTTATAAGCCAACTAATTTAAACAATAGGAAACAAAGATTAAAGAACACAATAATGAAACCGTAAGTATATCAGCTCCGAGGAACAATTCTCCTGGCATAATCAGCAGGATTTCTTCTGCTGGAACCTGGAGAAACCAGAAGCCAGAACCTCAGCTGGAGCCTGGAGCCTGGAGCCTTCCCTTGAGCAGTTCTCTGTAGGAGCATCTCAAAGCGGAGCGATGAACAGCCAAAACTATCCCAAGTCTCCAAAGCCCCACCTCTTGTGTTTGGCTCACATTTATACCTCCTCTCAGAATTTGTTCAAGGACATTTTTCATCTGGTTAACAATCTCCCCCACACAGTGGTTCAACTTCTAAGGGGGATAAATATCACCTGCTCTCTCACAAGTCTTTTTCTCATCCCTCCACTTGTGATCTAAACAAAAAACATGTTTATCTCTCCTTCAACTAAGGGTTAACACTGAGTTGTAAAAGCATGAATGTGATGTGGTACTAAATAAGCCACCATCTCCAGCAATTGGGATAAACAGAAATAATGATGAATGGTGTGAGAATGGCCAATGATGCCCACAGCAGCCAGCACAAGCTACACAATTCAGAATCGAGCAGCTCTCCAATCAGACGTCTTGGTCTGACTCTCCACTATGTTTCCATCACTGGGACTCAAGCAAGTCACTCCACTTTTCTCTGTCTCATTTTGATTATCTATAAAATGGGTATTAAAAATAATAGCATTACTGCAGTTACTTCAGATAGAGGATTCAGAATAATGCTGGGTATGGAATAAACTCTTGTTGAATTTTATTCATATATTATTATGCTTTTGAGGCTAAGTTGAGAATCACGAGAGTTCATAAAGTTACAAAAATGTAGATATAGCCAAGAGTCCAATTATCCTAGAAAATCACCAACATAACCCATAACCACAGAAGCATCAAAACATCAATAATAGTCTTAGCTAACAAACGTACCTATGACAGACATCCTTTTCCTGATGTTGTTGAAATCCAAAAAGGCAAGCAACTGATAAGTAACAGGTGTTCCCAATTCTTCTATTGTTATTGTCTCTGGGGTCCGAGACTTAAAAATGAACCCAAAGTTTCTAGCAGCGGTAACCAGAGCTCCTTCATCGGGTGACTGAACTTGGTAAACCAGTTGTCCTAAAAGGGAAAGAGAAAATATATGCAGTGCTGAGGGTGACAATTCACGTTCATGATTCCAATACTAATCCCAATGTAGCCTTTAATAACCAACTCCAGCATCACTCTGAGGACTTTCCTATCCTTAGATAATGTCTACCCATCCCCCACCTGGAGCTCTGGGATACCCCAAGGCCCCATGCACACCACCATGCAGCCCTTCCCCTCCTGTAGCCAAGTGTCCAGCTGTGAGTCTGTTTCTCCACTGTGATAAAAGTTTCTTGGGTCATAGGTCACAGGTCTTCACTTTTGGTGAGTAGAGGTTCTAACCCTCATTTGAGTAGAAGTAATGACCATTTAAATTATTTTATGTTATACTGTTGGGACCTACAGCTGAAAGAGGTGATATGATCATTAGAAAGACCAAACAACAAAAAAAGTGAGGAAGCAGATACTCTGACCCTTTCCTTTGCTAAGTCACTAATGACCATCTTATGAGACTGAATGTGTAAAAATCCACCAAAATGTAAAGGATCAAATCAAGACTTGTTGTTGTTGTTAAAGACTTGTTGCTCAACAATGTGTGTGTGTGTGTGTGTGTGTGTGCGTGTGTGCGTGTGTGTTGGAGTGGTGCTAAGAAGGGAGAGAAAGGATGAAACCTGCAGAAAGACCAAAAAAACTTAAAAATAAAAGTAATCCATTTACATAAAACTACATCATGTTTGAAAAAGTAAATCGGAAAATGTTGGCATGGATAGATCCATTTTTCTATTTATAGTGTTCAAGATAAATTGTTAGGTAATTGGTTTTTCTATCAGTGGGAATACTGTGGATTCCTTGTGAAAAATAAAACCTTACATCTCTGCATATATTCTTGGATATACATTTACAAACAAGTGGAAGAGTGAATCATTTAAGAAGAAAAACCAGGAAGATTTCCATGAGTTTGAGGTCAGCCTGAGCTACACAGTGAATACCAACCTCCTCAGGGATATATAGCCAGACTCTGTCTCAAAAAGTGAAGAGAGAAAAAGGAGTAATGATAAAATAGTTACCTCAAAATCTCTCATAGTTAACAGCAATAAGTAAGCCATGAATTTACCACTAGTAGGTAGAAATTTATAAAAATAAATAAATATACATCATCTACAGATAAAAGAAGTAAAAAGTTAATTAATATAAAATAGATGAATGAATCATACAAATATTGACTCTAATCATAAAAAATAGCACCTATGAGTTTTTTTTTAATTAAAACTATGGTGAGACTATTACATATGCCACAACAATATTGATAACTATTAAAGGATCTTTGTTTTACTCAAAAGAAACCTTAGGCTTCTATGGGTTTATTATGCTAAAATCCTCATGTTGCCCTCTAAAATAATAAAGGTCCATTATTTTCAAAGTCGCAGGATTCAAAAGGGCTAAATATATGAAAAGAACAAAAAGAGGAGTCTAAGAAAAGAAAAGTAGGACAAAGAGAAGACAAAATAAGATGGTTAAAAAGAACTCCAAATAGCAACAACTGAGGTCTGAGTATTTAGAACACAAGTGTAATGACAACAAAGACACATGGACTGAATGTTCTCTTTAGCCTTAGCATTGGCCACACCTCGTTATTAAATGTTAAAATATATCACTTACAAAAGCTGTGTCCTAAATGTAAGCAAAGAGGTAAACGAACACTAACAGAAGCTAAGTGCGCAGACACCAAGGAAGGAGGAGTAGACAGTCACAGGAAACTCTAGGATAAAGATGATGACTGGAGGTAAATGGAGTCAGGATATCCTGATGTGGGCTGTGGTTTGATGAAGGCAGAAATCCGACCTGTTTTCTAACATAACCTTCTGAAGCAAGCTTTGGCAGAACTACAAATATCAACATATAAGTGTGCTGTTCTATTGAGAGCTCTTGGCATATTTTGATTAGCTAAGAAATCAAGTTGTCAAAATAATCCATTTTTTTAAAAAATCAGATTTCTCATACCTTAAATTTTAGCACTTAGAAGGCTGAAGTCAAAGGATTGCCATGAGTTTGAGGGCAGCCTGGACCACAGAATAGCACTGTGCCATTAGATGGATGGATAGATAGATAGATAGATAGATAGATAGATAGATAGATAGATAGAT
>OU015742.1:22398847-22425988 GCA_907169655.1 Acomys percivali | reverse complement strand
CTCTCTCTCTCTCTCTCTCTCTCTCTCTCTCTCTCTCTCTCTCTCTCTCTCTCCCCTCCTACCATGATATGCCACTCACTATCCATCACCCTCACCAGAGGCCAAGCAATGGGGACACCCCATCCTGGCCTCCAAACCTTTTCTCTTTAGCTACCTCAGGTATTTCATTTAGCAATATGAAGTTTTTAAAAGGGCTGTCAGTGTTTTTCACTGAAGCAGCACATGCTGATGTCTGTGAATTCAAATTGTTCAAGTGCTGTGGTTTAAACACCCCTCTGAAACTCATGATATAAGCTAACTCCCTTCATAATTATATTAAAAGGGAAGTCCTTTGAGAGATGATTAGATAATGTCACACACATACACACATCCACAAGGACCTAAGTAGCTACTATGAATAAGTATATCTGCAAAACACTATCAGCTGTAGGCTATGGGCACATTTCCAGAACCATGGCCACCAGACACAAGTTGTGAGGAAACAGAAAACCCAAACAAACCATAGCTAGTGTGGATATTGAAACAAGAATCTAGAACTTCCCAGACAAGCTGGGTATGGTGTTGCCTGGCTGCAGTCCCAGCCTTCTGGGGCCCAGTAGTTTCAGACAAGCTGAGACGATCATGAAAGTCTGTCCGTTTTAAATCCCAACGTAGAAGTGCCAAAGCTTTGCTTTGTTTATAGAATGACATTGCTTATACAAAATATATCAAACATTTGAAATGGAATTAATGCCAACTGCATTCAAACTCTTCCAAATATTAAAAGTGGGCCTTCCCAAGCTCACTTGATGAGGCAGCAGTACCCTAACGCCAACACCAAAACCGTTACAAGAAGAGAGCATCGCTAATGAACACAGATGCAAAACCCCTCAAGAGCACGCTAGCAAATGGACACCAACGTCACATTCAAAGGATCATATACAATAACTAGATGGATTTTGTCCCTGGAATGCAATGATGAGAATGAATCAATGTGAAATGCCACATAAACAGAATGAAGACTAAAAGCTGCATGACTGTCCCAAGTGATTGAGAGAAGGTGCTTGACAAAAATGTGGTCGCCTTCTATACCAAAGACTGTCAGCGAAAGAGGGATTGAAGAAAAACATCTCAATATAATAAAAGCCATGCAGGAAAAGCCCATGGTTAACACCACATTTTTAAAATGTAAGGTTATGTTTCCTCTAAAACTAAGAGCAAGGCAAAGATGCCTATTCTAATCACTTCAACTTAGCATAATCCTAGAAGTCGAGTCCAGAGCTTAAATAAGAAAAAAAGTAAGTAAAGATTATGCAAATTAAAAAAAAAGAAGAAGAAGCAAATTTTTTAATCTAAAGATGTGGCAGAATAAACCGTCATGTTGGAGGACAATTTGCAATATTAATCAACCTGCTGGTGCCCACACATTTTTATGAAGTAATTGCATTTCTTGAAATGCATTCCGTAAGGCACCCCAACATTTTGAAATAATACTTACCCAGTTTTCCTCTGAGTTTTCTTTACTGTCAAACTATTAGAAACACTTTAAATTCTCATCAGTATTTCATTACATAGACAGTAGAACATAAATATAGTAGCATATCATTCAACAATTAAAAACAATAAACACGGGTCCCCCTCAAACTAAAGCACCAGCCAAGAAGAATATAGGCAGTAAACTTCGAACCCCTAGCCAGACCTAGCCGATGAACAGGATATTCTCCACCATTGAGTGGAGAGTGAGATCTGACTCTCACAGGAACTCTGGTGCCCCTTTTCTGACCATGTCCCCTGGATGGGGAGGCCTGGCGGCACTCAGAGGAAGGATAGCAAGTTACCAAGAAGAGACTCGATACCCTAAGAGCATATATAGGGGGAGGAGGTCTCTCTCAATCACAGACATAGGGGAGGGGAGAAGGGGGGAAGTGGGAGGGAGGGAGAAATAGGAGGATACAAGGGAAGGGCTAACAATTGAGATGTAATATGAATAAATTAATTTAAAAAATGAAAAAAAATAAACACTTAAAATTGATCTGGAAAGGTTTCTGAGGCTGAGAAGGATAAAGCAGTGTCTGTAATCTACCGCCATGTATTTATGAACAGTGAAGCATATTTTCTTGCCTGTGTAGAAATGGATCAAAGATTTGGAAACTGTGGCCAAGGGGCCTTGATTAGAAGAAATGTTGGACCATGGCAATCTGTTCCTCATTTCATTTTACATGTTGCATGGTGGATAGCACAAATCGGGCCTTGAGAACTGTGTCATGCAGTTAAAATTGAAGCAAAAAAGGAAATGCATCTCTTCGGTACCTTAGTTAAATCTTTCTTCTGGCCCAGGTCATCTAGTGTTTCACCTGCTAAAATAAACATTGAAAACAACCAGTAAGTAAAACTGAACCTAGTTTTAGATATTTAATTTAGAGAATAAACTTAGTGTTCTGTTTTGCTTGGGATTGGGGGGTTGGAGTTTTTTTTATACTATGGAGATATTATAATATAATTACATCATTTACTCCTTGCCTTTCCTCCCTCCAAGTCTTCTCACATACCCCTTCTTTCTCTATTTCAAACTAATGGCCTCTTTTTTCATTAACTGCTACTGTATGCATATATGTATGCGAATATGCATATATATTTCTAAATAAACCTACTCAGTCAGTATAATGTTACTTGTATATGTTTTTTCAGTGCCAATTGTTACACTTTTTCCTGAAGCACTATTACTAGATAGAAAATAAATTCAAATATTGATACAATATGTATAGCCCTATACGTGGTAATTAATGTAGAGGGATGTTTATGCATAAGATAAAGCTAAAATAAGTAGACATTAAAAATAAAATGGTGAGACATGTGACCCCAGCTTAGTGTGTCAGTCAATGCAAATCAGAGAAGCTTTGTTTTGCAGTAGATAATTACTAACACAGACCCACAAAGTGACTAAGGAACAGAGAATAAGAGAGTGTAGAATGCTCAGCCCTAACAGATCATCTATATCATACCCCATCCCTCCAAGGCTCAAGGATCATGTCATAAGAGGAGAAAAAAAAAAAAGACTGTACGAGTCATAGGAAATGGATGACTACAAGGAAACAGTTCTCTGGACACATGAACTCACAGCACCGTGTATAAGGCCTGCACAGTCTCAGGCCATACAAAATGCCAGTGTGGAGGGGGGATACGGGCACAAAATCACACTCCTGGCTATGGGCAGTCGATGGCTATTGGAAGAAGGAGAGTCAGTTTCTTTCTGAATGCAGCCTGTAGTGGGTAGACTATTTTTCAGTAAAGGCCACACATCCAAAAGAACATCAGCTACACTAGATAAAGAGAGTAAGAGAGAGAGAGTGAAAGGGGGGGGGGGGGGGGGGGGGGGGGGGGGGAGAACACCAAGTTGAGTGAGTAGGAAATATAGCAAGAATGTGGCAGGAGGAGTCAGGGGAGAGGGTGAATGTGATCAAAATTCACTGCACAAAATTCTCAAAGAATAATAGAGCAAACAAAAATAAGATGGGGAACACTGGATGATAGTGCTCCCCTTAAGAGCCACAGATGAACAAAAACCCCGGTGCCTGCCATGGGAAGTCTCTCTCTGATCTAGTGGTCAGGGTGAGTCCAAGAGACTTGTGAAACAATAGATTGTCCTTGGTTACCTCCCAGAACTTGGAAGCAAAACCCCATTGCTGAAGTCATTTCAGATATGGGACCTGGAGGAATCAGGCTGGAACTGATCTTGGCGCCTCCTCCCTGAGAACCAGCTTTAATAGTCTGTGAAGATGCTACGTGAGCTACCAAAGGAAGAGAAGAACGTTTATTCCTCACTTCTGCATGTTAGATGTCTACAATCATTTTTATTTTGCAGGGGTCACAGTTAAGAGATTACCCTGGGTTTTAGAAGAGACTTTGGACTTTTGAAGTGCACCAGGAGCGCTGAAGACTCTAGGGACTTTTGAAGTTGGATGAAACACATTGTGTGTCATGAGATGACCATGACCATGAGCTTAAGGGAGCCAGGGCCAAGTGCCATGGCTTAAAGTATAGCATGTCACTCATAGGCTCCCATGTTTGAGCACCTGGTTCCCAGATGGTGGCACCATTTGGGAAGGTTTTGGAGCTTTGGGGGACTTTTCTAAAATCAAGGTTGATACTATAGACTAGTTTCCTTTTACCAGTAGTGAGGTATTTGCATCCACTTGTACCAGACAGTTACCATCACCATGATTTCTTACAACAAGCTTGCACCAGGATGACTTTAATTCAAGTTTTATGGGTAAGAAAGTTGAAGAACTAGAGTCAAAAGTGGAATGGCTATGTTATAAGAAGTCAGCATGGTAGGAATTTATAACCATGTCTTTTTCTTCTCATGTAACCCTGTGACAATAATACTTGATGTTTCTTTGTGGTTTTCCTGGAGTGTAGGTCTCAGTTATGAACACTTTTTATCTGCTGTGTGGGAGGAATCCTTGAGCTACTGATGAACCTAGCCAACCTCCTGAAATGTAAATCTCAGGTTCACATGGCCATGGTCCTCTCATGACCACATATGCATTCATTCTAATGAAATGATAAAAAGAAGAGAATGACTGTGTCTTTGTATTAAATGGTCCCCCATAGACAGCCTATTTCAGGATTAGAGATAAAACAGAAAAAAAAATTAAAAGTCTAAGAAGGCAATAATTTTGAGTATAAGAACAAGATGTAGATACATGTGCTGGCTAGTTTTAAGTCAACTTGACACACGCTAGAGTCGTCTGAGAGGAGGGAGCCTCAACTGAGCCTCAGTGATTGATGGGGAGGGTCCAGCCCCCATTGTGGGTGGTGCCATGCCCGGGCTGGTGGTCCTGGGTTCTATAAGAGAGCAGGCTGAACAAGCCATGAGGAGCAAACCAGTAAGCAGCCCCCCTATGGCCTCTGCATCTACCTCTACCACCAGGTTCCTGCCCTGTTTAGGTTTCTGACTCCCTTCAATGATGAACAGTGATCTTGAAATGTAAGTTGGTTTGGTCGTGGTATTTCAACATAGTAATAGTGAACTAAGACAATAGGTCAGAGTAAAATTTTTAAATTTTCCAAAGTTCAAATCTATGATTCAAAACAAGAATAGCTATACCAAAAAAAAAAAAAAAAAAAAAAAAAAAAAAGCACTTCTGAGCAGCCTGGGTGTGTGGAAAAAAAGAATGTATTCTATAGCCATATATACACTATTAATCATAATGCATACACATTGAGACAAAAAGCGATATACTTAACCCTTTCTGTTCCTTTCCTGTTATCTATGAGCGAAATCACAAGCCTTAGTGGGACTTTCAAAATATGGAAATTGACAAATATCTTGAGATCTCTACATAAAAATGTCAAGAAGTTGACCCTAAAAGTAGCCCCAAATAAGCATTTCAACAAATAGTTACTGGTCCACATGCCTAATAATTTCATACTGCGTCTCACAAATGGTATCGATGGGTTAATATGAAGCAAAAGGATGCAAAGTTTAAAATATTCCTTAATATTCTAAAATATTCTTACTTATACCACTATTTAGGTCAAGGAAGTATTTTCAGAATGCCTCTGAAAATAATGTCCATAAATTTTAATTCTATGCTAGTTACCAGGCATGGTGTGCATATAAGGACATGCAAGAAAGCTCAGGTGGAAGTCATCGTGTCACTACCAAAGAGGGCAGCACAAGGAACAAGGGATACAGGAGAGCTAAGGAAGCCATTCCTTCTTGGGTGATGGCGATGGAGTTCAAAGGCAGGGGTGTCAAGAGGCACGACAGCATAGCAGATCAACTTTTTCAGTCTTTGTTTTCCTTCTAAATCAAATCCTGCTGTAAATTATTCGACAAGGTATGACGTTTCCTTCTCATTAGTAGACAAGGAAAATTTACTTTCTCTTGGAACTCCTTGACACTCCCAAAATGTCTGACCTCCATGAATTAAGGTAAGAGATCCAGAGTAACATTGTGAAGGTGTCACTGGGCCTCCATGTTCTCCACAGAAGGAACTGTCTGCTAACTAGCAGACAACTGTGCTGAGAAGGGCCACAAACAAACAAACAAACAAAAACAAAAAACAAAACAAAACAAAAAAATGGATGCTTGGAAACCCAAAGATTATTCATCCATACAGAAAAATGCAAAGGGGAACTTGGCAGTGAAGGTGCCCAAGAAAGCATTTCAGGAAATAAGTACTAAACCTTAACAAACACGAGCACTGGCATTGGTCCCACAGAGAACAAGGCAGAAAGCATAAAATATTGGCCTAAATCATGAGTCCTGACTCACAAACAAACAAACAAGGTAAGCCATGCTGCCTAGAGCTCATCCTTTTAGGGGATTTGCGCTCTGGAACACTCACTAGAGAGCAAAACTGCACAACAGAGTTGTCAAAGGGAGCTCTACCCACAAATGGCACCAGGTCCTAAGTTTCATCAAATTGTCCCAAATATGTGCAATAACTAGATTACTGGTGTTCATTACCTGTCAAGTATCATAGCGATGCTTAATAAGAAAACCATAATGTTTGGGGTAAAGGAATATTATTTTTTAATGATGTTGCTTTTTATTTATTTATTCAGTATCATTAAGAGAAAGAAACTATGCCCTTACCGTAGACTCTCCCATTAATGGAACACTTTTTAAAAGTCATAATGTTTTGAGTGAGAGTTCCTGTTTTGTCAGAGAAAATATATTCAATCTGGCCCAGTTCTTCATTGAGCGTGGTCGTCCGGGCTTCAGCGGGCATTGCTTTCACAGCATAATACATCTTCCGGTCCCAATTTATAAAATAACTGTGTCCCAGACGGATCACTTCCACACTGTTGTCCATTAACATGAGAAAGGAAAGGAAAGGAAAGGGGAGAGAGAGAGAGAGAGAGAGAGAGAGAGAGAGAGAGAGAGAGAGAGAGAGACTATCAATATATAAACACACAAAGCTTTGCCAAAACTTTCAGGAATTTCAATAAATAAATAAATAAAAGTCCTCTGTTCTTTGGTCCTAGTGATCTTCAGAGATGCCTCAGTTGAGAATCTGCTCATAAACCTTAGTGCCCAAGTTATTTCCTTTACAGCATCATAAAATGATACAGCTAGCTAGTCAGGAAGCCTCAGACAATGGCCTGTTGGAAGAAATGGACCCTAAAACACGGATGTGGTTTTACTTTGCAGAAGAAGTCGGCAATAAGTCTCTACTAAGCAGTAAGCAAACTGTGATCAGTCTTGGCCTAAAGCAGGGCTTCCCGCTATCCGTCTACTAGGAAAAGAGTGCAGCCTTGTGTCTCGGTAAAGGCTTACGTATTCAAACTCCAGAAAGGGAAAGTTCGAATGTCTGTCATCTGTCATGCTAAGTGGGCTGCCCCTAAGATTATAACAATGTGTGGGATCCGTTTTCATAGAAATTTTATTAAGGGTTTTTCTTAGGTTTGTATTATATTGTTAATTGCTTGCACAGAACTATATTTC
Source organism: Acomys percivali (assembly GCA_907169655.1). Lineage (NCBI taxonomy): Eukaryota > Metazoa > Chordata > Mammalia > Rodentia > Muridae > Acomys > Acomys percivali. The sequence continues at coordinate 22,418,550 of OU015742.1, read as the reverse complement.
ACAAAACTAAATCCAACTTCAATGATAAGGATACAATTTTCTAGGAATCTCGTTTTTTAAAGTATTTCTATTGGTAACATATCTTGGTTTAATTCAACTTTGCTTTGTTTTTGTATAGTTCCACACCACATTCAGATAGAATTGATCCTGGGCATTATGTATTTTTATTGATAGGATAAAATTTTAAATTATTGCTGACCTAAAGAAAAGATTGAGGGCTGGAGAGATAGCTCAGAGGTTAAGGGCACTGCTTGCTCTTCCAGAGGTCCTGAATTCAATTCCCAGCAACCACATGGTGGCTCACAATCATCTATAATATGATCTGATGCCCTCTTCTGGTGTGCAGGTGTACATGCAGATAGAGCACCTGTGTATATATAATAATAAATTAATTAATCTTTAAAAAGAAAGAGAAAAGCTTGAAAGTCACATATGTATTTAGCTGAATTCTACCTGTTGTGTGGTTTATATTGGATGCCCACGTTTATAACCACTTATATGCATTATTTGTTTTCTGGATTGGTTTCCTCTAGTCTGAGCTTCCTGTCTTTGCTCACTGAATCACTATTCATGTCTTTGTATATTAACAAGAGCATTCAGCGATCTATAGTTTATTTCCAATCCAAGTGGGTTTTCTCATCTTTACATAAAGAAGCCTAGATGATGCGCCGTCTTCCTTGGGTGCTGAGTGTCATGCATCTGGCTCTGAAAGCACACCAGGCACATCCACATTTCCCTCTCAGAGCCATGAGCCGAGGTCGTCTCTGAGATTCCCCTAAACTAAAATCACACAGCGACTACAAAAGTCGTATGACAGAAAGATAAGCATATCCTAATTCTGCATGTATTTGTGTATTTTCTGTGCATTTTACTTTTTCTGCCCCTCCCCCCTAACTACTTGCTCCGACTCAGGTTTGTGCAGGGTGGCTCACCATTTCCTTATTCCCTATTTAACTGGAGCGGTGTTAGGACTTGTAGAAGACCAGACCCATCATCTTCCCTGTCAGAAGCAGGCAGATGGTGTCAAATGAATAGGTCCTGGCCCTCCAGTCTCTAACTTCACCAATAAGGACACTGTGGCTTGAGAGATTAAGCAGCCAACCCAAGTCATACACACAAATAAGTTAGTGCTGAGTCGCAGCCAGAATTCCAGCATCTGGTACAGTCAGTGCAGACCTGGCCTTCACAATGATACTATGCAATAATTGCCCCCTTCGTGGAGTTTGACTTCCCATAGTTTCTGTTACCCACAACTAACGGTATCTAAAACTATTATATGGAAATTCCAAAAGATAAACAATTTTTGCTTTAAGTTGTGCACTGCTCAGAGTAGACCAAATGGCCCACCACCCTGCTCTGTCTAGATCCACCACACCTGAGATGTGATGGACCCTTGGCCAATACATCCATCCAGCATATACTGGCCACTCATCACACAGAAGCCATCTTACCTACCACATCTATTAGTATGGCATTGCAGTGTCTGTGTCCAAGTGATATTATCACCATGTCTAAGTCATTCAACACACTTTACCCTGTCCTTTGGACATTATATCATCATATATCAAGAGAAGCGTATATGTAGAACAATGTAATACTTTGAAACAGGAAAAAGCATTAATATAAATTTATGATACTATGAAACTAACTTTTATATGTGTTCACTATTACTGTTAGTCCCTTACTGTGCCTGACTTGTAAACTAAACTTTATTATGAATATATATGCATAAAATAGGAGGAAATGTGCATGTATGGTTCAGTAGGACCAGAAGTCCCGAACATCCCCAGAGGGTCCTGGAAGATATATTGCCCATGAAAGAAGGGCCACTCTGAAAAAATCACTCAACGCTTTCAAATGTCTGCAAATCTGGTAGCTCCCTCCAAACTCAAAGCAAAATGAGTGGAGCAGATGTTGATTTTCTCATGCTGTAGTACAAGCCAATGAAAATCTGCAAAATTGGGCTTTAAAATACCCTGTAGAGAAGATGGGTCTCCTTTTTGCTTAAGAAAAGAGGCTTTAGGAGAGTGGCAGTACAACATGCAACCCTTTCTTCCACACGCACACACATAATCACACATAATCACACACACACACAGAGAGACAGACAGATGGACAGACAGATAGAGACAGAGAGAGACAGACAGACACACACACACACACACATACACACACACACACACACACACACACACACACACAACCTGTAGCTGAGTCTTTCTTAATGCATAAACACACTGACAGCATAGAAATATCTAATCAAAATAAATGTCTTTGCTCACCTGGAATTGTTAAGTGTTCAAAGTGAATCACGCGATCTCACCATATGGCAGTAGTTTATGCATTGTACCTATGCAAAGCCTCTTGTTGAAGGCCTTAAAGACTCATCACAGAGATACCCAGCAGTTCTCTGTGCCTATATCACAGTGTTTAAGCCTTTAGGACCAAACAGCCTGACATTTCTTAGACCACTCTTCCCCTCAAGTTGAGATCAGACACAGTTATTCAGCCAGAGGAAAAACCCTCAGCTTTTTGTCTTTACTAGCCCAGAGCCACACAGCTCAGGGTGAAGGGATGACAAGGGCAAGGGCCAGACGGTGCAGAGTTAGATGTCGTTCTGACTGAGATACACAATCCCGAATAAATCAGCTCCCCAATTCAAAAAGAGCCACTTCAGAAGATCTGGGGGAACAGAAATGAAATAAAATATGTTTCGTGCCTTATGCAAAACACTGAAAAAGGAAACAAAGCCACCCATGGAGTGTGGGGCAAGGCCTCGTAGTCATGTCACAGAGTGGTTTTGAAATCATAAAAAGCAACGGAGAAGAAAGTAGTTTTAAGCAATGGAGCGCTGTGCCAACATCAAATATGTATGACTGGATACCTATGCAATGGCATCTAAAGGCAGGCATTTGAGTAGAAAAGAGTGCAGACATCAATCGTTTTTAATGTTCTCATTTTATAGAGCAGCACATATTTGACAAACACAAGCCAAAGTGAAGCCAAGTACTTTCTCGAAGGCCAGTGATATTATTAGCAATGCCAAGGCCAAATCCTGGGCTTCTAATTCTATAAAAGTGATTTTTGTTAACAAGAACACACTAAAAGTAAAAGAAATGCTAAACTGAGATTCTAGCCATGATTTCTTTAAAATTAAAAAAAAAAAAAAAAACCTTTCAAATCATTAAATGAAAAATGCCAGAGCATCACAAAGAAACTACAAAGAGTATGTGTTCTCCACAAGGACATAAACGGTTCGTGTGTGGACAGTAAGCCACTATGTGCCTGTGCAGATGCTACTTCTGTCACAATTGATTATTAGGACATAAAATGAAAGCTACAAAGCTGGTCATAGCTTTTCTATAGGCTTTATAATGAGATTCAAGCATAAGAGGTTCTCAGTATCGAAGATGAGCCAGGAGCATACAGACCACACAGAGCCCAGGCTGCCCACAGCACCAGAAGGCCCGGAGCCATCTGTGGGGTTGTGGCCACATGCCTCTACTTCAAGTCAATTTCCCACAACTTGACATTTCAGTTTCCTGACCACTATCCAAAACAAGAGTGAGTTTTGTTCATTAACTTAACTTGTTTCACTGTAGCTCAGTTTTTGGAAAGAGAAGAGAGAAGTTAGTCATAATTAGTGGAGATTCGGAGCCGGTGGCTTTGTATGTTGTGAGTAACGATGGTGAGGGTGACAAGCAGCCAAGTCCATCTTGGCTCCAGGGTCTCTGGGACTGACTCAGTCTTGGAGAATTGGGATAGAGAATGTCTTAGGTAGATGTATCTAAGTCTTATGAAACACACTTGTTCACACACATACTTGTGTGGAGAAATGGGGAGAGAGAGAAGAGGGAAAACATATATTTTTGAATAAAAAGAACACACAGAAAGCAAACACACTCACACAGAGAGAAAGAACACACATACATGAGAAAGTTGAAGGTAGATACAGATGACAGACCATTTTCATATCACTCTGTGGAACTAACCTAGATATCGTAGATTAGGATCATGGGAGTTTCGAACCATCCTTACCTAACAGTGGCTGGGAACTACCGCCTACCTTACTTTGAGTCCTTTCTGTATTTATTTATGATGGCTGCCAATAAGGGAGACCAATGCGCATTAAGCTTTAAGACTATGCCATCCATTTATTTAGTCCTCAGATAACCTTATGAGACAGGTCTTACATTTTGCCCATTTTTCAAAGTGAAGAAGCTTAAGAAGTGATTGATGAGGTGATTTTCCCAGTGTTACAGAAATCTTGGGGCATACGACAGCACCTGCCTCCGAATACCTGAGACAGACCGATGGCAGGGAAGTCACATCTCAAAAACATCCCAGGCTTTCTTTTTCTCACCTTAGACCACCTCAGTTTTTCTGGCCAGATTTCATGAGCTTATAAGGCAGTTTATATGTTTCAAAGAAACACATCCCTAGGAAACCATACTAATCAAAGAAAAAATAGAATGCATTTATTGTGATTCTATAATACACAAGTTAAACAAAATTAAACAGTCAAGTCACTGTATTCCTAAGGCGTGTAGCCGATCATATGCAGGGTGCAGGTGACTCCACTTGCAATATAAACTCTCATCTCACCTCACATATAATGAAATGGGCACAAGCGTGTTGAGGATGATAACATATGACCAGAACGTTAAGAATCCCGAGAGCAAGGAACTCTTCTTGCCTTCTCTCCAGAAGAGGAAAGTTCTGAACTGGTTCCCAACTTCATTCTCCCAGATTGAATTTCCTATTGCAAGAATGATCCCCAAGCACACCAGAAGCCCAAAAATCTGAAACAAGAATAGAAGTATAGAAATCTGGTTACAGTGAACATGAGCCCCAAATTAGTCAAATCAATACAATAAAACTACAAGTCAATTTCCCATCAGAAATTGCCATTAAAGAAAAAAAAAAGTTATATAAACCTTTTCCTACTTACCGCCAAGCATATGAATAGAATTTAACATTTTATGGCAGAGGTGTGGCATACAGTTTCCCACTTAATTCTTCCACCAACTCTCTCTGAGACAGATGCAGCCATTACCCGCAGGTTAGAAACAAAATAAAAGGATAGGCACAGACAAGATTACGCTGTAGGTTGACCCCTGTCACACATCTTTACTCTGTGACAAATCACATGCTTGAAGTCAAGAAGACTCTGAGATCTCAGCTCCCTGGAGGGCCCCATTTACCAGCCACAATGTTCAGTAGTGGTTCACCTCGACTGACAGTTTGATGGCCTTTAGAATCACCATGGAACACCTACATAGGGTGGGAGGGTGGGTGGCAGCAGCACTCCACCAGCGGGTATTCCCACACTGTTTAAAGGAGAAAGCATCCATCTCCCTCAGCTTTCTGACTGGTGGTGCAATGTGACCAGCTACTTCCTGCTCCTGCTGCCACAGCATCAGCACCATAACGGACTATATCTCTGAACTGTATGCTAAACTAAATGCTTCTCCCATTAAACTTCTTTTGTTGTGTATTTGATACGAGTAACAAAATAAGCAACTAATACACTGACTGACGTTCCCTGTCACCATCTCACACTTGTTAGAATTCTTTTTTTAATATATTTTATTAATTTATTCATATTACATCTCAATTGTTGTCCCATCCCTTGTAACCTCCCATTCATCCCTCCCTCCCACTTCCCAGCTACTCTCCTCCCCTATGACTGTTCCTGAGGGGGACCTCCTCCCCCTGTATATGCTCATGAGATATCAAGTCTCTTCTGTAGCCAGCTATCCTTCCTCTGAGTGCCACCAGGCCTCCCCATCCAAGGGATGTGGTCAAATATGGGGCACCAGAGTTCGTGTGAAAGTCAGACCCCTTGTTAGAACTCTTAGCTGTAGGTGTGCTTGCACATTCCTCCAGGAAATAGAACGATGACAAAAATCTCTCATGGTGTAGACACTTTGCCTTTGAAATATTTGAAATAAGTTGAAGGCAAGGTGAAAATGTGTACCTGATATTAGCATCACCATTACTATCAGAATTAGAAAAGCAAACATTTTGGAGGTACATCAGTCAAAGAGATAACAAAGTCATCAGGGCTGAGTGCAAAGCCACAGCCTCACAGATGAAGGACATAAATGCAATGTCTTGGAAAGGAATCTGTCGAGAGTTGGTCTACTAAAGAGCCCTCTATGTCAGAAGCTCTCACACTAGCCACTTTGGAGACAGAAATGGGTCTACAATGTAGGAATGTATCCATTTCTTTGCCAATAAAGACTGTTCCTGATGTTTAGAACTGTCTTCTTCTTCATTCTCATAAATAAAATAGAAGCATATGAAGACAAACACTAGATGTGAAAGAAAAATTGTATTGTGTATCCTCTGTATCCTACCAACTTTGTATCTCTATCACAGTATCTTATTATTTTAATAGTTGTTACTATAAATTAACTGAATGGAATTACTTTAGACCATTAAAATTAATAATGTTTAGCATTAAATACCCTCCTTAAAAGTCCCAAGAGAATTGTCCTATTTCCTACCACAGAAAGTAAGGACAGTGCCAGCCTCCAAGCCAGTGGCTTTACTCTGTGAATGACAGATGAGATAGATGATAGATAGATAGATAGATAGATAGATAGATAGATAGATAGATACATGCATACATACATATATAATAGATTGATAAGTAGATAGATAGAGATAGACAATAGATAGACTGATAAGCAGATAGAGATAGATAGACAATATTTAGATTGATAAATAGATAGATAGAGATACATGGATGATAGACTGATAGATAAATAGATAGATAATAGAATGTTACGTAGATAGATGATGACATAGATAGATATATAGATAGATGATAGATAGATAGATAGATAGATAGATAGATAGATAGATAGATAGATGATAGATTTGACAGACAAGCAGATGCACAGACATACAATTCTCACCCAGAGTACTAGTGTACTACTCAATTGTCAGTGGCTCGCTCATAATTTTAAAGTAATCATCAACCTGTCAGTGGCTCACCCACAGTGCAAGAGTACTTTGTCAACTTTTAATGACTCATCCACAGCACAAGTGTACACATCAAGCTGTCAGATACTTACCCACAGGACTAGGGTGTTCATCAACCTGTCAATGCTTGTCCTTTTAAACTTTGTCTTACCACTATTCTGCATTAGTTTAGTGTCTGGACCTGTAAAAAATAAAATAAAATAAAATTTTGCAAAAAAATCAGTCTAATGGTGGGAATCAATACATATCTTTCAACAATAACTATGAACATTATAAATTTCCCAATCAAAAGACACAGACTAGTAGACTGGCTCAAAAAGCAGGAATAATCTGTTTGCTGTCTTCCAGAAACACACCTCACCACAAAAGACAGAAACTAATTTAGAGTTAAAAGCCAGGCATGGTGGCACACGCCTTCAATCTCAGCACTTGGGAGGCAGAGGCAGGTGGATCGCTATGAGTTCGAGGCCAGCCTGGTCCACAAAGTGAGTCCAGGACAGCCAAGGCTACACAGAGAAACCTTGTCTCAAAAAAATATATAAATAAAAATACATAGGAAATGTGTTCTAATCATAAGGAACCTAGAAAATAACCTAGTGTTACTGTTCTAATGTCTGAAAAAAAATAAAATTCACTAGCCAAACTAGTGAGAAAAGATAAGAAAGGGTCTTAGGGTTTTATTGTTGTGAAGAAAAGCCATGACCAAGGCAACTCTTATGAAGGAAAACAATTAATTGGGCTGACTTACACTTTCAGAAGTTTAGTCCATAATCATCATGTTGGAAAGCATGGCTACATGCAGGCTGATGATATGCTGAAGGAGAAACTGAGAGTTTTATATTGTGATCTGCAGGAAGAAGGAGACTGTGTGCCACACTGGGTGTAACTTGAGCAAAGAAGACCTTTAAGCCCACGCCCACAGAGACATACTTCCTCCAACAAGGCCACGCCTACTTCGAAAAGGCCACACCTCCTAACAGTGTCACTCCCTATGGGCCAAGCGTTCAAGCACATGACTCATGGGGGCCATTCCTTTTCAAATCAACACTGAAAGTCACTTCATTTTGATGAAGGGGAAAACTTTAGAATCATAAAGAGGATATTATGACTCTAAACATATACATGTCCTGAACACAGAACATCGAATCTCATTAAACAAAAGACACTAGATACAGAGTCACTGATTAAGCTCAGCCCAATAGTAATAGGTGAGCTTAATTCACCACTGTCACGTACTGACAGGCCATCCTGACAAAAACGTAAATAGAGGAATATCTGAATTAAATGGAATCATAGCTCAAAGGGACTTAACAAAGTTCTGCAGAATATTCCACCCCCACAATGCAGAATTCATGTTTTCTTTTTTCTTTTTTTTTTACATATACATTTATATTATTAGACATATATACAATAACCTACCTACAGCAAGAAGAACCACAAAACAATCAGGAATTATATAAATGTTATATCCATAGTGTTTTGGCTATTGGTATTTGGCAAATCTTTCCTATCCTGGTGCGTCTAAAATTCTGAATGTAAGTCAGTATCTATCATATTTCATCATTATCAACTTAAAACATCTATCTAGACCTAAAAACTCACAGGTTATTTTTAATTCACTGGCATAGAATTTTATATATAGAATTCATGTTTTCTCAGCAACCCATGGGATAGACTCTAAAATAATCATCTGTAAGGGCTTAACTCAAATATTAACAAGTACAGGAAAACAGACACTGGTGGTTTGGAGTCTGCAGCGTGGCCTCTTGCTTACACTTTGCAGTCATTGTGTTCCTATTACTCAGACATGGTGGTGCACTGGGTGCCGCCATCTTGGATCTCCCCTTTTCCTATTATTTTTTAGTGCTACTTATACATTCTGTTCAGGATGTACAGGGATAGAAGTCAGAGCTGAGGTTTGCTTTGCACACCTATCATTCATGAGTTTAACACACATTGATACCATGCCATGTTTCCCTGGTGGCTTTCCTTGGTGCTCACGATGGGAGCAAAGCTTGTTTCTGAGGGGAGACAATACTCATTCAAGGAGTCTGTAGGGTCCAGTGCCATCCTGGTGCATATAAAGCATCCATGCTTGCTGTCACTTATTTGCCCTTATAGGTCTTTGTCATTTTCAAAACTTCCCATTGCTTTGTAGATTGGTACATGTTGTCGATATTAATGGCTTTCTTTAATTGTTGGCTTTTGTCTTGGTGAGAAGAAACCAAATGGACCAAACTGTTACATTCTAGGTATTTATTCATCAAATCTACATCCCTATTGTTTCAGATTGGTTGAGTCCTTCAACATAAGACCCCTCTTGTTGTAAACGCTGTAAGCCTATCTCTTCTACTTTTGGGGTCCAATAATACATCTTCCTTCCCTGTATCACTTTGGCTTAGGTGGAGAAACTGATTTCTATTGAGCCCCCTTGATGTATTAGTCTTTTGCTTCCAATATGCTCCCACTCATACTTTGTAGAATTTCTACACAAGTTCTTCTATAATTGTCATTAAGTGCTTCCTGTTAGAGTCCTAAATGAAGCATAGTATTGAATATACATTGGGAGGGGTTTTTTTTTTTGTCTCATATAGTTTACAAGTAATCATTTAGAGCAAAAGACTTAGAGTTAGATATTTTGAGACTCAAGTTCTGTCTCTGGGCTTATAGAATGAGAAATCTCAGGAAAGCTTATGAAGGTGATATAGGTCTTTAAAGAGGGAATGAATAAACCCCTTAAAGAAATACAGGGAAATACAATCAAACAGAGGTCTTTAAAGAGGAAATGAATAAGTTATTTAAGGAAATACAAGAAAATAGAAACAAACAGGTGAAGGAAATTAATAAATGGCCAGAGTACTATACCCAGAAAACATTCAATCACCATATATGGAGAAAACAAGATATTATCCTATGACAGGACCAAATTTAAACAGTATCTATGTACAAACTCAGCCCTACAGAAGATACTAGAAAGAAAACTTCAACTGAAGGAGATTAACTACACCCAAGAAAACACAGGAAATAAATAACTCCACACTAGCAAAACAAAAAGAAGAGAAACACACAAATATATTACAATCACCAACATCAAAATAACAGGAACTAGCAATCACTGATCCCTAATATCTCTCAACATTAATGTACTTAATTACCCAATACAAAGACACACTAAAAGAATGGATGCATAAACAGGACCCATCATTCTTCTGCACACAAGAAACACACCTTAGCAACAAAGATAGACATTACCTCAGAGTAAAGGGCTAGAAAAAGGTTTTCCAACAAACAGGCCCAAGAAGCAAGCTAGAGTAGCCATCATAATATCTAGTAAAATAGAATTTCAACCAAAATTATTCAAAAGAGATGGAGGATACTTCATACTCATGAAAGAAAAACTCCACCAAGATGACATCTTAATTCTGAACATATATGCCCCAAATAAAAGGGCCCTCCGCATTTGTAAAAGAAACATACTAAAAATTAAATCACACATAGATCCTCACATATTAATAGTGGGAGACTTCAATACCCCACTCTCACAAAAGTACAGGTCATCAAGACAGAAACTAAACAGAGAAATAATGAAACTAACAGGTACTATGAATCAAATGGACCTAACAGATATTTACAGAACATTTCACCCAAACACAGAATAATACACCTTCTTCTCAGTGCCTCATGAAACTTTCTCCAAAATTGACTATATAATCGGTCACAAAGCAAGCCTCAACAGATACAAGAACATTGAAATAACCCCTTGTATTTTATCAGATCACCACAGATTAAAACTGGACTTCAACAAACATAAATACACAGTCATGGAAACTGAACAACTTCCTACTCAATGATCACAGGTCAGGAAAGAAACAAAGAAATGAATTAAAGACTCTCTAAAAGTTGATGAAAATGAAGGCACAACATACTTAAACTTATGGAACACAATGAAAGAAGTGCTAAGCAGAAAGTGCCTTCATAAAGAAAGTGGAGCGATCTCATACTAGCAACTTAACAGGACACCTGAAAGCTCTAGAAAAAAAAAAAGCAGACACATCCAAGAGGAGTAGATGGCAAGAAAACTCAGGGCTGAAATCAATAAATTAGAAACAAAGAGAACAATACAAAGAATCAACAAAACCAAGAGCTGGTTCTTTGAGAAAATCAACAAGAAAGACAAATCCTGAGCCAACTAACTAAAAGGCAGAGACAATGTCCAAATTAACAAAATCAGACATGAAAAGGGGGACATTACTACAGGCACTGAGGAAATCCAAAGATTCATTAGCCTGTATGCCACAAAATTGGAAAGTATAAAGGAAATTAATGATTTTCTTGATACATTCCACTTACCAAAGTTCAATAAAGATCAGGTAAACAAGTTAAATAGTACTATAATCTCTAAGGAAATAGAAGCAGTCATGAAAAGTCTCTCAACCAAAACAAACAAACAAACAAAAAAAAAAAACAGGGGCAGATGGTTTGAGTTCAGAATTTTACTAGACCTTTAAAGAAGAGCTAATACCTCAAACCATTCTACAAAATAGAAACAGAAGGAACATTGCCAAACTCATTCTATGAGGCCACAGTCACCCTGATACCTAAACCACACAAAGACCCAATAAAGAAAGAGACATTCAGACCAATCTCCTATATAAACATTGATGAAAAAATATTCAATAAAATACTTGCAAACCAAATCCAAGAACACATCAAAAATCTCATCCACCATGACCAAGTAGGCTTCATGCCAGATATGCAGGGATAGTTCAGCATGTTGAAGTCTATCAATAAACAAGCTGAGAAAAAAACACATGATTACTCATTAGATGCCTAATAAGCATTTAATAAAATCCAACACCCCTTCATGTTTAAAGTCTTGGAGATATCAGGAATAAAAGGCACATACCTCAACACAATAAAGGCTATATACAGCAAGCCTATAGCCAGCATCAAACTAAATGAAGAGAAACTTAAAGCAATCCCACTGAAACCAGAGATAAGACAAGGCTGCCCACTTTCTCTACATCTCTTCAATATAGTACTTGAAGTCCTAGCTAGAGCAATAAGACAAGTAAAGGATATCAGGGGGATACAAATTGGGGGAAAAGAAGTCAAAGTATTGCTATTCACAGACGACATGATAGTACACATAAGTAACCCCAAAAATTCTACCAGAGAACTCCTATAGCTGATTAACCTCTTCGGCAAAGTGGCTGCATACAAAATTAACTCAAAAAAATCAGTAGTCATTCTTATACAAACAACAAATGGACTGAGAAAGAAATTAGGGAACCAATTCCCTTCACAACAGTCACAAACCATATAAAGTATCTTGGTATAACTCTAGCCAAGCAAGTCAAATATCTGTATAACAAGAACTTCAAGTCTCTGGAGAAATTGAAGAAGATACAAGAAGAGTGTCTCCCATGCTCATGGATCAGTAGGATTAGCATAGGAAAAATGGCCATCTTACCAAATATCAATTTACAGATTCAATGCAATGCCCATCAAAATGCCAATATAACTCTTTAAGACCTTAAAAAAACAATTATCAACTTCATATGGAAAAAACCCAAAGTAGCTAAAACAATACTGTACAATAAAAGAACTGTTGAAGGTATCTCCATCAATGACTTCAAGCTGTGCTTTAGAGCAACAGTCATAAAAACTTCATGGTACTGGCATATGAACAGACTAGTTGATCAATAAAATCAAACCAAAGACCCAAAAATAAACCCACACACTTATGGACACTTGATTTTGACAAAAGTCAAAACATACAATGGAAAAAAGGATAGCATCTTCAACAACTGGTGCTGGTCTAACTGGATGTCTACATGTAAAAACGGACAATAGATTCATATTTATCACCCTGCAACAAATCTCAAGTGGATCAAAGACCACAACATAAAACCAAAAGAGAAAGTAGGAATCATCCTTGAACTCATTGCCACAGGAGACTTCTCGAACAGAACACCAACAGTTCAGGCTTTAAGATCAACAATTAATAAATGAGACCTCATGAAACAAAAGTTTCTGTAAGGCAAAGTACACTGTCAATAAAACAAAACAACAACCTACATATTGGGAAAAGATCTTCACCAACCCTACATCCAACAAAGGGCTAATATCCAAAATATATAAAGAAATAAGGAAATCACATACCAACAAACCACATAATCCAATTAAAAAATGAGGTACAAAGCTAAACTGAGAATTCTCAACAGGTGAATCTTGAATGGCTGAGACACACCTAAAGAAATACTCAATGTCCTTAGTCATCAGGGAAATGCAAATCAAAACAACTCTGAGATTCCATCTTACACCTGTCAGAATGGCTAAGATCAAAACCTCAAGTGACAGCACATACTGTAAAGGATGTGGAAACGGGAAAACACACCATCATTGCTGGTAGGAGTACAAACTTGTACAACTTTGGAAATCAATCTGGTGCTCTCTCTCAGAAATCTGGAAAGAGTGCTACCTCAAGACCCAGCTATACTACTTCTGGGCATATACCCAAAAGATGTTCCAGCATACCACAAGGACATTTGCTCAACTATGTTCATAGCAGCTTTATTCATAATATCCTGACACTGGAAACAACTTAGATGTCCATCAACTGAAGAATGGATAAAGAAACTATGGTATGCTTACACAATGGAATACTACTCAGCTGTTAAAAACAAAGAAATAATAAAATCTTCAAAGCAAATGGATGGATCTAGAAAATATCATCTTGACTGAGGTAACCCATACCCAGAAAGACATGCATAGTATGTACTCACTTATAAGCATATATTAGCCATATATTACAGAATAACCATATTATAATTCACAGACCCAAAGAAGGAAGGCTCTCCTTGAATCTCACTCAGATGGAGAACTAGAAAAGACAGAGGAAGTGGATGAAAAGAGGAGACTGGGTAGGAGAGGAGGGAGATGTGGGGGGAGGATCAGATGAGATAAGAGTGTAGAGGAGAGGGGAGGTGAGAGGGCTTGGAAAGAAAAGGCGAACCAAGGGGCATCTCTGAGACGAGCTGGAGACCTGTGAGAAGGAGGCTCCAGGGAGCACATGGGGATGTCTCTAGCTGAGCCTCCTCCCAGCAGCGATGGACAGGGAGACTGGGGAGGCGACCTTCTAGCCAGGAAGAACCTATAGTAGTAGGAGGACAACACCAATCTGCCTATAAAATCTTCTACCCAAAATTTAGCCTGCCAACAAGATGTGCAGAGATAAAGATAGAGCAGAGACTGAGGCAATGTCCAACCAACGCCTAGCCCAACCTGAGACCCTCCTGTGGGAGAGAGCCACCCTGACACCATTAACGATATGCTATGTTTACAGACAGAAGCCTAGCATAACCCTCCTCTGAGAGGCCCCACCCAACAGCTGATCGAATCAGATGCTGAGACTCATACCAAGCATTAGGTGGAGCTCAGGGAGTCCTGTGGAAGAGTGGGAGGGAAAGATAGAAGGACCAGAAGGGGAAAAAGAATTATGCAAGAAGACCAACAGAGTCAAACTAACCTAAGGCCACGGAGGCTTAGAGAGATGGAAGCACCAACCAAAGAGCATGCATGAATTGGACCTCGCCCCACTACATATGTGTAACCGCTGGGCAGTTTGGTCTTCATGTGGGTCTTCTAGTTAGTTGAGCAGATGCTGTCTATGACATGGACTCTGTTGCCTGCTTTTCAATCACTTCACCCTAATCAGGCTGCCTTGCCTGGCCTCAGTGGATGAGGATGAGCTCAGTCCTGATGGGACTTGATGTGCTGGCTTGGGTTGGGGAGGGGATCACTTTTCCTGAGAAGGGAAGGAGGATGGGAGAAGAGGGGGGAGGGTGGCATTGGTAGGAGAGGAGACAGGGGAGCTACAAGTGGGATGTAAAGTGAATATGTAAATTTTTTAAATGTAAAAAGGAATATAAAATAAAATAAAAAGAAGAGTTAATAATTCATTTTGGGTTGAATTTTCACAAGATCTAAATACCACCTAGTACTTATTTCTTAATCAAATATCTCAAAACGTAGGCATTTGGGGTACCCATCTATTTAAGCTCTGCCATGGACAAAAGAAACAATGAGTTACTCTGCTTGCCAGTATTCTAGTTAAGTTCTCTGTTAACTAAAGTCAACGCAGACATTGTCTGCTTTACAAAACCTGACCAATATCATCTAAAAGTGAACATTCAGACTATATCACAAAAGAGCGGAAAGCTCCCTTTCTCCTCCACCAAAGTACAGAGAATAGCCCAGTTTTCCTAGCTCAGACAGTGCGCTCTGAGATGGCTCACAGGTTAAGAACACCCACTGACTGTTCTTCCAAAGGTCCTGAGTTCAAATCCCAGCTACCACAGGGTGGCTCATAACCATCTATAATGAGATCTGGTGCCCTCTTCTGGCCTGCTGATTCACATGCAGGCACCGTATAAATAAATAAATCTTAAAAAAAAAAAAAAAAAAAGAATTGAGAAGTAAGCATGGGGGAAAAAAAGTTATTCTATCACTAGTTATTCTAGTGAGCTCATGATTATCCTGTGTCACACAGCGGGAGGAGCCTAGAAGTCTTAGAGCTAGGATTAGTCTGGAACTACTAAATAATCTGAACCCACAGCTGCCTGATCCCTATTCTGTGAATTTCTGTTCAACACACCTCCTTCCATTTATGTGAGAAGATTTTCCCACAGAGACAATCTCCTGAGGAGACCTTGGTCCCCTCAACAGCTCTCAGCAGTGACTCTCAATAGCTGTCCTAGCACCTATACAATGACTTAGAGTCTTGAGCTAGCCATTTGGGACAAATGCAGTGAGCTTCTGGACAACAGCCCATGTCTAGGATGAGGCGTCTCCACTTCAGTGATAATGGGGGGGGGGTGGAGAGGAGGGGGGCAGAATCAAGCCAAAAGAAAAGACATTCAGATGGGGAGACCGTTGTGAGATCTCCATGTTCTTAAGCAGAAAGTAAAGGAAGTGTATGGACAAGGTCAGCCTTTTACTTCTCTGTAAGAAAGAGGAAAAGACAACATAAATAACCATAGACTTACTTACCTTGCTAATGAAAAAAAAAAAAGCACCTGATGAAAGAATGGTAAAACTAGGCTCAACCTTAGACAAAAGCCCAACTCTGCTTCATTTCTAGAGGTTTGCTGGGTCTTCACACGTGACAATGCCCTAACTCACTGCTGAGGGGACTTAGAAGCAACCAGACAGACTTTTTCTAGTTTGGGAACACAATTAGTCTTTGATGAGCATTTTTGTTGTTGTTAAGGAGTCAGTTAAGAAAAACAATTTAATTTCAATTTCACATACAATCAGCAGACACAAAACATTTGAATTTGATATCACAATGAAGAGAATTTGTTTTTAATCAAGGGTTAGAAATGAATGTGTGAGTACAATTTAAGTGGGTTTGTCATCTTGTGCTACTGTTCCTGAGAAGGAGAATGCTACCTCAGACTCACAGAGATAAAGAAGACAAAAATGGCAAGTGCACAAAGGATACCCAATCCTACCACAAGGACACTGCTCAACTATGTTCATAGCAGCCTTATTAATAATAGCCAAAAACTGGAAACAACCTAGGTGTCCCTCAACTGAAGAGCGGATAAAGAAAATATAATATATTTACATAATGGAGTGTTATTCATATGTTTTTTAATGACATGAAATTTGCAGGCAAATGGATGGAACTAGAAAAAAAAAAAGCATCCTGAGCAAGATAACCCAGACCCAGAAAGAAAAACATGATATGTACTCACTAATAAGTGCATTATTAGCTGTTAAGTAAACAACAATCACACCACATTCCACAGGCCCAGGAAGGCCAAGTAACAAGGAGGGATCTAGGGGAGACAGACCAGTGCATCTCCCTGGGAAGTGGAAACAGAAGAGATTTGGAGGCGAACTGAGAGCAGTTGGAGATGAAAACAGGAGGAATCAGGTGGGGAAAGATAACTGAAATTCAGCGGGGGAGGAGCGGGGAGGCATTAGGGGTGTGATGTGGAAGCCTAGTGCAGTGGAAACTTCTTGGAACCTATGAGGGTGGCCCTAGTGAGCACTCTCCGTAATAGAGGATATGACTCCTGAACCCTTCATCTAACCATGAAGGACTTCCAGTGGTGGAACTGTGACACCAACCCAGCCACAAAACCTTTGACTTACAACCTTTCTCCTGCCTACAAGATGTGCTGGGGCAAGGGAGGCTCAGAGCTTGTGGGAGTGGCTAGTCAAGACTGGTCTGACTTGGGGCCCTTGCCACAAGAGGGAGCCCATGCCTGACACTGCCTGGATGGTCAGGAAGCTGGATGCCAGAGACCCAGGATAGAACTAAACAAAAGTGGGCAGTGGGGGGGAGTCAATGAAATGATTCCTAATGACATCCTGCTATATTTATAGATCAGTGTCTAACCCAGTCATCATCAGAGAGGCTTCCTCCAGCATCTGAGCAGAGCAGAATAAGGGGAGAATGGGAGGGAGGGAAGAATGGGAGGATACAAGGGATGGGATAACCATTGAGATGTAACAAGAATAAATTAATTTTAAAAATCATTTTAAAAAAAAAGAATGAGTGTAGGATTAGGGTTAGGATATCTCTGACTCTTTTGTCTGCTCTGAGGCCCTTTTCCTCCTCACCCAGCCTTGAGATGGGGTTTGTCCATAGTCATAGTGCATCTTGGGAAGAATGGAAAGAAGGGATGCTGTGACCAGGGTGTATTGTATGAAAGAAGAATAAATAAAAGAAAAAATTGAGGGGAATAAAGAGTGGGAGAATCTCCTTCCCTCCCTCCCTCCCTCCCTCCCTCCTTCTCTTCCTCCCTCTATCCCTCCCAGCCTAGCCCCACCAAATACAGCTTTCTGACCTATCGGTCCCAAGGACAAACAGAAATGACTGCTCTCCAAGAAGTCTTTCTCAAAAAAAGAGCCTCTTGACTTTTTCAAACCCAACCAACACGCACTGCTGTGTGAGGGAGGGTCTTTCTCTCTTTGGTTTTAAGGGCAGGTTGATTAAATAGACTGACATAGATGCGTATGATGGGGCTAAAGAGAAGGAAGCTGAACAGTAGATATATAGATACCACTGGATACGAAGGCTTCAGCATCCTTAAGAATTAGTTCACCATATCAGAGGGGTTCCTACACACTGGGACCACATGGATTAAACTCAGAGCACTGCTGTCTCCTCTAGGAGTATGACACTCTGGGATCAACTCAGGCGCCAGCACTCAGCAGGCATTCACCTAAAAACTCTGTGCACATGCACATCCACGGAGAACCACAAACAGTGCTGAAGTGATTGTGGGAAGGACTGGCGCAGAAATGGCCTGGTCTACACTGTACCTGCAAAAAGAACCATCCCGAAGCACCAGCTGGTGTTCCTCAGGACGCAGCCTCTCAGGATTATCTTCTGGTTGTTGAGGGTGTGCTTGCTGTCCTTCCAAGAGAGGACCCCAGAGAATCTGTCTAACTTGTTGTTAGGCGCCTCACAGACAACAATCCCTGGAAAATAAGAAGGCTTTTCAGACCCACGGCAAGCTCACTTCAGAAGCCCACAGCACTTTACCACCCCCACTGCTGATACGCAATGCATTGTCCTTCCTTTTCAGAAAGCATGCTGCCACACATGCAAGACTGTGCTGGGAAAAAATAAGCGGCGACATGCAAAGATGAGAATTCATCAAATGGTTTGAAGCAGGATTGTCTACGCTGACCAAATAAGAACAGAGCCCACAAGAGCAGTGAGACATTATTTCCTTAGAAAAAAAATTTTTAAGTACTTATCCTTACTCTTGGGATACACTAAAATGACTTTTTACAAGTATAAAATGATAAATGCCCACTTTTTTCCCACTCACTGTGAACTGCCGAATGGGTTAACATGCCCCAGTTTTGGTTTCACAATTAAAGTTAATCAGTTTTCTATGTTCATAGTAAGGATTTGGGGTCCTAGTATACCATATCCCAAGGAAACCTGACCCTTGTTTGCCCCATGTGCTGAGATTCCTTTCACGGGCCCCTTGCCTCTTATCTTGATTCGATTCAGAAATCTGTGGACTCTCCGAGGCACCACAGAGATTGCTCAACCTAGCCAGAAAACATTTCTAGTTTTTGGGGTTTGGGGTTTGTTGTTGTTGTTATTGTTGTTGTTGTTGTTTTTTTAATTCCAAGAAGAGGCATGCTCATCCCAAATCAATTAATCGAATCATTCCATTATTTCAAACAGAACATAAACATTCAGGGTGGGAGTGATCTAGGTCGAAATGGAAAACATAAATGGCTTTTATAGACCCTTCACAAGATGTAACTATTAGGCCCATCTACATTTGCATTACAAACAAATGCACTACGGTTTTTATAAATGATGAGTACAAAGACATGAAAGAACTGAGAGAAAGGGGGGAGGAAGAGAGTGAGAACATGTGGGTTCAGGCCAGATCCAGAGGTAAGATTAGCATCTTACAAGTTTGCTGTCTCAGAAGCAACAAAAGTGCATTTTAAAACCAGAAGCCAAAAAGGTGGTTTGGAAAATAAAAGGGGAGAGGGGGGCCGCGGTCAGTCTTCAGCATTGGTTAAGGAGAGTTCTATACAATGCCATCTAGGGCATCTTTTAATTGTACTGAAAACATAAGAATATCAATGAAAGAAAGAAAGAAAGAAAGAAAGAAAGAAAGAAAGAAAGAAAGAAAGAAAGAAAGAAAGAAAGAAAG
>OU015742.1:22385640-22398837 GCA_907169655.1 Acomys percivali | reverse complement strand
TAGGGGTGTGTGAAAAGCAATTTGCTTCTTTTACAGTCCCCTTCAAGGACACATCGATAATGCCCCGATCCTCCCACTAGGCCGTCCATCCTTAAAGGTCTGCCCCCACACAGTAACACGAGCTGGACACTGTGCCTTTACCTGAGACTTAAACACTAAAGAAAAGTGCGTGGGAGCCCCATCCTCTCTCTAAGCCATCTTCTGATGCTGAAGAGACTCCTTGCACATCCTTTCCTTCCCGGGACTACTGCTCTCCTTTCCAAAGTCATAGATGCAGCCTTGGCTATAACACAAGATGCCTGGCCACTCCTGGCCAGCCGGGCTTTCACACTTCAAATACAAAAGTCAAGCCCCCTCTAACCTTTCTTTACCTTTTCCCAATTAGAGAAAAAAAAAGAAAGAAATGGCCTAAAAGAGCCTCTGTCCCGTCATTCTCTAGGCCTCCCCAGACAGCCAGCTCCCCAGAGAGCCTGCTGGCCTGGGCTCCAATGAGGCAAACAGCCTGCACAAGGTTATTCCTTAGACCAAGTAGCCCAATTGTGGTTTGCTCTCATTATAGCTTATTTGTGTATTGAAAAGTAAATTAAAGCTGATTTGAACTATGTTGTAGACCCACAGGCTTTTTCTAAATGTTCAGATTCTGTGATCATATTTTCCTTGAGCAATAACTTTTATCTCTGAGTTTCACATAACCTTGGATTGAGTTGGTCTCACCAGCAAAACCTGCACAAATAACAGGATGGCAGAGACCCTAAAAAATTTATTCCAGTCTCTTCACCCAAGACTCAATTTCCCAAACTTCAAATTTGGCCACTATTTAAACAAAAAAAAAGTGTGCTTTAACAAAAACAACATGATACATGGTCCTTGCCAATAACAATATAAAAGGCAGGTTCGTTTGATCATTTTCATTGTCATAAACAAAGGCTGACAAGGAGGGAAAGTCAACCTTGAACGGCTCGGCTCACTATGCTCGGCAAGAAGATGAGCCCACAGCTGGCCTCACATGGATGATGCCTTTCTGCCCAGGGACTACAGGGCCAAGTTCTATATGACCTCCTGGAGGCCCAACACCAACACAACTTTCTAAGAGTGTGGCCCCAGTGTTCCAAGCTCTAAGTACAACAGAACACTGGGAACAAAGCCAAATTATCTTTTTTTAACTGACTTTTTAAAATGCTGTTTCCCCTTTCTTAGCTCTGCCGGCATAAAATATGAAAGCTCCCATTTCTCTTCCTCTCTTTTCCAAAGAGGGGACCAGCTCCCTTCATGGAAAACCCTGCATTCTACAACTTACCACACTGTCTGCGAAATAACACCTTGAAAATATTTGTTGGCGAGATAGCTGGAAAAAAGAGTTTCGAGAAAGGACGTGTGGGGCTGGGCAGTTAAATCAGTAGCTAAGAGCATGTGCTGCTCTTGCAGAGGACCCATGTCTAGGTTCCCACATCCTCACAGCAGCTATAACTCTAGTTTCAGGGTATCCGATGCCTTCTTCTGCATCTAAGGGCATCAGGCACATACATGGTACACCTACATATGTGCAAGTAAAAATAAAAAACACTCAAACACATACTTTTCTTTCAAAAGGAAACCGGTTGAGCAATGACATAGGTATCACAGCAAATCTATGATAAATGAAAAGGTAGGCATATTTCTACAAGAATCATAAATACGGGGATTTGAATACCAAATATCTTAGTGTGACCTAACTGTAATAGAAGCCGGGAAACACGTGGTCACCTTAAAGCACATCAGACACAAGCAAAACTGTTTCTCAGCCACAAAGCATAAGACCCAAGCAAGGTTGCCTCGGGGCTTTGCCTGCTTCTTTCTAACTCCATCAGAGGAAGAGATTGCAAATGGTTGTAAAGGTTAAGGAAATCATTTGGGGAAGATAGAATAATTTCTTACATAATTATCCTAGTAGAAAATGATACCACAGGGTGGGGGAACATCTCAATAATTAAGTATAAACATAATCACAATAGTTAATCTCACTTCCCCCTCTGAAGAGAAGAGATATAAAGACATTTATTAGTTCATCCATTTTAAAGTGATGCAGGAATACCTATAACTGAGCAAAATCTACAAGTTCTCATTTTTTTTAAACTTTCCTTGGCATTTTAAATCCCAAATTCAGCCTGCTGGATTATTGCTTCACTACCAATTTGATAAGCTTCTCGAACTATCTGCTCACAAAGGAAATATGTGATTTACTAATAAAAATTATTAGTGCACGATACCCCACTATTTTCCAAAACTAATTAGCTTTCCTTCTTTCTGCATATTATTAGTGATGATTCTCAATGGTCCACAGCAACTCTTCCGGAGGACAGGCTAAGGCCTCATTACTGCTGGTCAAGAATTTCACTAGCCCAGAACTTCTCAGTGTTTGGCCAGTTGCATAACTAACTACTGCTGGGCTGACGACTGAATTAAGTACCTTTTTCCTTAGAAAGGTAGTTCCTAAAGCCATGGGATTCTATTTGAGTTCTTGGAGGCCAAGACCCAACACAACTTTGCCAACCTTGAGCCATGAGCCACGCAACGTTAATACCATAACAGCCATATTAGTGCCACCAGTCAATAGGAAATTATTCTTCATGTCTTTTAATGGGATCTATGCTCCACGTATCAGCTGTGCTGTGTTGGACTGTACTTCTGTCCATTTGAAAGGAAGAGTTTTCTCAAAAGTTCTGTAAAGTCACAAGGTGCTAACCAAGTCCGTTTATTTATTTATTTACATATTTTAACCAAGAAGAGATGTTATTTTTCTTTGTTTGACTTATATACATGCTATTCTTTAGGGAAAGACCACAAAATACACAAAGATTCCTAATGAAAGAGTCAACCCTTCTCTGGTTCAGAACGGGCACAAACAGTCACACAAAACATGTAAATGTGTCACTGGTTGCAAAACACAGACCACAGTCCAGTCAGTAACAATTATCAAAAGATCCTTGAACACTTTCAAACACATGTATTATTGGGTCTTCCCAAGGTGTAAAAATGTCAGGTTTTAAAATGTGTTATTAATAAGCATTTCCAGGTATTTATTTATCAATATTGTTCATGTCCTATATGACTCAACATAAAAAGCCTAGTCAAACTCAACTTTGTATTTATTATAATATTAGATCGAGTTACATATTTTTATAAAGTCCAACAAACTAGTTATTATTTTTTCAGACATTTGACGTGAATAAAATAGTTATTTGTATGGAAGCTCTTCAAATTAACATATTCACCTACCAAAACCTCCTCCTGTCTCAAGTAGACTAGTCTGTTTGGACAGCACCTCTAAATTCTTGACTCAGAAAAAATTCTAAGTCACTGAGAGTTTTGCTACTTTCAAAATTGTAAGTAGTGGGTGTAAACATGTTTTTGTTTTGATCCCAAGTGTGGGATATGAAACAGACTTGTGTGTGGGTGTGTGGTGTTTTTCCACTGAAAACAGACTTGTGAGAGAACAGGTGATGTTTGTCCACTGGAAGAGTAACTACCTCATGCAGGAGCATGGTCTTTGCCAACTGATAAACATCCTAGTATGGACTCTGAGAAGATACATATATGCCCAAAACAAGAGGCAGGGCTTTTTTGGTCTTGGCTATTTATCAGTCCACTTCAAGATGCTACTAGAGAGAACCACTCCAGTGAAGGCTTCGAGGCTCAGGGCTCTGGCTGCTGCTCCGGGCACCAGCTGGTGCTCCGGGTTCCAGCGCCTGCAGTTACAGTCACCATCGCTGAATTGCTGGTTTACTATTAAACTGGTCTATTGGAATCCTGCCGACTACGCCAGTGGAATCGCTCCAAGGAACTGAGTCTAAAAAAAAGGTCTATCTCTTCTGTTCCTATTAACCTCTTTTCTTTCCTATCTACAGTAGGTGGGTTGGAAGGGAGGTGTAGACATTAAAAAAAACCAAATAAAGTAGGTTTGAAAAAACTCAAAGCCTACAATTGTATATAATGACATCGCCTCAGATGGCCTTGATTTCTCATAATTAGTTTTGTTCCTATCTGCTTACCTTACTTCTGAATGTTTTTCACCCTCTCAGGAGCTAAGCTGTGATACATAGCCAGCCCTCTGTCTCCAATGCTTCCTTCCAGCTTGTGGTTTAGAGCTGTGGTTTTGTGTGCTTTCTTAGGACAGTCTTTGGTTTGTATTCTGACTCCTCTACTTAAACAGCCACATGACACAGGGAAAATTCTATCTTCCTTAGTCTCAGGTTCCTTATCCACATATTAGAGTTAGTGATAACTTTTCCTTCACGAGCTGTAAGGATGGAGCTAGGGAGATGGCCCAAAGGTTAAAGCATTTGCTGCACACACAGGAATATGGCTCTGAATTAGGATTTCTGACACCCAAGTGAAGAAACCAGGCATGGAAGCGTGCGATTGTATAATCCCAGTGCTGGGAAATAGAGACCAACTCTTGGGCAGCATTGGCCAGCCAGCCTACACAATTTGTGAGCTCCAGATTCAGTAAGAAACTCTGCCTCAAAAAAAATGAGCACAATAGAGAAAGACACCCAAAACAAACACATACACACACATACCTGCATGCACACCTACACATACACACACACACACACACACACACACTTGCACACATAACCAGGCTCACAAATACATAAAAGGCTGTATGTATTTGATAGGGTAACTTACAGTATACAGTGAATGCTTGTTCCTGTATCAACACCATGTCTAGGGCCTGAGAATGATGATAACTATCATCCAACTAAAGACTTCTTTGGGAAGAGCCCTAGTGCAAGTCTGTCTTTTTTGCTGGCCTTTAAGCTCTCTGAATACAAGGACTGGGCCGTATTAACCACTGACTCCACACCTTAGCGTTGTATGAAATACACATTGGCTAAATGAATAAATGAACAAAAGAATGAATGAACAGACATGAGCACATGTCCCTGGATGCAGAAGTAAACATGTAGACAGAAATTGTCGGAAGCGTCCTGAAGACCAACACCTGGGCTTTGATTGAAGGTCAATTGGGAATCCTGGACTTGCTGCCCTCAGTGGGGGACTTAGCTCTAAGAATAGGAGTGGGGATTGGCATGTTCTGACACTTTGAAAGATAGATGTGTACTTACACTGTACAGTCAGAAAATGGTGGCCTGGTGTTAGCATAGTTTAGAAAATAATAGAAGAAAACCCATAGAATAACTAGAAGTAAAAAAAACTGTGTGATATCCAGATGTGCCCAGAAGTCACAAGCAATGTGTGTGTGTGTGTGTGTGTGTGTGTGTGTGTGTGTGTGTGTGTGCGCGCGCGCGCGCATGGATGGATGGAAGTTGTTTGTATGAATGTATGTATGTAGCACAGCATAAGCAAGGACCTGCCTCACACATGGATCTTGTATGTTTCAACTTCCCAAAGCTGGGCAGGATATTTGCAAAAATATGTAAAGCTTTTAGTTTTTGGTTTTTTGTGTACCCTTCGCTGTCCTGGACTCACTTTTGTAAACCAGGCTGGCCTCAAACTCACAGAGATCCGCCTGCCTCTGCTTCCTGAGTGCTAGGATTAACATCATACTCTTAATGTCAACTGAAAGATAGAACATTGGGATTTTGTCTAGTCACCAGAAGACGCCTTGAAATTTATTGATGTCTCTTTTTATATTAGTGTTTTATATTGGGCCATTTTATACTCAGATGCAGGGAGTCGTGTTTATACTGGGGCCAAATAACCCTCTGTTATTCCTCTAATGCCCCTACTGTGTGCTTACAGGTCCTGTGCAGGTAGTCTGTTCATGTTTGCAACAGCCAGGTCATGTCCACAAGACAGTGTTTCACAGCACTCCTTCTGAGCCTCTGACTCTTACAGTCTCTCCACCCTTCTTCTGCAGTGCTCCCGGGATTTAAAGGTGGTAATAAAGATGTCCTATTTAGGGCTGAGCACTCAGTAGCCACTTATTCTCAGCACTCTTATCTGGTGTGAGTCCCAACTCTAAGAGTGAGAACTGCTAGACGAGACGGAGGGTTGCACTAGTCTATGGGCATAAACAAATACCCAGAATGCAGTTTAACTTCAAGTTCAATATACTAAAGCTTCAGTAGCAGATTCACTCTAGAACCAGTGTCCTCCCCAGCTTTCAGCAGATTTACAGCATGGAGCATGTATTCCTTCCAGTAGAGCTTCCACTACAAAAGTGATTCACCCAAGAAGGGGGAGGTAACCCTCCAGAATACTCTCACGCCAGTGGGCACTCGTTTCTGGTCAGGTAAGTAGTGAGTTAAGATCACTGGTGACTTTTCTCCCCAGCATGCTACATGGCACTCTCCAGCACCTTCCAGCATATTCCAGCACCTTCCAGCACCTTCTAGGACTATGACCACAAGCCAGAGGGAAGAATCTTCCTGCTCAATTCCAGCTTCACATTTCTGTGTTCTATAAGCAAATCTGTGAAGTTATCTTCGGCACTAGGGCTTTATGTCTGCCTCTGCCGGGCACCCAAGGGTGATGGCAATCATCTGCATTGTTTTGGAGACTTCTGGGTGCTCCCTGGCTAAAAAGTCTCTGTTTATATAATCTAATTCTAATGACAGTTTGGAGCCTGGTGTTCTGTCTTCCATATGACAGATACTGTAGTGAGGCTTCTCATTTGTGGAATTCTTTGTTTCCAGCTGAATTTCATTTTGAGTTTTCTTCAGCAATTCTATCTCTTCACTGAATTCTATTCTCCTATCCTGAATTGACTTCCTAGTTTGAGCATCTGTTTGTGTGTGGTTTTTTTGGAATACATCCAGTGCTTTATCGCTGTCCTCTTTAAATTCCTACAAGAATTTGTCTGTGCCCTCTGTTAATTCTTTGAATGTATTTTTTTTTTCAATTATTTTTCTGGAGTTTTATCTAGATAGCTTTCATCTGGGACCACTTATGAGTGTATGGGTGCTCACATGTGTGCAGGTGTGCATTTATATGCATGAATATGAAGGACTGAGGTGGCTCCAGCTTCTATACCGAGACAGAGTCCCTTGCTGAGCCTAGAGCTCGCTGTTTCAGGTAGTCTGGATAGCCAGCTTCCTCACACAATTCCTTGTCTCTGCCTCCTGCATGCTGAAATTGTGAGTGGGCCACCACTCCCATCTGGATTTTATGTGGGTTTTGGGGACCTACCCTCTAATCATGTTTGTGAGGCGAACACTTTATCCATTGAGCTATTGCCCCAGCATAATCCTGTTTTTTCTTACTGGCTTGCACATCTTTCATCAGGTGTAGCTTTTGCTATGGGTTTCTGATGCACTTGTGTTGAGTAGACATTTAAGTCTCTGGCTTGCTGCTACTGGGGCCTGCCAGGTTCTGGATCACCCAGGTGAGGCTTGAAGCTCACTCAGTAGGGGTTACTCACTCTTGATTTGCATGTGAGGCAGCATGCAGTGACTTCTGACCTCCTCGGCAGGCCTTGTTTGAGTTAGCAAAGGGGGGTAGTGCCTGGGTGGCAAAGGTAGGCATAAAGATAGTAGGTTTAGGGAACAGAAGGCAACAGAAGTATGGTCTCTGGCCTGAGTGGTTGATATGAGCTCTGCATAGAGTCTGAGAGGCAGGGTTAGGATGCCAATGGAAAGAGGAGGCATGGCCTGTGACCTGAGGAGTCAGGAGCACCATGTGGGTCCTGTGACACTGAGGTTGGGGTCCCAGGCGACTTGTCAATTTACCTGTGAAAATCCTAAGATGCCAGGGTTAGATGTGGCAGGCATGGCAGGCAAAGTGATCATGGCGGGCACTGCTCAAAAAATAGCCACATTCGTCACATCCTAATATTCCTTACAGTGGTATCGAGGCCATGAAATATAAAAGGGAACATGGATAAAAGGTACTGTGTCTCCTTCACTTCACCTTCACCCTTAGTCCAAATTCCATGGCTACAAAATGGGGTCATCTACCCCACCCACATCAGAATTGACATGAGCAGGAAATTAATTTACTGTGTTCACATCACTGAGATTTCAGGGTTTCTTATAACAGCATTATAGTCTAGGCTACCTGTGCCAAAGTCTATGTAAAGGTTAAAATAACCACTTTATGGTTAAGAAAACAAAAAAGCCTAGATTTATATCTCATTATAGGCTGATGAAGATATAAAGGTACAGTTCTGTAGGGAAGAAATGAGTAATGGTAAATTATATTTAGATTGCCTTTTTAGGGTTCCATAAATAGTCAACACAGTGTTTTAAGAAGAAATTTGATTTGTAAATACAACTTACTTTTCTTGGATTTACATAACAGTAACATTTCATTGAAAAAAGACTTCATTAGAAAATTTATAATTTGTTTTAATATAATCAAAATATTTCTTGGGCTATTCAAAGTTTCCTGGCTGCTCCTCTCAATTAAATCTTAGTTTGGAAGAATATTTTTCTATAAACATTTATTACAACAACAGTCATTTAAGAGCGATTAAAATACTAACATAATCAGGCAGAATTTACAAACAAATGACAAACACAGACCATATACATTCTGAAATGTGTGATGGAGAAGACTCAGGTTATAAACTTCCCCGCCTTTAACTAAGAGGCATTGCCAAGACCCTTTATCTTCGTTATCTCTCAGTAAACCCCCATAGAAACATCTCGGAAGGATAGTCTTAAGTTCCTAAGACTCCAGTAAATCAAGCCAACCTATATGGAAATAATGCTATCCCAAACCAAACTTGCAAGAGAGTAATGCCAAAGACTATTGAGAGGTGGCTCCAGTCTCCTAGCAGGATGTGTAAAACTCTACAATTAGTGTCTCTTCCTTTTGCTTTTAAAGGAATTTCTTTGTCTTCATAGTACCATAAAAATGTAGCTATCTAAGGTAGGGAGTACCTAGAGGTCTTCCATGGATCATAAAACAATGTTATCACAACATACAAACAGAAGCATGTAGAAGCCAGGACTTGTTGGGAGGTGGGTCTGGGTTGAATGAAATGATGATGATGGTGGTGGTGGTGGTGGTGATGATGATGGTGGTGATGGTAAAGAAGAATCCATGGTCTAAAATATAAGGCAACTGATGGCTGATGGTAATTGGTGATTCTCTTCGAGGCCTATTGGTTTAAAGACATGCCACTACGCAAAGCACAGAAGCATGTGCAGCATCTGTCTTCAGACGTCATCGCCTACGTTGTGGTTTAGTTACAGAACCATTGGGGGAAAGGCCAGATCTAGGGCTGGAACTAAAATACCAACTTCTTCACCCTAGGCTAGCAACTGTGTACCAAGCTCCAGGAGGCAAAAGGCTCCCAAAGGAAGGGCACTATGGGCAGGAAGAAATGAGACCCACAAAAGAAAACATGAGGATGCACTAGGTGGTGGCTAGATAAAGGTGTGTTAGCCTTTAGCATGAGCATAAATGACAGCCATCGATGCCTGAAGATGAGATCTCAGATAGTTACCTGTCACACTGCCTTCTGGCTTTTAGATTTTTTTTTTTTTTTTTTTGTCTAATTAAAACACTTACCATCAAATTTTGCAAGGCTGCTAATATCTGCTCCAAGTTCTGAGGTGACAGGTAGTGCCTGACGAACCTTCAGGTTTGTTTCCCTGATAAATGAAAGATATGACATGAATTTTTATATGGAACAATCCAATAGTCTCTTACTAAGGAAAGTGTATAAAGAGCAGTACACACACAAAACCTAACTGGGGAGACACAGAGAACCTGGCCTTTAATGTCACTCACACTTCCCACACCATCTCAGCAAAGCAAATGGGCGTCTCAGGATCCGGAGCTGGCATTCTACTGACAGCACATCTGTGTAACAACACAGAGATCTGCTTTGCATTTGTGTTCAAAAGGACACAGAACATAAGAAATATGGTCTCATTCGAACCTACTCACACATGCTATATGAGTTATAAAACACACTGGAACTAGGATCACCATTGCCAAAAGGAGGCCAGGATCATTCTAGCATCTGCTGTCTACTGAGTTTTGTTTGCAAAAGACAGCCATGGCTACTTTTACACAGTAGCTGAAATTTTAGTGGGAAAAAGAATATAGCCTTATTTTTCTTAGAGTATCAATCCAAGAAACTCATGGGTATTGAATGGCACAACCAAGAAGCTGGACAGATCACAGTTGCTCTTCCTATGAACAGAATTACATATTCATTAGACAGTAGACCATGGTGCTAACAGCCATCGGTAATTATACGGCCATCACTCTATATTGTGTTAAAGGGAGTGTCATTCCAGCTTCCTCAGAATTCGATCCTCACTCTTTCTTCAACAAGCACTAGTTTTATTTTCCATGAAACCATGTGACCTTTAGGACTAGCTGGTTTTATGTGACACAAGTCTCTGAAGAATCAATCAGCCCAGACGTTGTATCTATTAATAAGTTGGTTCTTTCTGTTGCTGAGCAGTATTCCAAGATGTCCAAGGTTGCTCAACCACCCACTTGAAAGATATCCAAGTTGTTTCTTTTTTGATGTAAGAAATGCATGTGCCCTAAGTATTCACTATAGAGTTTATGGAAACATACGTTTTCATTTCTCTAAATAAAAGTCCAGTTTGAAATTGTTGAGTTATGTGGTAATTTTATGTTTTTTAAGAAGCTGACAAATTATTTTTCCAGAAAGAGCATCGCACTTTGTTCCCTCCGGTAACAAGAGAGCAAGTGACTCCGCCTCTCCAAAGTTTTGCCAGCTTCGGAAATGTCACTGCTGTTTGTGTTACTCGTTCTGACAGATCTGTGGTCACAGAGCACTGTGGTATTAATTTTTATGTCACACTAATGGTGTTGAGTAACTTTTCCTGCGCTTGTTTGCCACCTGTGTGTCCTCGTTGGCCAAATGTTTATTGAGGTGTTAGAAAATATCTATTTTCCAACTAGGGTTGCAGATTTTTATTTTATTTTATTTTATTTTAGATTTTAAAACATCTATATGTAGCCAAGGTAATTCAGCAAATAATTTCTCTATGTTAGTAACTCATTACTATTTCCTATCAGTACGGATTTTACATATTAAAATATTAATTTGATGAAATCCAGTCTCTCTCTGTCTCTCCCCACCCTCCACTTCTGTCTCTCTCCCTCTCTCGGTGTCTCTCTCTCTCTCTCTCTCTCTCTCTCTCTCTCTCTCTCTCTCTCTTTCTCTTTCTCCTGTCTCCCTGCCCCCATCTCCCTGAAGAAACCAACCTGGGACCTGTGCTTGCTAGGTGAGCGTTCTAGAACCAAGCTAAGTCCCCACTCTCTGTAACAACTCCTCTTATGTCAGATCTAACAATTCTTTGAAGGGCTCAAACCTCAGTCTTTCTCCCTTTTTTGCCTAAAATGTTGAGTTTTATTTCTTACATTCAAGTTCAGCTTTTTTATTAGTTATAAGGCTCTCAAATTATCTGTTTCATTGTGACTTCCTGGTCTGTGGTTTTTGAGGAAAGTTCCATTTCATCTAACCTGTCAAACATCCAGCTGATGCAGTTGGCAGTTTCAAGACACATTGTTGATGCCTTGTTTCTTAATGACGTCACTCATCTGTCTCTTTTCTCCTCTCTCTCTCTGTCTGCCTTTCTCGAGCTTTGTGGATTCGTTGATGTTTTCAGAGAATCAACCATGTCCCGTTGTTTCATTTTGTTCTGTTTTGTGTCAAGTTTGTTGATTTTGTTCTTGCTTGCATTTGGATTTATTTTGCTATTTCTAGGTTCTTGAGACTGAGTGGACAATTGGTTTGAGGCTTATTCTCTTTTCGAGCATTTGAATGACTTCAGTGCTACTAATTTTCCTCTAGACGCTGCTTTAGCTGTGTCTAAACCTGCCCAGCCCAAACCTGCCTTGCACAGGATGAACTACTCCAATATCTCAACATGCCTATACCTTGAGAAACACTAGCTAAAACTGGTTGCTTCATGTTGTCTGGTTGAGTCCCACCTCTTTATTAGCTTGAGGAAGTCACCTGGCTGTCTGAGCCTTGGCTTCATGTTCTGTACAGTGGGTCTTATACAGTACCTACATCAGGACTGCATAGCAACACCACCCACCCGAGTCGCGCACATACAGGTAGATAGTCCCCATACAATGTGAGCAGCCAATGGTGTCAGCCAGACAGAGCTGTCCTCCGAACAGAACAGCCAAGTGTTCTGTAGATGAACTCTCAAAGCCAGTGTCAAAACTGAGCTTTAAGTCCTATCCTCTCCTTTTCCTTAGAAAATGAAATTAAAACAAACAAAAACCCCAAAAGGAACCTCACTCAAGTATCCTGACGTAAAATTATTCACGTTCACATATTTTGCAGAGTGTTTCTGAAAAAAAAAATGCTAAAGAGAAAAGTCAGTGTTTTCCAAATAAATTCAAGAGAAAAATTGTTTTATAATTACTGCCAAGTGAAAAGCAAGAGGCTTTACAGTTTAGATTTCTGTTCTACAAGGAAATAAAAATAAGATGTAGGTCTGACCTGTAAGGATTTTAGGTTGCACTCCAGCCTAAGCAGCGGCTTTAGTTTACTACTTACCCGTCCAGCTCTGCTGTTTCAACGTAGCAGAGCCCGTGTGGCTCGCTACTTGACAGGAGCAGCAAGTCGGCCTGGTTGAGAAGACAGAGAGGCAGGTGAGACTCAGGTCTGTTGAAATCTCACCCTCCTGCATCACGCCTCAGCAGCCACAGAGCCTCAGCAACAGTGAGGAGGGAGGCACACCTTCCCACTTCACGCTTCTGTGCCATCAGGCTAGGAGCAGGCCTCCCAGCAATATGCAAACTACTGTGGTTTTGCGTTGCCTTTTTTGTAAGTCATATATGAATTCCATTTTTCTGAATTTAATAAGTTCTAGTGAAACAGAAACCTCTTTCCAATAAATAAGCTAATTAACACTCCTTATCTGCTGGTATATGAGCAGCTCAAAGTAGGGAAGGAACAAGGAAGGTGTAGGACGGACAGGAGGAAAACCAGAGCCAAGAAGGAATAAAAGCAAACAAGAGCAGAGTGGAAGCACGGGGAGAGACCATGGTGAATGGTAAAACACAGAAAGAGGAGAGAAAGTGGGGCTCAAGCGAAGAGCACAGAGGATGGGCTGCAACATGGCACTTTAGAAAAGATATCACCCCATTTTTTGGTTGTGAACCTAGCCTTCAAGGGCTGAGCCACCTCCTAGACAGAAAACCACTGAAGAGAAGTCTTAAAAAATGTGACGGAGATGTTGAAGGGCAGCCCTCCACAGGTGATGGCTGGTGGGAGTGCTGGAGGGGAGGGCTCAGTCC
>OU015742.1:22373285-22385630 GCA_907169655.1 Acomys percivali | reverse complement strand
GGGGAGGGCTCAGTCCACAGGTGATGGCTGGTGGGAGTGGGGGAGGGAAGAGCTCAGTCCTATTTAAAGAGCAAGCCACTGAGAGTTTGACCATGCTCCAGTCAGTGCCTAGAGAACACAAATTGGACTTGGGTTTTTTTTTTTCTATTTTTTTATTCTTATTTTTATTTCTACCTTTTTTTTTAGAGAGGGGAAGGTCAGAAGGGTGAGAGATGGGCATAGAAGGACTGAGAAGTGAGTGTGATCTGGGTGTGTGATGTGAAATTCCCAGAGAATCAATAAAAAGGTTATGGTAGAGAAAAATTAAAAGGAGCAATGGTGACCAATGTTATAAAACCAGGCTTTGAAGGTAATATGTTCCAGTTAGAGTCCAGAAGCATTGAAATAAAATCCAAATTCTGCTCAATTTTACTGAATAAAGCATCTAAAGATGTCCAAAGAGAAAAGAAAAGACATCACAGTTCAGTTTTAGAATTCTAGCTAGCTGGGAAACTTTTTTCTTGTTTAAATTTTTATTTTATAATAAATATAATTCTGAAGGATTCATCTATAAAGAACTGACTGACCTAAGTTACTATGAAACTTTAGCCTAATGATTTCCTGCCTGTGTCTGAATGTTTGACAGCTCAAATCTCATCACACATTTAAATTTCAATATGTTTTAGCAGAAGGCGTGACAGCAATCAAGCTAAATGCCCTTTGGGGCAATGGCTCTCCTTAAGGATAAAAAGTCATTTTAAACAAAAACTGAAATTCCCTATTTGCATAATTAGAAATCTTTGTGATGCACAGATGAAGATGCCTGTTGGTGCCTGGTGTGTAGATAATGATGTAGTGTCACTATTCAATATTGACTTTCGTTGTGTTAACACTGCCTTTATAGTAAGCCAGAGGCAAATGCACAGCAGGCTCTGAACGTGCAACTAAGGTACCACCGCCACCTAGTGGCTAAGTTCTCTCAACCAGCACTCACCCAGACCCGGAAACACACCTTAGACTTCCTGTCTAAGCTCCTACTCTATCTCCCAGAAACCCACCTTTTTGCCCCTCCCTTCCCTCTAATGACTGTACCTTTGACATCTCTGACCCTTCCTTTCCTTGCTCACTCTCTCTTCTCTTCCCTATTGCTGACATCTCCCTTAGAGGTTTTTATAGTTATCATTAAGGAAGCTGTGTGTAAGGATGAGATTGACAGCGTCCAGCAGAGTACATTGAAGATGTCATCAGCACACCGACTTTATAGGGCACTCATGAACAATCTTGAACAGGAAAGAGCAAGAGAAAGATAGCAATAGCCTTGCTGGTCCTTGGTCGTCCTTTTGTCAGAGGTAGTGGGCTGGTGGTGTGAGCCACATATGGCGACGTCACAGCAGAGACAGAACAGGAAGGGAAAGTGTGATTGTTCAGGTGCTTAGCCGGGCCAGGCCAAAGCCATGTTCCATTAACCTCTAGTATATTCATTCACCAGGTATTGATGCAAGAACTCAGCGATGACTCCCACAAACAAAGTAGCATTTTCCAACACAAACAACTTTCCCCCTAGCTTTCCTGAGAAAGAGAAACACCCAAGCAGACACCTAGTGGAAGCTTAAAAGCAGGATTCCTATCAGAGGAAACTTGAAAATCATCTACTGGATATCTTTGAGCCCTCAAAGCCAGGGACATTGTCTCCAGGGTTCGTTAGGCATAAATGTTTGTTGAGTTAAGGAACAAAATACCAAGAAATGGTATCAATCCACAGCCATGAAATTCTTTAAGAACCTCAGAAACACTTCATTCCCTCTGCAGCTCTGTGAGGGGACAATACTGGTCTCATGTCGGGACAATAAGCCCATGTAAGTCATATCGCACCCAAGAGTGAAGGGGGAATATATCCCCTTTGTCCAGAAGTGAGCTACTTTAAGTCATGTGCAGTCAGGGGCCATCAGAAGCCATGGTGTGTGTCACCATGCCCTCCTGAGGCCAGAGTGTTGGCACAGTTCTCTCAAATGCACCAGGCTTAAGTGATGGAACTAGAAACAGAGTTCAGAGGCCGGATCACAAGAGAAACACTCTGCTCTGGTGGCTGCTGGGTGCTGGGACAACAGCTATGAGAAACAGAAATGGCTCATGTTGCTTGGTTTGTCTGTTCTGTTTGTTGCTGTTCAGAACATCCTAGTGAGTGAGTGTGGGGATACCAGCTCCTTAAGCAGAGGGAAAGATATTTTTTGAAACTATTGTGAACATCACTTTGGGAGCTCCCAGGATTTTATAAACTGCAGAGTTCTTCATCTTTACCATCATGCACATAATATTTACTCTCAGTACAAATTTTTTAAAAATGTAATTCATGTATCATGAGTCAAAGATCACAATTAAATCATAAATAGACAGTGTGTGTGATTGGAGGTAACATTTTAATTCAGACTTTAAATTTTCTGACCCAGTTAGCATATGGTGAAAATCATTCAGTATGTACTGGATATATCATTTTGCTTTACTTTGCTTTAGCTATCAAATTTTTTCAATTGAAAATAATACTGGGGTCTAAGGAGATGGCCCAGTGGCCAGGAACACTTGCTTTGCAAAGCATAAGGACCTGGGCTCAGATCTCTAGCACCCATGAATGCAGGTAACAGCCACCCACCCCTGTGATCCCAATGCAACAGGCCACTGAGACTTGCACACCACCAGACTAGCTGAAAGATGGCAAGCTCTGGGTCCAGGGAAAGACCAGTCAAGGGAATAAAACAGAAGAACAGAACAGGGCACCTGGTATCTCCTCTGTCCAAAACATTCGCTGGCACGGACAAACATACCGCATACACATACATGCATAAACACATCTGTACACATGCAAAAAATATTTATAAAAGAAAATAGGAAAAGGTGATGGGTAACAAAAATATGGTAAAAGACTAATAGTGCATACAAGGGCATTTCTTCACATACGAGCCCTTTCTCTGTGTAGAACAAACTCCTTCCTTTTGCATTGGTGACTTAGAAATGAAGCACTGACCATTTACCTTTTATTTTCATTTTTGAGGGAGAAATTGTGTTTTGGCCCTTTATATTTTCACAAGAAGCTGGGTTTTCTTAATATGTCCTTAGAGATTCTCAACTTAAGTCTTAAAACAACAACAACAACAAAATAACCCCAGCAAACACATAAAGCATACACATTTAGGAAAGACTTTTCTACATGAGCCACACAGCCAAGTTCTCAGTGTCCAAATATGCTGTTCAGTAACTGGTTTGTTCCCACCACCATGAAAGCAAGCAAACCAAGAGAGTGCATGTGAGCAGGTGCCCAGTGTGGGTGGTACCAGTGTGCCCAGCTCCAGGCTTGAAGTTCAGTGCCGTCAAGAACTCGGTAATGTGTTTCCAGCACGTTCGTATGGTTTTCCTAATGCAAGTTGACCTCATTGTGACATATAAATTGCATGATGCATCTTTCCCAATCATCAAACAAAATTTGGAGGTCTAGAGAACTCAGCCCCAAATTCTGTGCTCTTGAATTAACAAAAGAGAGGGAGAGGGAAGGGAGAAGGGGAAGGAGGAGGGAGAAAGTGAAGAACCAGGAGGTGTGTCGACTCTTGTCAACTTGACACCAGCAAAGATCATCTAGGAAGGGAAACCTTAATTAAGGAAATATGTGCATCAGACGGGCTCTAGACGAGCATGTGGGGCACTTTTTTTTTTAATTTAGTGATTGTTGTGGGAGGGCCCAGTCCACTGTGGGAGGTGCAGTCCAATGCATGGGGTCCTAGGTTATATGTATGAGAAAGCAGGTTGAGCAAGCCATGAAGAGCAAGCCAGTAAGTAATGCCCCTCTATGGACTCTACGTCAGCTCCTGCCTCCAGGTCTCTGCCCAGCTTGAGTTCCTGCCAGAGTCCTTCAGGAGGGGCTGTAAGCTGTAAGATGCAGTAAATCCTTCCATGGCTAGATGGTTAGGGTCATGGTGTTTACCACAGCGAGGGAAACTAAACCAGGACAGAGGAAATCCATGAAACAAAGGTACCTAATTCTCCATATGCTTACAAATTCCAAGTGAACTCCTTTTCCAGTCCATAATTTATTGATAAACAGATATAAACTGGGCTGAAAGTTCTAACTTTGAATAGATATATATGTACTAAAGCCGAGTATGCAACAGATCATTTGATTTCCAGTAGCCAGGTTGGGAGCCTCCAATTCTGGAAACCCAGACTCAAAACAACTGTTCTGAGAAAAAAAAAAAAAAGACCGTAGTGCCTAAGGAGTTGGCGGAGGTGGGGGGGAGGGTTGGGGGTTGGTCAGAGGGAGAATCCCACTTTTAATTCTTGGCTCTCCATTAGCAAGCTGTTTGAGGATACCATGTCTTACCTTCCACAAGGTGAAGGAAATGAAGCTGTACATAAACTGCCCTCACTGGGTTAAGATGAGCAGTAAGCTAATTAATCCATATAAAGTGATTATAATGCTGGTATGTGGCATAGTATTAGCCACAGTGATCATTATCTTCATGAGCGGGCTTCCTAAGGTCTACTCCAGAATTTAAAAAAAAAAAAAAAAAAGCCCTAAATGGGTTTTTCTATAGATCTCTGAATGTCACTACCCAGATGCAAGTCCTCCTAACAGGTCCTGCCTCTGGGCAGCAGCAGGACACTCCAGTCCTCTCCGGTGATAATAGCACCTTGTCTATGAAAGCTCTGCTTGTCCTTGAGACTGCTCGTAGGCCTGGAATACCTACCTACGCATGCGCAAACCGTGAGTGAAATGACTTGGGTAAGAGGCACCGTGGTGTTTGGGGGTTTGGCCGACCGTTTTCTTCTCTCTGAACCAAAGAGTAGGAGTTGAGCAGACAATAATGGAAAGTTTTAAAGTTTTACTTTTCTACTGATAACACAGAGTGTGGGCTCAGGGACTGTGGACCAAAGAGTCTTGCTTGTATTTTGCCAGAGGAAGGAATGAGTGAGGGCACGCGGGGTATTGAGAGCTTGGATCTGGTGCCTCATGAAAAGGCATCCCTCATGAGAATGAGAGGACCATAAGCATTCTCTCCCTTGCATCTGCTGTGTCCAGTGTGGGAACCACACGGCACTTTAGGCATGTGACTATAGAGCAATTAAAATTCAAAATACATTCTTCTATTCTCCTCCTGGGACCTATTTCACAGAAGGCATTGCAACAGTAAACAGAGGCTTGGTGGCCCGCCAGTTCCTTTAAAGCATCTACCTCAACCCCCACTGCGAAGGCTGTTCTTCTGATGGGTGCCACCCCCTGTGTCATGTTCCCAATCTTTCCTGAGTGAAAAATAAGCCACATGTGTCATTTAAGTCACATGGAATAAAAGTAAATCCGTTATAAACGAGAACCTGGCAGACTCTCCCGCGCTTGAGGGGCCCAAGCCACGGGGCACAGACTTTGAGACCTCTGTTTTGGCTGTCCTGGCAACATCTTGCTTATTTTTTGTTTGAGTTCCTGGCTCTTTTCCAAAATCTTAAGGTTGCCAGAGAATAAGCCACTTGAAGTGTGAACTCGTCTGCAAATGGTTTGTCTACCCAGAAGCTCCTTCGCACATGTTCCTCTGCACTCTGCAGACACAGATGGAGTGCTGGGAAAAGGCTGTTTCTGAGAGTGATGGGCTGATGTTCTGTTTTGTTTTGTTTTGTTGTTTTGGTTTTTGGTTTTTGAAGGCAGGATTTCTCAGTGTGACAGAGCCCTGGCTGTCCTGGACTCTCTTTGTAGACCAGACCGGCCTCCAACTCACAGAGATCTGCCTCCCAAGTGCTGGGGAGGGGGAGAGGGGTATTGTTCTTTTAAAGAGATTTTTAGAGCCATATTTTTCCATCATAAAATATCTCAAATTTAATAAAAAAATAAAACTCGATTCAGAAAATTGCACGCAATACAAATTTTTATAAGTGATCTAATATATTTGATATAATCACTATAATAATTTGAATTTTTAGTTTCTGATCTGTACAATTTTTATCATCTTAAATTTAACTTGAACTGCAGTCACCTGTTTACATTTTAGTGATTTACTTTTACTTAAGAAATCACAACATCGGTTTCTTGCAAATGTAAGTTATGATGCATTGATGATCAAAAACCTCACTGATTCATATTTTGTCAATTTATAATCCTGAGTTTTACCTTTAGCATGTTTTCTTCAAATGTTCAGCAGTTTAAGAACACTAGTTGCAACATTAAGAAATAGCATTCAAATTGTATGAAAAAACTATTTTAGGGTTCTCGAGAGCATTTTTTTAATCTTATTTGCATAAATAATTCACATATTGATTTAAGTTGTTCTGCATCTGTGTAATTTTTAAGGAAACAAGCAGAGAGAGAATCCTTCAGCATTATCCATGAAAGTCATTTTTTAAAAAGTATTTATAATTGAGAATTTACACTAATGTGTAACAGTGATCCCTCCTCGGTGACTCTAGATTGTTGTGGATTTACTAAATTTGCAAATTTAGTAAAAGTGTGTGTTGTTCTAGTATGAGACCATCCCATGCAATAGTGACTACTCACAGCAACAAAGTGGTTATTTTCCAATTTAATGACGTCTCCAACTTTCACATTCATCCATTTCTCATTCTGCAATCTGAGAAAAGAAGAGAAATATTTTTGCTCAACAATGGAGAAGAATAGAAAGTATACAGGAGAGATAAATCCATACATATATAACAGACCAGGAAAATCAGATGAGATTTTGCTAGAAGGGCAAGTCAAGGGAGGCATTCACAACCAATGAACAACATGGGTGTTGAACAGGCTAAATACTTTGTCTGTGGCTATCTAGTGAGTAGCGGCACACCCATACAAAGTTCAAAATGGCTAACTCTTGGCATAGGGTCTGTGAAATGCCATGCCATGATGCCAGCTTGACACCACTTCTATACAACTTCTGTGGTCTCTCAAAAAGGTCCACCTACATATGGTCTCCTCAACTTCTCAACTAGCAACAGAAACAGCACCACCACTGTCTCAGAAGTCATTTGCAGTAGGTAAAATGCCAATAAAATGGGGGAAAACTACAGTTTGGGAAAGGACAAGAAGAAAGAAGGGAGATTAAATAAAACATGCCTGAAAGACTGAATGAAGAAACACGCTTACAACGCATCCGCAGTGCTGCACCCGATGGGTGGCTTGGGTGGCTTTCTAACAGGCGAAGACTTAATGGCTCGGAACAGACGTCAACAAGCTGAGAGCTTTCTTTGAAGCTTGCGTATGTAGCTGGAGCCCCATGCCCACACTACACCAAGTTCAAAAAGGGTTGGGATGAAAAGCATTTGTGTTCATTGGATTTAGCCCCGGGTGACAAGTGAGTCAGGGTTGCCCAAAGCCAGACAGGCCTTGCAGAAACAGACCACCTGTGGCCAGATCCTGTGACCCTGACTGTGCTTTCTGGAACTCCTTGAAATGTAAACCAGCATTGCTTTCCGCACTAACAGTTCTCATCATCCTGCCTCTTAGAAGTCCCCCCTTAGAAGCAAAGGCGGCAGGAACAGTAAGTCATGGCCGCCAGGTGAATTCTGCTGCGTGGCTTTTCAAAACTAGCCCAGTCTACTCACTTTAAAGGCTGGAAAAATTAGATTTAAATATTTATACAACTGTGAAATGTGCCTCACACTATCAACCCTGCTGGGTCATTTGGCTTAAGAGCTCAAAGAATTGTTCTTTAATGCAGATCCAAGTACATGTTGTTCTGGAAGTTTCTCAGCTGCAGTATTTTTATCTCTAGCCAAAATTTGATCGTTGTTGTTTTGTTTTATTATTTTTTTCAATGTCATGCTTTGCAGTACTCTATCTAGCCCGGTGTCGCTGGGAGAACGGAAGAAGCCTTGTAAACCTCACTTGCTGTTCATTTCTCCTGGGTCCTCCTCTCTCGGAGCATCAGTGTCAGTTCTCAAGGGACTGTCTACTGGAGATACGGCATGATGTGTAGTTATGGAAACTGCATTGCTGCTGAAATGCTCTGCAGTCTCTATCGAAAAGTGTCTGTTCCGAGGGCCTGGGACCACCTTACGTTTTGTTTGAAGGCTCTACGCCTCCTACTTCGGTGGTCTAGCCTCCGGAAGGGACCACAGGAAATCGTAAACGCTACCTCCTCGATGTTAACTGAGAGGCGCAGCCTCACCCAGCTACCTCAGAAACAACCTCCACTACAACCTGGCAGACGCTTCTGTCAGGGAAGTGGATAGAAACCTGACGAGAAGAGAGCATAACCCGTACAAAACAAGGTTGCGATGGAGCCGTAGTCTTATGAAGAAACACAAAGTAGACACGTTTAAGTGAGGAAAGTAACTGCACTCTTGCTATTAGAGAGGGGAAAGTGCCTGGAGCTACTAGAAAACCACAAGCTGCGTGAGACATCTTCATCAACCCTTCATTTAAGCTGGTATTCAGCAATCTATACGTATAATACCATCAGAAGTAAAGGGGTTTGCATATTACACTTTTTCTATTCCACCTTATAACATAGATGCGTTCAAATAGAAACACACAGATATCTACAATGTGCACTAAGGGCCATTGCTCCCAAAGTAGCCAAACTAAGCCAAAATGAATGAAAACTCACATATGAGTTTAAATTATTGCATTCTGAACCCAGCCGTTTTCTTTGCCCTTCCTGCTATCACCACTACTGCAAGCAACATCGCTAACAGCCAAGGGAGGAGATTTGCTTAAAAGATCATCCTCAAAATGTTTCTGGATTTGTGCGATTTCAGTTTGTGTGATGACTGAAACAGCTGGAAAGGGCCATCCCCACCCCGGACATGCACATGCAGTGCAGCGGTACCCAGGCTCCTGTTGCCAGCAGCCTAGCATCTCAGCCTAGCTGAGGACACATGGTTGGCCTGCAGGCTGTGAACATGACACAGACACAGGCCCCAAGTATTGGACAGCTTCTAACTTAGCTTTTCCCTCCACCAGCAGAGACTCTCCCAAATGCATAAGACTCATAGCCTACATGCCTTTAATCCACCTATTAGTTTTCTAAAACAAGTTCACTTAATTGCTCTGAGAGTCTCAGAAGTCAAGATTTGCCTCGATTTTCCCCCAGCATTGTACAGTTAGATACGATCTAGCTAGTCCTTCCTTGGACCAGATTTTTCTAAAAACAGATGAGATAATAAGATATCCTTCACCTTAGTAAATAATCCAAAATTAAAAAAAAAAAGAGGGTTTTTTTTCCCCCCACAACATTTAGATCCCAAAAATTCCCATGAAACAGGTAGCATTTAAGAGGCACAAGATAACAGGTAGACATGCTTTAGGAAACCAGTCAGGACACTCCACTCTTCAGAACACGGGGAGTCGAGTTTAAGAAAAGAGGGGTGACAGCAACTTGTCCCAAAAAGTGTGATGACTTGATCTGTGCCTGCTCTCTCCTGCAAAGAGAGTACCCCGAGGGCTGGAGCCTTAGCTTGAACATCCTTGGGGAAAACAAGCCTAAGACTGAGACAGAGACCGAGGGTGGCACACTGTACTCTTGCCTCCGGAGACTAAACTCAAAAGTTTCCCATAAGCCAGACCCCAGCCCATGACTGAAGGGCAGAAGCTTTGACCTTAAGCAGCCCCTCAGTGCTGACGTTGCCCTTTCCAAAACGATGCTCCCCCTTTCCATTAGTGATACTAATGGGGCGGAGTGGAAGCGGGGAAGGGGTTCCACAGAAGTCCTGAGGTACTAAAGTCTAGACTGTAACTCTAATTTTCTCCCCTTAACTAGCCAGTCAGTGCATTTACACTAAGCTTGGCTCCTTTAGTAGCCAGCACCAGGAAATGCAAAAAGTGTCCCTGCTCAGAGACACTCTTATTCGCTGCCGCCGCATCCTCAGAACTCAAGCAACATCTTCTTCTGATGCCATTCAATCCAGATTTGCTTGAATGACTACTGCTAAGTAAATTAGGAAACATGAAAACCAATGTTTCTCAAGACATTTATTGAATAATGCCACTCCCTGAAATATACACCATGAACTCTAGCAATCCACGTGCTTTAGCACTTTCTTACTGCACCCCAGGAACTGTACTGATTCCTTCACGTGGGGAGTCATCGCAGATAAAACACAAATGGCACCCCCATTACATTTGAGTTCCAGATATAACAAACTTTGTATATATAAGCATGGCCTTTGTGATACCTGGGATGCTGGACACTAAATGTTATTGTTATTAGTCTGGAGTTTGGATGTAAGTAGTTTTACGTTTAGATTTTGTTTCATGTGGCAATAATATTAATATTTATCTTATCTCTCTTCGTCCTTGTGACGATCCCTGAGCTACAGCCTTCTTCCAGTCAGATTTTATAGGACCCTGGGGTTCAGAGAAGTTGGGGCAATGACTCTACTTGAAGTATCTATTTAAAATTCAGATGCCCACATACTTTGACACAGGCATCCCACTTTAAAAAGCCAATTATAGGGATGTTTAAACATGAGTATACAAGGACTTTGGTGCAGCGTTATTTACAGAAATCAGTTGGAGGCTGCTAATGTACCATGGAATGCCTACTTAATCATACATCACTCATGTTCAGCAGAATTGCTATTATGTGCATATTCGGCAGAAAAGTGTAGTCAAATGACAACGAAGATGAATCTACATGTGCTGTTGTGAAGCAGGTCTAAAGTCCATTGTTAGGTTAAAGGAGGAAGGAGTGTTCAGAAACCTGGACATGCTTGGCAAGATCCATGTGTGAGACAGGATGTTCCTACACAGGCTTTTTTTTTTTTTTTTTTTAACTTTTAAATTTTCTTTTATGTTTTGAGAGTGTAATATGATTACATCATTTATCCTTTCATTTTCTTCCCTCCAAACACTCCCATATACCCTTTTCCTCCCTTGCTTTTAATTTCACAGTCTCTTTTTTCTGTAATTGTTGTTATATGCATATATATGAATATATATGTATATGAATATATATGTATATGAATATATATATATATATATTTCTAAGCCTCCACAATAGTACTCATCTGTATATTTCCAGGACTGACCACTTAGTTTTGGGTAACACTTGCTGTGCTTTTCTCCGGGGAAGACTTTTTCTCCCACTCTTAGCATCGCTTAGTAACCTATAGTTCTTCATGAACAGTTGAGGTCACGTATATGAGCTTTCCTTTGCCTGTGCTAGCATGTCTGTTGATGTCATCCTTCTTCCGCTCCTGTTCAGGCAGTCATGTTGGTGGAACCTCGTGGAGGTAGCTTCTGACATTCTTAGGAGACACAGTCTCACAGCAAAAGCCTGTGGCTTACATACAGTCTTTCCACACCCTCTTCCGCAA
Source organism: Acomys percivali (assembly GCA_907169655.1). NCBI lineage: Eukaryota > Metazoa > Chordata > Mammalia > Rodentia > Muridae > Acomys > Acomys percivali. Next base: position 22,374,365 of record OU015742.1, on the reverse strand, counting down.
CGCTCCCTGAGCCTTAGATGTGAGAGTGGTGTTGTGGATGGTTCCATTGCACCGTCCTCCCAGCTGGGCATTTTGACTAATTATGGCTTTTCTGTAATTGTCTCCATTTGTTGCAAAGAGATGTTCCCTTGATGAGGGGTGAAGACCTACACTAATATGTGACTATAAGGACAAATATTTAGAGTGCAGTTAAGGGTTGTGATGGATTAATAAAGTGGTGACTATAGGCCTCCTCCAAAGTCCTCCAAAGTCACTAGCCCTGGGTAGTTGGCATGACCTCCCTCTTGTTGACAGACCTTAAGCCCAATTAGAGGGCCGTTGGTTACTGCCAAGCTATGTACGTCACTCTTGCACCTTTGGGGTTACCTGCATGCTGGTCATTGTTTACATGCACTTCTAGTTTGATTCTGTTTCTATGATAAGCGCCATGATCAAAAACAACTTGAGGAGGAAAGGGTTTGTTTTATCTTCCAGGTAACAGTCTACCTGTTGGGTGTCCCAACACCCACAGACTAAGGGAAGTCATGGCGGAAATGGAAGCAGAAACCATTAAGAGAATGCTGCTCCTGGCTCACCCCCCTCCCCCAACGTCTTGCTCAGCCCGCTTTCTCATATAACCCCAGACCACCTGTCTAGAGATGGTACTGCCCATAGTGGGATGGGCCCTCCCACACCAATCATTCATCAAGAAAATGCCCCTAGAGACTCCCCCACAGGCCAGTCGATGAAGTCTATTCTTCAACTGTGGCTCCCTCTTTCCAGGTGATGCTAGTTTGTATCAAGTTAATAAAAATTAATGGCACTGATGCCTTGAAACCAAGGCATTCCAGAAATGCTTGAGTAGCTGGCACTGGTGAAAGGAAACGTCAGGGGAAACGGAAGGAATGGGAGGTTTCATTTCCATTGTGCACTCACTTGTGCCACTTAGTTTTTTCAGTATTGTATAAGTTGATGTTTATAGGTCAATTTTTTGCATAATGATGATGACAACGAAGAGGAGGAGGAGGAAGAGGAGGAGGAAGAGGAAGAGGAAGAAGAAGAAGAAGAAGAAGAAGAAGAAGAAGAAGAAGAAGAAGAAGA
>OU015742.1:22329205-22373275 GCA_907169655.1 Acomys percivali | reverse complement strand
GAAGAAGAAGAAGAAGAAGAAGAAGAAGAAGAAGAAGAAGAAGAAGAAGAAGAAATAAAAACGAAAGCTTTTATTTGTCTATTTTATGTGTATAGGTGTTCAGGCTGCATGTGTATCTGTGTCCCACACGTATACCATGCCCAAAGAGGCCAGAGAGGGGTACTGGGTCCCCTGGAACTGGAGTTACAAATGGCAGTGAGCCACAATGTAGGTGCTGGAAATTAAAGCCAGGTCCTCTAGAGGAGCAGCCAATGTTCTTAACCTCCGGGCCATCTCTCCAGCCCGATGAAAGCTTTCTTTAGGTTACATGTAAGTGGCAAGGCTTCAACTAGAACCCAACTTTGACTGACCACAAGATTTACACCATTAGGAAACCTTCATTTATTGTTCTTCTTACTTTTCTTTCTGTGTTAAGCCTATCCTACCAGCTTAGAAAGAGAGTGGGCCCTGAAGAGCTGGAGCCATTTGAGCAAGGTGGTGACACACAGTCCCAGGATTCAACACCAGCTGGTCCAAAGATAGCATGCAGTCATGGTCCCCTGACATAGATGCTCACTAGACAGCAGAAAGTTCTGGGCTTTTTCAGCCACAACACTGTTAGAGTTGTGCTATAGTACAGCAAACTGTTTGACCCCGAGCCACTAATAAATACACCGATGAGTGGGCTCTCATTACGCTGAGAATGAACCTAACATTCACAGCTTTGGAATCTACTTCTTTTGAGGAATGCAGATGTTTCGCCCCTTTCCGTCCCCTCTTCTTAGCAAAATGCCCATAGAACAGCAAAAATCACAGGAGAGGCCTGCCGTCGGCTGCTGAAGGGGCTTTCCCACCAAGGGTGGAGGGAAGGAAAATCGGGGATATTAAAAGTCGAGGTGCTACAGCACAGATGGTTTAACAATTTTCTGAGAAGAGTGACCAGCCATGTAGATGTCCTGCTGGGTTCATATGAGTCCAACTCTGCATTAGCCAGAGACAGAAACACACAGAAAGTTGTATACTCAACCTTTCCTTCTGGAAACAAAGTGATCCCTTCACTTGCTAGTTTTTGCCTGAACAACAAACCTGCCCGGTGTTGTACAAAAGAAACTTCTCTGAACCGATCCTTCTAGAACCCTTCTAACTTCCATAAATTCTCAGAAGGATTCAGGTAATGGATAGTTGACCCATAATGAAGCCATAGGGATTCAAAATCAGTTCAGAAGAAGATTATTGCATTTGCCAGCATGCATAAATACTGAGGGAAATGCCTAAACTGACCAGAGAGAAAGCAGGCTTATTCAGTCAGAATCCTTTGACAGCACGTCTACAGAAATCAGTACGCAAGGAGTTGATTGACCCAGCTCCCAGGAAACAGCTCTGAATGTTGGGATTCCAGGGTAAAGGACCCATGTTACATTTTCTCATTGCTTCTAGGAACAGTCTTAACTAATTTTTGAAAGCTATCAGATAACCAACTATATGTGATTTTAACATATTACGTTAAAGTGTTAAGTAGAGACATGGAATACCAGTGATTTGAAAAAGCACCTTTTGGTGGATGATACGGTTCACTCTGCTCTGAAAACCTAATGTGTCTGGGAACAACACCCTAAATTTCTTAGCACAACATCTAACTAAAAGAAACCCCAAAAGCCTTGTCACTTATTAAATCTGCAGTTACACTTAGTTCTAAAGAGTTTCTAAGAAAAAAAAATTTAATTAACTTTAAAATAAATTGTGATGTCTATCATGCTGAGTTCCTTGGAAACAGGATAATATACGGGTAAAATTCTTGAGTAGTTGACCGCTCACCGACGTGTGATGTCATCCCCCATTAATGAATTCAAGACAACCCTTATATGGCCAGAATAATCACTGTAAGCTAGCCGCCATATTGAGTACCAGGGCTGCAAGGGGCATTAGTATAAGCTATGTTCATCAAGTGACCCAAGAATTAGTGAAAAATAAAAATCTGGTTCTTAAATAGACACAAGTAAATCATCTTTGTCCTCCAATACCTGGAACACATGGATAGTCTTCCAGTCCCCAAGGAAGAGAACCTACACTTTAAAAAAATGACTTCACTATGAAAGTGTTTGCCATGCATTTGTCATCAGCAGTCCAGCAAGAAAATTGATAGAGCCAAGGGATTGTCTAATAAAGTATATATTAACTTTCAGTCCTCAAAATATTCCAAGCTTTCCCCCCATGTACAGTGAGCTCATCAGAAAAGTATATGCCTGGACTTTATTACTCTGATCCCTCTAGACTTGTCTTCTCAAAAACCATGACTTCAATCAGGATTTACTTATGATCATAAGTAAAATATCTCTCTCCCTGAGGCTTCAACCATTATGTCACTCGCATTTCTCTCAGCGCCAGGATAAATCACATTGCTCGTGATCGCTAGGTAATACATCCGTTCATTGGCCCACCCGTTTTATATCCCCGGCACCTATGTTATGAGGAGAAACAGAGTTCAATCTCATGTTCCCAGGGTATGGCCAAGTCACAGTGGATCGTTTAAACAAAAACTAGAAAATTTTACTAAAGAACTCTGTCTACTGAGGATAACATCATGGGGACAATAATGATGCCTGAAAATATGAAGTTGTGTTTAGAATGGATTAGAGGCTGGAGTTCATATTTTTTAAATTATTATATTTTTATTTATGTCTTAGATATTTTTAATTCAAGAATAAAATACTGGCTTCCTACTTATGACAGAAATGGTATAAAATACTAAAAAGAGTGCATGTTGTAAGATCATAAAACACATACCTGAACTTTGGCATTAATCAGCCATGTGACTTAGCTCATAAATTTGACCAAAATTGGAACATAGAACCATGAATGTATGAAGTGGCTCTTGTCAGCCTTTCACAGTATCTGTTAGATAGAGGTCTACACAGTTGTATAAACCCACAGGACACTTAAACACCCATCTGTCATGATGCTTGTGACCCTCAAATGACATCAATTCATAATATTATTTCTAAAGTGTAAAGTAATACTTGTATCTAAAGTGAGGTGACTAGTTTTATTACTACTAGGCACTCCATCATAAGGAGAGCAAATTGATTTTTATTTTCAGTCTTTGAAGGAGCCACGTGTACTCAAGTTCTGTGCATGCTAGCGGCCTGAGTTTTCTCCCATCAGGAATTTGTCTCCAGCAGTCCAATTACAGACTTGCTATAGGTCCTTGTGAGTCTGTGGTCAGTCCCCATGTTTTATCTTCTTCATCACAGTTGATCGCCCTTCTTGCTTCATTGCATCTGCTTCACACCCAGAACAATAGATTCACGTGACTTCCTGTTTCTTACTAGCCATTCAGCTGTGGTTTAGAAGTAGCCACCAAAGGCCCACTGTTAAAGGGTTGCTCACATCCAGGGGGTGTCTAATAAGAGTAAGGAGGTCACTGAGGAAGCACCTTGAGGAGGCAATTGGGATCCAGAACCATAGCCCTTACCCCCAGTTGGCTTCCTGACCATGAAGAGGTAGGCAGTCTCACCCTGCACATGCCCCTGTCACAATTGTCTAAGCCTCACTACGGGTCCAGAGACAATGAAGTCAACTGACTGTGGACAAAATGAACCTTCTGCCTTTTAGTTTTATGTTCTCTTGTGTTGTGTCACAATAGCTAATGCATATGCAAACTCTTAGTCAGCCCCCTCTCCTTCCTACCTCCTTCAAATCTCAGACTATTACCCTAGGTGCTCAGATAGCTTTCAAATTTATATTTGGCTTTGACCTCCCTCGTAGGCTTCAAATCTACATTCTCCATGTCTACAGAATGAATTAATTTCTCAACAGATGTCTGGTTTCCCAGTCTTGGAAAAGAAAATAATGAAACAACCACTAACATCGCCACAGCATGTTTCTTCCCTTTGTTTCTCATCTCAGGGCCTCAGCCAAGCACTATGAACTCCTGATCCCTCTGCTCAAACGCATCCAATAAAGTACTGTACCCCTATCATTCCTACCTTCAGAACATGTCTAAAAGTATGGATATGAGATGATGAATGGAAGTAATGCTAGTGTAGTAAGTATATAGTATTATATATAAATATATTTTTAGTTTGTATGCTCAATATAAATACAAAAATATTTATCAGTAGCATGATACAACATCTAATGTCTGTTCTGGAAAAGGGCTTGGAAAGGTGGCTCCGGTTAAGAGCACTTCCTGCAAAATCATGAGAACTGCGTTTGGATCCCAGTACACACATAACAGGCTATATGTTCTGTAAATGGCTGTAATTACAGCACTGAGGGATCCAATACTTTTTTTCTGGCCCCAGTATGCACACAAATACACACACACACACACACACACACACACACACACACACACACACAAACACACACATGCTTATACTCAGACACACAAATGCATGCATAATTAAATCATTTTAAAAAAACATAAAATGTGAGGATGAACACAAAAATACCAAAAAGTTGATGACAGCTATCAGGAGGTCATAAATAAAGATTCATTGTACTGTTCTATGTGTGTGCCTGTGCGTTTGAAAATCCAACAAAGAAAAATAGATGAAGATGATGATGATGATGATGATGATAATGATAGAAAGATAAATGATAGATAGATAGATGATAGATGATAATGGATAGATATAGTTGATTGGTAGGTAAATTTTGTATATATGAATAAATGGTTAATAAATTTGTTGATTAATTTTTGAAATACATAAATAAATGACTAATAGATATATAGAAAGAGACGCTAGATAAAAAGATGATATTTAGATGGAAGATCAATAAAAATGATAGGTAGATGATAGATAGATAGATAGATAGATAGATAGATAGATAGATAGATAGATAAGCCTACTTATGTTTATGGCCCTCACTGATGCAGCCAAATTCTATGACATCACTTCACCTAGACATAACTTGTCTTTCTCTACTACCCAGTATCTATGCAGCAGCTTCTATGTTATCCCTATAATTTTCCTGTGAAAAGTCTCCATGGCCTCTCATGACATATAACACAAAACTGCAATCGGCATTCTTCACTATTACCCATAAGAGCTGGCTCCTGACTGAGCACAGTCACTCATGCCTGTAATCCCACCACTTGGGATACTGAAGCAGGAGAATAACCACAAGTCTGAGTCTAGCCTAGGCTACATAGTGAGCTCAAGATCAGCCTGAGCTATAGAATGAGACCCTCTCTATAATATAAAAATAATAGTTGGGTTTTGTTAGCCCCTCAGAACCCTGCTCGATCACGGTACCCAAGTCTTGCTGGAGACCTTATATCATCAACTAGCTCATTTCCAAGCTGGGACTTTAATACTTGCTATGACTTTTACCCATGATCTTGCCATAACTATCTCCCTCACAAACAAAATCTTACTTCTATCAAGACGCCATCATATCCACCCCCTTAACTTTCTGCCTCCAACTCCCATCCATGGCGTCCAACCTCAATAACTATCACGTTGAGTCCGCTTGGTGCTGACCACACATGGCTGGGTGTGGAGCCACCCACTGGGGCATAGAGAACCTGAAATCACATTGCTTATTTAAACAGCCATCTTTCGCAATGGAAGGCAGGCTGAGCCCCTGTCTGGGCGCTTGTTTCTGCATCGTTAACACGGAGAAACATACTTGGCATGCTGTGAGTGACATGTGGGAGATACTTGCTGAGTAGAGATTTGCATGAAGTGGCTATGCATGTAGGCACTCATAGTATGTACTTATCTACACATTTGCTCTGGAGTAAAGGTGAGAAACTGCATCATATGACCAGTCTTACTGCAAGACCCTAAGACAGTGTAACAGAGATAACACAAAGAATAGCAGGATGTGACGAGAGTAAAGCCGAGTCTCCTACAAGATAGTCCACGTCCTTCATTCTTCTCAGTTCCCATTGTCTCCAGGATAATCTGCGTCTTGGAATGCACGCTGCCAGCTGAAAGAAGTAAATGCATTCTCCTGAGTTCCACAAACATGGAGCACCCACTATCTGCCAACAAGGAAGAAACCCAACATGGTATCGGCCAGCTCTGAGAAAGCTGACAAGAGAGTCTGCTGAAGAGGACTGACATCTAGAGCGATGGGCGCATGCACCGTGGTGGCATTTGCCATTGTCACAGCCACACAAAAAGGACACTAGTGACCATTCTACCTGCTTGGCATAGATACCTGGAGAGATGAAGAGCTAGAAAGAAAGAACACATTACAGTTTTGAAAAGGAAAGTTTTCTGGTGTGCCTGGCGGTGGGTGCTGGAAACACTAGACCAGTCATAGGCTACTCTAGAAGGGATGTTTCCAACAGCAAGGAGTGGGTGGGAAAGTTTTAAAAGAGGGGTTTATTTTATCTGTACTATTGTGCAGGAAGAAAATAGGGAAGAATATGGTCAGCCAGTTTAGCAATGCCTAATCTGGCTTGAGAACAATCACTGGACCCTCACCCTCAACCAGCAGAAACCCCCAGGGTAATAGCCTAAAGCACAGCACTGTTTCCTACTGGAGGAATTTTTTTTTAGGAGATAATTGTTGTGGAAATTTGGGGTTATATGTAAACGCTGTTTTGTTTTAATCCCAGGGATGGGGCTGCTCCAGTTTGTTCACAGCTGATAACTTCCTCCTGTGAGATAGTTGCATGTGATGTTTGTCAGCTGTGAACTACCTCATTCTGGGGGTGTGGTCTTTGTCAGTGGGGATAAGAGCCAGCTCCAAAAGGAGACTGGGGGCTTCAAGAAAGGAGAGGCCCGCTGGTTCATCCCGCTGCTGCTCCTGGTTGCTGTTGCTACAGTTTGACAGTAAGTAGTTGGAGATACCCTGAAATCAAGGTTGAACTTGCCCCAAAGATCCCAACGACCCTAAACAGCAGGAAGCAGCTAAGGAAAACTACATCCCTCCTCTCCCAACTAACCTTTTTCTCCCCTACCTAGTGTTGGGGTGTTGGAAGGGACTGGGGTGGAGTAGAGGGAAAGAAATTTAAGGAACCCCAAATAAAAGTAGTTGGTTAAAAGTACGCCAACAGACAATACTTAAAATATATTCCCCAGCAGAACACAAAGAAATGCAGGCCAGTGTTAAATAATGAGTATAAATAAGCAAGTTACAGAAAAAAAAAAAAAAGAAAAAGAAATAAAAAATAGCTAATAAATATGTTCAAAAATATTATCACTTAGAAATTAGGTGTTCCCCTCAGGCACAGACATAGGGGAGGGGAGTAGGGGGAAAGCGGGAAGGAGAGAGGAATGGGAGGATACAAGGGATGGGCTAACAATTTAGATGTAATATGAATAAATTAATAAAATATTTTTAAAAAGAAAGAAATCAGGTATTTGGGGCAGGTCTCCACACTTAACAGATTGAGTCAGATTTAAAAAAAAAAAAAAAAAAGCTAATACTTAAAGTCATGATGATGCTGTTGGAAAACTACATTCATTAGTTCAGACAGGAGAATGACTTGGCATAAATTTCCTGGAAATAAACTCAATAATATGCTTTCATAACACCGCAGGTCTTCCTTTAAAGAAGTTGCTCTTTGCAACAGATGGAGACCATTACAGAAACCATTTTATCAAAACACAAGAAACAAGTGATTGTATGGTGCCCTCCCCGTCTGATAGCCATCACTTTACTAAGCCAGCATAGTCCTTAACTACACTCTAAGTATTTGTCCTTATACCCACAGATAAGTGTAGCTCTCACTCCACATCAAGGAAACGTCTCTTTGTAACAGATAAAGGCCAATACAGAAAACCACAACCAATCAAAATGCAGAGGTATGGAGCCCAGTTCCAAATTATCTCCAGTACAATTCCCCGACCCAAGGCTCAGGAAACATGGCCAGAGATGGACCAGGAAGATTGTAAGAACCAGAGAAACAGGAAGTCAGCTGTGTCTAAAGAAATGTCATGGTAGCTGCACCACAAAGCTTGACAGCACAGCTGCCTAAACAAGAATGACACAAACATGCTAACATGCAAGCGGGAAAGCTCATGCAGCCTCAACCCTACACAAGAAACTACAGGCAGCTAAGGAATGCTGAGATCAGGAGAAAGTCTTCCTCAGGGAAGAGTCTCCCTGTTGGTTGGCCAACACCAGATGGCCAGTCCCAAAATGATATACATACAAGTAACATTATATGGCCTGAGCAGGTTGTAGTTATGTATTTGGGGAAAATATGTATCATAACATATATGTAATATAACTAGATAGATATAATATGATATGATGTGATATAGATATATGTGTGTGTTATATATAAAGACAATTAAAGAAAAAGAGGCCATGACTTTGAGAGTAGTTGGGTCCATAGGTGAGGTTGGAGGGAGGAACAGGAAGGGGGAAATTATGCAATGATGCAATTATATTTTAATTTATAGAAATAAAAAATTAACACAATAAATAAATGAATAGATTTTAAAGGAAAAAGCTCAAATCTGCATTTTTAAATAGGCATTGTTTGCAAATGTTCTCTCCCCTGTCTGTTGAATGCTTTTTTCCTGTCCTTTATTGTATCTCAACTCCAAGGTCCTTTGGTCTTTGCCCTTAGAAGGAGATGCAGGAAGAGACACACTGCAATACAGAGAGAAGAAGAAGAAAGAGGGTGAAGAATCTACAGTTGGTCCCAAAAACAGAAAGGAAGGATGCCCCTGCCAGTCTGAGAGCAGAAAGAGTGTTGGCTTCTTAGTCACACAAATTAACGCAGAAGGAAAAATAAAAGTCCTCTGCAATTTCCTTCTGTAATGAAGGATTGCGTGTAAAAGCAGAAAGACCAAGCAAGAAAACAGGATGTTCACCGAGCTGCCCCTCAGACCTGGGCATCCCGCAGCACAAGAAGGAGGGTGTATGTCCCTTTTCCTATTTTTTATTTGTCTTGTTCTTCTATGTTTAAGCATATATTATTATATTATTTGCTTCATTAAACTTTCAACAGGAAATATTCATGTAGAAGAAAACAAATTTCCTTCCGAAATCAGGCACATAGAAATTTGAGTCCGGGCTCCGTGATCTCAGGCTGTAATTCTAACAAGAAAGTGCTTGCGGAGTCGACGCCCCTCAGCTGCTGATAGAGACAGTAAACAGACTGTATGATCAGGGCCAGTAATTTCCAACAGACACTTAATAACTAAGTCTACAAAGGGGGGAAAACAGTTCTTTCCTTTTGGCAGAAAACTTAATATTTTTTTTTATATTCTAAAACTATTTACAGTTCATATGGTTTCCAGACCCCCCTCTCGAGAAGCAAGGGCCTCACCCCCCTGCCTGAGTGTCTTCGCGCACCACATGTAACTCCTCAGCCAGGAAAGCATTTGATTTGAAATGAAGCCTTAAATTTAGCAGTGTGAAGGGGAAGCAAATCTGAAGACACATGCCTGGGAAGGGACAAGGACCCCAATGGAGCCAGGGGGTGAGCCCGAACTGTCAGCTGGGCAATTCAGAAAGCCTTGCTAGGAGAGCAAGGTCTATGCCGGACTCAGTGGAGGGGCGCACAGGAGGAGGGGGTGGACAGGCCTGGCAGTTTCATCCTCCATTGTTTGGAGTCCATTACATTCCTCCAGGAAATTTCAGCTGCCCCCTCCTGTGTTCTCCCTTATTTTCCTTAGTTTTAGTAGCTGGTCAATTGCACCTGCCAGTCATTTTCTCAGCCAGGACATTCCCAAGCTTCTTTCATAATTAGATCTAATTTAGACGTCACTAGCCCACTTTTGGTGTTCTCTGGACTGTGGTAACAAATCACCCCCGAATATGTGGCTTAAAAGAGCAGAGTGTTATCCTCTCTATTCTAGAAACTTGAAATCCAAAAGCAAAGTGTCAGCAAGAATGGAATGCCTCAGGGGAATGGGGGAGGGTCTTGTCTGCGTTCCCTGCTAGCTTCCAGTGGGCCTTGAGTTCTTGCCATGAGGCTAACAAACTCTACCAAACTCAAATACCTGCCGCCGCCTCCATACCGCCCTCTTTCCTCTATCTTAAGACACCTGTGGTTGAGTCTAGGCCATACCAACATCCAGCATCATCTTATGTCAACATCTCAATTGTACCTTCAAAAACCAATTTATTCCAAGTAAGACCACACCCATGGGTTCTGCTGATTGGAGACAGAACGGAAGAACATAGTATAATTGCAATCATGTCGGAAAAGAACATTGCACAGAAGAATGGAGCAGAAAAAGCAAAAACACGGGAGATAGAAAGAGCCACAGAATGCATAAAATATAAATTAAGTGTAGTTCACGTGAACCTGGGCAGCAAGATCAAGAATAACTTCTCAGCCAGAAGGCTGAAGATGATGCTCCAATGTTATAGAGAGTTTTGGGTGACTGATCAGGCAGCAAACTGTCTCTGTCGTTTTTTCATTTTGGAAGCTGCTAAACTGTGCTTTGGTTTACTCAGGTATTTAATTTTATTCCTTCTCAAGCCTCTGATGGAGTTGAAGACCAGATAGTTTAGTTCTACAATTAAGCTTAGTTGTTTAGGGCATGAGATGTTTTTAGGTCTAGATAGACGTTTTAAGTTGCTAGTGATGAGATATGATAGATATTGATTTACATTTAAAATTTTAGACTCACCAAGATAGGAAGGATGTTTTCTTCAAGGCTGCCAAATACAAATAGCCAAAACACTATGAATGTAACATATATATAATTCCTGATTGTTTCATAGTTCTTCTTGCTGTAGGTAGTTTATTGTATATGTGTATAATAATATAAAGGTACATGTAAAAAATAATAATAAAAGTGTTTTTAGAGAGCCACATACAAGAAAGAAAAAACAAAAAAAGAATAACTTCTATATTTTATTTATACTCTTAATTTTCTAAAGTTTCTATCCATAATAGACCAGTCATATACTAATTTAAAATTCATGGAGGAAACAAACACATTAAGAGCATCTAAGGGAGCTGAAGGTAGAATGATCCAACAGTAGAAAAATTTAGTGAAGAAGCCTTGATGGGGTATGTAGTAGAAGTTTTGGGCTCTTTAACAACTCAGTTATGTTATATAAATATGTTTTTGTTTTAATCCCAAGTGTGAGAGATGGGACTGCCTTAGTTTATCCACAGCTGATAATTGCCTCATGCAGCTCAGAGAGGGATGTGGTCTTCTTTGGCAGCTGGAGATTGTTTAGCTCTGAGGACTGGGAAAAGACATAAATACAAGAGCCTGGAGAGAGAAGGTGGGAGGGCTTTGAGGAGACAGACGAAGGCTGCTGGGTCTTCCTGCCTCTGTGTTTGCTGTTTCCTGTTGCTGGCCTGCTAGATATCCTGATGACTGAGATTGGTATTTTTCTGGCAGGAAGTAGCTAAGTGACCACCTTCCCTTCTAACCTTTCTCTGCTACCAAGGTTTGGGAGTGGTGGAAGGGAAGGAGGGGCTTAAGGAATGCAAATAAGATAAAGTAAAAAAACAATAGTGCCTAGAGGAGTAACTAGTCAGTCAAACACTACCAAAACATCACTTTGGTGTAGACAGCCTTTGAACTCAGATTGAAACCAAACTACATTTCTAAAGTTAACATTCTCACATCCCCAAGATCTTTGGAGTTTGGGTTTTCAAAGGAATTCTGAACCCTCAACCTATTGCTTTTTTATAAGGGAGAAAAACAAACCAAATTTTAAAGATTACATAGGATCTCCCGCATGTTTAGCTCCAATTGACACCTATAATAAGAGCGCTGGTTACAACAGCAATGACATCCAACTGGAGCCAAGAAAGACTCGAGCCATACTGAGTTACAAAGGGGAGGCAAACACGATGAGCCCAGATGCTGAGAAAAGACAATGGGACCAGACACACTGAAGGATGAAGGAGAGAGTAAAAGCCCAAAGGGCATTTTTAAGAGGGGAAAAGCTGAGATCCCACATTGCTTGCTGAGGGGAGTGTGGTGTGGGCCTCCTCTATAAAACCTGGGGTCAAGATTGTGTGAGTGGCTCTTTGAAGGAGCTTTAACAGTTCTCCGTGTTATATAAAGCTTGAAATAAAATGGGACTGATGCTAAAAACCCCATGTGCCAAGTTTTGAAAGTGTCACAACACCCTATTATATCAAAATGCACCTCATTTGGGAAAACAGTTGCCCTTTAGAAACTCAACCCTTAAGAATTCTATCTATGCAGCATAGCCATTGGTTGCAATGGAAAATTGTTATAATAACTATTACAACTTTGCAGCTTGAGTACAGAAGTCAGTCCTTTGGCAAGCAAATCCTTCTGTCTGCAAAGCTGACAAACAGAAACTGCCCAAGAAGTGGTAGGGCCAAGACTTTTTTTAAAATGCAGTTAACTTTTTGAAAGTGAAACTTTTAAAAACACTTTAATTGCAAATTAGCAACATGAGGCAAAGATGAATTTCATTTTTGTACTTTCACTGCATCCAAACAGCACTTGGAATTGTCATTTGAATTCCTATTGTGAGTTCTTACCCTTTTTTCCTTCTTTCAAATAATATGCTGTTTTTATTTAACGTAAAACCACCCAACCACAGACTGTATTTTCTAGACTCCTTTGTAGCTACCTGTGATTATGTGACTAAGTGTGAGCCAACAAGAAGTGAGCAAATAGTACAGGCACTACAGTGGTCATCTCCTTGAAGATACTTGCTATGGCTTCCTAATCTTCCACTTCCTACGATATTGTGGTGAGCCATGTCAACCACGTTGTTCCCGTTACTTTACATTTAAATCCATTGTTAAATCCATGAAAGTATGTTTCGTTGACATTGTTTTTGTAAACTAGAAAAATTCTTCTCAAGTTTTCCTTTCAAACCTGCAACATCTTTTTACATGCTATATGATCACAATGGTGTGACTATAATCATATGTGATCACAATGGTGTGATCATAATGTAATCACATGGGATCACAATGATATGACCATAATGCAGTCATTATGTGATCACAGTGGTATTACCAAATATAATTGATGAGACCACAATGATATGATGTATGGCCATAATGTAATTATATATAATCACAATGGTGTGACCATAATGTAATCACAATAGTATGACCACAACATACAAGCAATCTAGGTGGCTACAGATAAAAGTGTTCAGTGTGTCTTTGCCCCTGTGAAAACCAAAAGTCTCCATTCTAATCAAAGTAAGACGGCATAGCTCAGTATAGGATGCATTAAATCTGCCATGGGTCAAAAGGCCCACTCTTCTACTCAGAAGACACAGAGAGGCATGCTCAATGTATAACAGCGGCAGACACGCTAAGCCAAGTGGTGTTTGGGGTTGTTCCTGTTGCAGACTCTCAACTAGAAAGTGTAAGAACCTATCAGGAAATATTATAGAAGGGGAAGGAAGAAAGAAATGTCAGACCCAGGGGATAGGGAAGATATGCGGCAAAACAGTGTCTTCGGAGGTGCCATTGCACTCATGAAATCTCTGCAGCTGTCTTTACCTGCACAAGACCTGCACAAGATTGGGCCCCCAAAATGTCACTGAAGATTGGGGTGTATGGATTTACTGCTGAATTCTACAAAATTTTCAAGAGAGATTTAATACTAACATTTCTCAAACTTTTATATAAAATAGAGAAGGGGACACAACCAAGCTCATCCTAGGAAGCCATTATAACTCTGATGTCAAAACTAGACCAAGAAAGAAAATTGTGGATCAATCTCTCTGATCAATGAACCATGACAATGAAGTACATATACACAATGGAATTTCATTTAGCCCAGAAGAAAAATAGAATTATGTAATTTGCAGGAAAATAGTTGGAAGTGGAAGGCATTTTCTTTGGGGTTTTTTCCCCATATTTATTTTATTTTATGTGTGAGAGTGTGTTGCTCACATGTATGTCTGTACACATATGTGTGCACCCGGTACACACAGAGGGCACTGGACCCCTTGGAATTAACTGGGAATTGAACCTAGGTCCTCTGCAAGAACAAGTACTGTTAACCACTGAGCTATTTCTCCATCTCTGAAAACAATGTTTTGTTTTGTTTTGTTTTATTGAAAACATAGTTTTTAATAATTATTTTATTATCCCTAATGTGTATGCACATGGGTGCAGGTGTCCTCAGAGATCAGGGGCATTTGATCCCCCTAGAGCTAAAGTCACAGGCAATTGTGAGTTGTCTGTTATGAGATCTGGGACTCAAACTGGAAGAACAAGAAATGTTCTCATTGAGGGATCCTATTTACCCACTCTCAATGGCTAGGACAAAACTGTATATTCTCCCTCAGATGTGGGTCCTGGCCTCTTAACTGTTAAACATATGTGTCCAAATGGGAGTAAATTCAGGAGAGCCCACAAGACTAGAAAGGGAACTCTAAAACTGGAAAAATAGAGAAGCTTTGAAAGAGGGTTTGGGGGAAGGCAATAGAACAATTGGAATAGGAAAGTTCCAGAGGTAAACGTGTACAGTGAAAAAAAGAGGGTGGGGAAGACGAAGAGTCATACAAATGAAATATGTCTGAAAATACAAAACCATATTACTGTGTAAGCTAGTTCAAAAAATTCATTAAAACTGTAAAAAGACATAAAAAGTAGACCATACAACAATAAGTAAAAATAAAAAGAAACATTGGAAGGGCGTTCCGAGATTTCCCTTTCAATTTTCTAGTGTTTTCACTGTTGTTTGGGTATTGACACTCATGTTTGAAATCACCACTGATGGTAGCACTGTTTCCGCAAGTGGTATTTATTATTGCATGAAATTAAATACAAGGGAAAGTCACGTTACTGCAAATACTGTGTTCCCAATTCATCTTGGAAGGCGTATAAAATCCTATCAGCTCTACTTACTTGGTTCTACAATATCAAAGGTGTGTCTGTGTTCCACAAAAGAAACTCCCAAAGGATTTGCTAAGTAAAAAAAAAAGACTCATGAAAAGATAATCTAACTATACTTCAATTTCTCATAAATTAAAGGACAGGATTACACAGTCAAAATAGAAACCCACCAATTACTAAGAAACTCCAAAGAATGAATTTCTTACTTGTTATTAATGAGCACTTCAGACTGTCGGTTATTCACTTGATTATCACTCTTGTGACGAAACTGAAAAAAATCAAAGTTTAACAGAGAACAAAGTCACATGAAGAGACAGAAACACACCACATTAAGACAGGTGTATTGATATGAGGAGGGGCAATTTTAAATGACTCACCAAATTACAGATTTATTAAAACTTGTGCATACACTAACTGTGAAGTAGCATCCCATAAATCGACTCGGCAATTACAAATCATCCTTTGTACCTCACACTTAACCATTCTTTAGCAGCACTGTCTAGGTTTCCGTTTATGAAAAGGCAGGAATACGACTACAATTGAGAACACCCAGCGTTGTCAGGAGGGAATACCCACGTAGTCATCGGTGGCATCCTTGACCGCTGTCATTGAGATCACCAGGACCAGTGGCACGATGGTGGTGAACCACGTCAGGGAAGAGATTTCTGGAATGAGCTGAAACAAGCATTTCCAGTAGTGTAAGAGTTCTTAAATTAAGAAATGCACCGCCCAAACTTTGTCAATTAGTCGTACAAGGCTCACAGTATTAAATGCGGTTATGGTTGGCAATTTCTACAAAAGTAAAATAGCTAAAATAATTCAGTTATACACATTCAACTTCAAAACATATAGAGAAATACCTTTATGTCAATTTTCAGATTATCTGATAAAAATAAGATAATAAAAACAACGCAGGCTGGGAAAAAAAAAAAAACTTACTGAGCTCTTTCACAGACACGCATCTTTCACTAGGTCGCTCCGCGTCACCTGCTCCTCCACTTCTCATCTCAGTTTTCCAGGAGTTGCCAACGCCTCTTCGCGACCCTTGCCTCATCTTTGATCGCCTACCTTACCACAGGCTAACCAGGTATTTCCATCTTTTTTTAATATATTTTATTAATGTATTCATATTACATCTCAATTGTTATCCCATCCCTTGTATCCTCCCATTCCTCCCTCCCTCCCATTTTCCCCCTTACTCCTCTCCCCTATGACTGTGACTGAGGGGGACCTCCTCCCCCTGTATATGCTCATAGGGTATCAGGTTACTTCTTGGTAGCTTGCTATCCTTCCTCTGAGTGCCACCAGGCCTTTTTTTATCTTAAATCATTGGATGCTCTGGAAAAGTGAGCTAGTTCCTATGCGGGAATGTTTTGTGCACACCCATGGGCCATGTATCCACGTAAATGGTGCTTACCCTGCCGTGCACAGAATACATTGTGACTGAGAACCAGCGTCAGAAAAGTCTGCAGAGCTGACAAGATGTCCTTATTTTCCTATCCCAATTTTACAACTGAAGTATCTAAGGCATTGAAAACACATATGCTAAAACATATATTTCGGTCTCTTTGAACCCCACACTACTCCCTTGTTTCTGTCTCTCGTGCTACCTAAGACAGATGTAGTAACAAGCATGTGGACCCCTTTAGACAAGTGCTGTTTTTTTTTTTTAATCAAATTGGATTCACTTGGAATCTGCTTCAGGGCTGCCAGGCAGGGAAAGGTGCAGTAGAGACTCTCTGGGTGTGAAAATCAAGTTCCATAAAGAATTCAAAACGAAAGCAGTTTTACAGAATAGATTCTGTGCAATTTTTTAAATCTCAAGAAAACCCCTGAGGGTTAAGTAACAGACATACACTCCAGTATCCCACCATACAGTAGGTAACTAGAGGTCAAGCAGCAGTTCAAGGCTTCCCAACACAAAGGACTGGCCAACGTCTAAGGATGCAGAAAACTAATTGCCCTGAATTGAGCATTACCTGTTGTGTGCATACTCTGAAGTCTCACACTATACCTCATAACTCTGTATATTATTACATGGTAATTCAAATTAAAAAAAATAACTTTAAGAGACACGTTAAAAAAAAAAAAAGCAAAATGTTCCCAAAGATGCCGCAGAAACACTGAGTGAGTAGTCGGAAACCCCATTGTTTCTCCCCGATTGCTAATCCATTGCTTTACACATCATCTCACCTTCATGGCTCCCAGATATTATCAATAAATAATATTGAACAGAATCACCTCGATGTCCCTTCTGAATATAAAATTGTATGAACAAAAGCCCAAGACTCTAAGTAAGCATACCATTAGAAAAGTAAACTCAAAATCCTGAAATGGTATAAAAGGTCACATCAAGAACCCAAAGGTGATTCTATGACACTGATGACATTAGCAGACACAGTATTCAACTCCAGATTGTACTTAACACTTCATCTAGATCCACAGGCTGAGCTATCTTCATATAAACAGCACACAGCCTAACCAAATCTACCAGTCTGATCTAGTTACGTCATCCAAGACAAAAATGAAATAAGTCACTGGCTCATATAAACTATTGATGTGTGTATGACTCTTTCTTGATATATGCTCCTTCTTCCTTCCCAAAACACCAAAAAAAAAAATTGAAATTTCATTTTAGCCCAATTTTAGTTAAATGGTAGGAGGCTATTAACTACTAATGAACCAACCATTCAACATGATAAACAATAGTCACACTAAGCCAGGTGTGGTGGCACCCGCCTATAATCCCAGCACTTGGGAAGGCAGAGGCAGGCAGATCTCTGTGAGTTTGAGACCAGCCTGGTCTACAAAGCAAGTCCAAGACAGCTAAGGCTACACAGAGAAACCCTGTCTCAGGAAAAAATAGATAGATAGATAGATAGATAGATAGATAGATAGATAGATAGATAGATAGATAGATAAAATTTAAAAATAGTTACACTACAGTGAAATAACATGTCAGAATCATTTCTTTTATAAAGGCACACCATGTGCTATTGTTTTTAGATTAAAGGGAAAATTGTCAAATTAAGTTCCACAACCTTTATAGGCCCCAGCCTGTCAATGTAGGAGAATAAGGAAAGGAGGAAGGCCATATGTAGGAATTATTGGATTTATATATGGTTCAAATAAAATTGACACTCTTATATGGCTCGACTTAAACACTAAGTGCTTAAGTTTAATTTTAAATGTACTATTTTTGTTTTGCCCACTTTTAACCCTCCTTTATCGTTAAGATAAAATTAGTAATAACATTAAAAATCTAATGAGTAGTCTTATATAATCATAAACATTTAACTAACTTTTGTTTCAGAATTATATAAATACGTTCAACAAGTAGGTAATGAAGAAATACAGCTTGAAGATTACCTGTAGTATCAGAAGGAAAAGGAAATAGGCATTCGCCACCCGTTGGAACTGCTCAAATAAATTAATTGGCAAGAACGTCAGAATGTTGTACTTGGACGTATGAATGCGATTGTCCTGAAAAAGAAACGGCATCATGTTAGCTTGGATCAAAGCATTGCCTCTTATAACTCTTAGATGTACAAAGCCGAGCACAGCTTATGCCAGAGCAAAACAGAACAGTCAGCTGTCTAGGCAGTCCAAAGCTCCATGGCCCAAGACCTTCACATTTCCCACGATAAGGCTGTCCTAACTCTAGGCAGGATGACTCAGTGTCATATCACCCATGCAGTGCTGGGTTATCACGTTGGCCTCTGAGATTCTTCTCCTCTTACATGCCCTTTGGTGATAGATACGGCAGGAGTGCCCACTGGGTTGCAGGAGGGTTCCTGAGCTCATGCGCAGTCACAGGCATGGAGGCACTTGGATGATTATCAGTCTGGTCTATTTCCTCAAAGGATAGACCCTTTGAGAAACTGACAAGGAATTTCTATGTCTGGAGAGCTTCTGGGATGAGAAACCCACTGCTTACAAGGTGGCCTGTCCTTAGTTCAGAATGGAATTACTGGAAATGATCTTTATTACAAAAAATGTGCATGTGTCTCACTGTAATCTCTTGTTGTATGCCAAGGCATGCCCTCTTGGGTCACTTACACCAAGTCTAAGGTCTTTCCTGGCAACAGTATTCCAATATTTGAAGGCTGCTCTTAGACCACGCTACATCCTCTGTCTCCAACCCACATTCCCAAACCCTGTAGCTTCTCCATAATTTTCTATAGCTATACCTCTCTGTCATCCTTTTTAAAAATCTATCCCAACTTCTCTACACTTGTGTTAAGTGCCTGCATCCAAATACAAAATACAGACATGGCCTAATAATGGGACTTTGCTGTCTTATGTTTTAAATGCTTATAGTAACTTGCCCTAACACTTCATTAATGTTTTTTGAAATTGCACTTCACTGTGTTTCCTTGTTGAGTTTTAATCACCTGAAATGGCCATTAGGTCATTTCTATAGACACCAATACTAAATTGGTTTTCCTGCCTAACATTTACTTTTAATATCAATATAAAAAATATTCCATGTGTCCTTAAAGTATCATTTGATCTTCTGTGTATTACCAAAAGCATTAAATATTCGTTCCAATTTTTTCCATCAGGAATTTCAGATACATATGTTTTGTATATTTGTTTGGTTGGTTTTTTGTTTGTTTGTTTGTTTGTTTGTTTGTTTGTTTTTTGAGACAGGGCTTTTCTATGTAGCCTTGGCTGTCCTGGACTCGCTTTGTAAACCAGGGTGGCCTCGAACTCACAGTGATCCACCTGCCTCTGCCTCCCTGATCACTGGGATTACAGGCATTATAAAGCCTGGTACACAACCAATCACCCTTTCCTACAAGTTGATATTAGCACTTTTTCCCCATCTGTACATGAAATACAGGCGGCTGGGAAGCAGCTCAGTTAGTCAAGTACTTGCCTTGCAACATAAGGGTCTGACTTCCACCCTCAGCACCCATGTACAAAAGTAGGGGAGGGGGAAGGCGTCACTTGTAATCTCAGCCTTAGGGAGGCAGAGACAGGTAGATGCATGGGCCTCACTGGACAGCCAGCCTAGCCTACTTGTCAAGTAACAGGCAAAAGAGAGAGTCCCTGCTTCAAATATGACTAAGTAAATAAAAGTGGCTAGCACACATGTGCACATGAACACACATACTCGGTATATACTATATAGTATATATTGAATATGTTTTATTAATCTCTGTATTAATCTTTGAAAATATAATAAAATTTTAAGCACTTAAAAGCCAATTGACCTATGTTCCCATGAGGCTTAATTCTGATCTTGCCCACAAAGATAACATAGCAACATTGAGGTAATAAGACAAGATGCAATACAGAATCACTATAGTAAGGATAAGGGGTGTTTTTTATTGACCGCCTTGGTTTTTATCCTGCCCCCCATATATGCTCTACCATGCTATTCCCTTCTCTAGTGTTCCTCCCCTTCCTCCCATGATCCCTTTCACTCTCCTGCTTTCTGTGCTGATTCCAGGTTGTACTCACATCTAAAGATTTGGAGCTAGGAAACACAGCTGAGAGAAAATATGCAACACCTGTCTTTCTGGATCTGGGTTACCTCACTCAATATAGTATTTTCAAGTTCCATCCATTTACCAGCAAATTTGGTGATTTAATTTTTTCAGATGAATAGCATTCGTAGTGTATGTATATAAATGCCACTACGGACGTTTTTAAAGCCATAATGAATTTGGGGGGGGGCATTTCAAGACAGGCTTTCTCTGTGTAGCCTTGGCTATCCTGGACTCCCTTGTGCACCAGGCTGGCCTTGAACCCACCACAAAGATCCTCCTGCCTCTCTCTCCCCAAGTGCTAGGATTAAAGGTGTGTGCCACCACACCTGGCTCATTATTGTATATTTACCTAATTACATATAATACATACAAGTGTGTACATATGCATATAATTTAAATGAAGTCACATCAATTGGGATGATAATGTCTCCCCAAAGATCCATAGACTACCAAACAAAATTCCCAGCAACAGGCATGAGAAACTTCCTTTTAAGTTGCCGGTCAGGGGAGTCCAAGAAATTTCCAAAACAACATAGGCTATTGCTGTTGCCTTGGTTGCATTCTGGAAGTTGAAGATAAGTCCCTATTGCTGAAGACATCATGCACTTTGAACACAAGACTTCGAGGATTCAAGTTTATCTGACCAGTAGGCCTCCTCCCTGAAGACTAGCTTTTGTGGTTCTGGAAGGTGCTATCCTGGCTGCTAAGAGAGAAAAGCCCTACATAAGCTATTATTGCACCTATGAGCCACCAAAGTGTCCAACATGGCAAGATAGCCCTAAAGATGCAATGGCAGCACTTATGTCTTGGCAGTAACCAAGAGCTATTTAAATGGCCTCAAGGCCCACTGAAGAGAAGGGTAATCACGCCTGGCAATGAGGCCAGTCATCCACTCAAGCTTAGGCAAATGACTCCCTTTCTCCCTTGACAGAGTGACAGGGAAGCAATGCAACAGTAGAAAGCCTTCCACTTGGAGAGCAACATCAGACACACAAAAGAGGAATTACTGAACAGTTTTAAATGGAGAAGTTACTTGACAAGAGTGTAAAAGATCACTGGGTTGGGAAGAAGTTGAAGCTCACACAAAAAACACCTCTAAAGAGTTGTTTTGGTGGGCTTTGAGTTATCCAACAAAGAGATGAGAGGAGGTTTGACCTAGTTGATGACATAAAGAAGAACAGTAAATAATTTTGTTGGTGGTGTTGGTGGTGGCAGTGGCTAATATTTACCAGACGCCTACTTGAGATCTGGCCAAAGATCTTGATCCTTTGTCACTTGTTCTACCCTCGCAGCATTCTTGTGAAATGGGTACTCCTGTTTCCGTTCCATGGCAGGAACAGCCAAGGTTGAGAGAGATGATCTTACACAAGGTTCCATGGCTTTGGAGTGGTAGCACCGGATGGGGACTCTGCCCTGTGCTGCGGCTACAGTCCAGTTCGAGCAGACATCCGTCCCTTGCCTTCGTTTGCCTCGCTCTTCGTCCCCAGCCTTCTGCTACCATCTTACCAAAGGAAGCACCAGCTCTACTTCTTCCCTCCTCACCTGCATCTCAGTTACAGCCCTGGCTACTGTTGGCTTGGTGTGTGGTTACAGCATCCTTGAGTTCTCTTGTGCTTCTCTGTGAGACCAATTCCACTGGCCTCTGACAAGGAGCAATGTAGACAGACAGAGTGGATAACTAGACCCACAGTTTGGCTTTCCAAACAGGGGCGCAGTCACCAAAAGTCTTTGTATGTTCGGTGCTGACAACTCAATGAGAAATCTAAGGTGAGAGTGGAAAGTTCTGCAGAGACAGGCCACCAAATAACATGCCACTAACTAGAGAGCATTCGTTCTGATGGTGAGATTCTCACACGACACATAACTGTATTGCTGAACACAACAAAGCCAAAAACATAAAAAATAAAAAAGCAAGTCTTGCTAAATTGACACCAGAGCCTTTGAGGACTTTCTTCAGGGTTTCCCTGGAAACACCTCATACATATATTTATAGGACTATCATGGAGATGAAGACTCAAATTAAAAGTATTTTGATAAGTCAAAAGAATTATACAAACATGAGATTTCATGAGCAAATCCTGAAATAATACTAAAAGGGGATTTGAGAAAACAATGTACTAGGCAGGACAAACTCTGTCACAA
The DNA here is from genome assembly GCA_907169655.1 of Acomys percivali. Taxonomy (NCBI): domain Eukaryota; kingdom Metazoa; phylum Chordata; class Mammalia; order Rodentia; family Muridae; genus Acomys; species Acomys percivali. The sequence continues at coordinate 22,350,919 of OU015742.1, read as the reverse complement.
TGAGAAAAAACTCCAGTCTATGACTTCACCTCCCAATAGTCTATTTCTCTTTTTTTGTTTTGTTTTGGTTTGGTTTGGGTTTTGGTTTTCAAGACAGAGTTTCTCTGTGTAGCCTTGGCTGTCCTGGACTCACTTTGTAGACCAGGCTGGCCTCGAACTCACAGCGATCCGCTTGCCTCTGCCTCCTGAGTGCTGGAATTAAAGGCGTGCACCACCACCGCCCAGCAAGAGTCTATTTCTTGTTCCTGATACTCATATATTGCTCATGATGGACCAGGACTATCTCAAACATTTACAGTACAGTACCAAAGGGGAAGAGAAATCCCCAGATGGCCATGCCCATATGTTAAGGCTTCAGCCTAAATGACACAGCACATTGCTAACAGATGACAGAAGGCCTACCTCAGCCAGAGATGAAAACCAATAAGTGACATCTCAGATTTTTATATATATATATATATATATATATATATTACATATATATATTACATATATGTATACACCATGTACATATATGTCACATATGCCTATATGTGTATTCATTCTTTATGCTCCAAACCCAATGCTGTGAGCAGCAGGTGCATTTGACTACTTTTCAGTCACCTCAAATACTTTATCATGATGGGTTCAACTTGCATCCACAACTCCAGTGTCAGGCTCAGATTCACTCACACCAACCACACAACCCATCTTCCCAATTACATTTTTGAGATGAGAAAATGGCACATGACCAAAGTCAAATCTGGAACATGAAGAGACCTTCTCTTCCCTTGTGCATTCCAACCTGGAAGAAAGTCGCACCGGTGTCACCCTTTGAGTCCCAGGGCTGCTAAGAATAAACTAAGCACTTAAGATGCAGAGCTAGCGTGTGTACAGGAAACAACAAACAACAAATGGGCCATGAGTGTGGTGGCCGGTTCCTATATTCTCAGCACTCAGGAGGTGGAAAGCGACAGGTCAGTCTGAGATACTAGTAAGTTTGGAGCCTTGTATTGAGACGCTGACAGAAAATAAATAAAATATAGAAAGAAGGGCAGAGAAATTAGAACAGGCCTTTCCTGAGGCTCCACTATCACTTATGTTTTGTTCACACCTGTCATTGCCTAAATTAGTCTGAAGGTTTTTTTTTTTTTTACTCCCAACCAAACACCAGGCACAATCATTAATAACACACTTGAGGTTCATTTATGTTCCGTGCCATAGCATGGCTTTCTTTAACTCTACTCCTGCCTAATACCCTGCATCACAGAAGGTAGCCTTCCATGAGTTTAGGACTTGTCTGGAAACACTGTGTGTTTCCGTGATTGCCACAGGCCAAACCCCAGGAGATTTTGCAAGAGTCCCATGGTTTCGGCACTATCAAAACATCTTTCCTCATCTGATAAGACACATTTATGTCATGACAGCTGTATAAATGGCTACTTTTTCTTGCTACAGGAAAACTCATGTGCAGTGTTGTTATGACACCATCTAGACTATATAGGGAAACAAACAATTCTGCTAAGGGAAAGAGCATCTTGACACCATCGAATTAAAACCAAAGAGAAGCTGTGCCCACAGACTGCTTGTGGAAAGGAGGAAGTGGCCAGAAGGCGTTTGCAACACTCAGGAAATATGTGAAACACACCCATGTTTATGCAAAGCTCCTCCAAAGAATGCATGTGTGGGGCATATGGGCTGCACAGTCATGTCTGGCACCTGTCTCTCTGATACCAGGCTCCTCCTGGTGCTCATGCATGGGGCCCTGAATGGGAAGACATAGCAAAGAGCCTGCACCAATGAGTGCTGCAGAAAAGCTGTATGGAGAAGCGCCTATGGATGGTGGCTACCAGCAACATCACAGCGTTCGCCTCCGCCAGGATCCCAACCATGTGCAGGATATATTTTTGTAGAAAGAAGAAGCAGAGGGAACGCTTCCCCCTATCAATCGCTCCTTTGTTCAGCTCATGTCTGCAAAGGGCCTACTATTTGTCAGGCACTACAAGCATGGACAAATAAAAGTGGATACATATGCAGAGTAAGACTGCATTTTAGCTATGGGAGAGAAAGGTAGGACCAAACAGGAAAGAGATTTGTAAATTGGTGACATTATTTAAGGAAGCGACCACTGCTATGCAAACAGTGAGTGACAGAGCTGAAGCACCAGGCTTTGCCTTAGGACGCTTTCTTGCGTGACTTTCCTACTTAACATAATTTCCTAGTGACCCTGATGGAGACAAAAGAGGATGTGAAGTTGGGACAGGTGCATCTGGGAGGAGCTAGAAATGGGAGGGGAATATGATCAAAACACCTTGTATAAAATTCTCAAAAACAAAAGTAATAAAAATCTATGTATTTCGAAAGACTGACTACCTTGATGAAACTGTGGAAACACTTGATGCCAGGGGTGACCCCCAGAGGTACCCAAAAGAATACCTTGTGTTAACAAAAAATTAAAAATAGAAAAGTTTTAGGTGTATTTTAACTAAAAACAAGGCTGAGATAACTAATGCTTAATACAGGTTTTCTTTACTATAGGTGAATGCTTACTATAGATTTATGTCTATGATAAGGGCAATATAGGTCTACAAGTATTTTTACATGTACAATCATATGTGCATATATATGAGATGATACATACACATGTGTACTTATATGTGTGTGCATACACATACACTGTATCTACAGGAAAAAATCTACCTATCATATGTGCATAGCTAGACTCACAGTCTTACTTTCTTTTCACAAAGAATTGTGAAATGGGGGATTGTGCTCACTGTGAAGACGGCTAGCCAGCTGATCAAATGAGATACTGAGACTCACAGCCAAGCATTAGGCGGAGCTCAGGGAGCCCTGTGGAAGAGTGAGAGGGAAGGATAGAAGAACCTGGAAGGGACGAGAATGGTGTAAGAAGGCCAACAGAGTCAACTAATGTAGACCCATGGGGGCTTACAGAGACAGAGACACCAAGCAAAGAGCATGCATGGACCGAACCTAGGCCCCTGCACATATGCAACCGATGGGAAGTTTGAGCTACGTGTGGGTCCCCTAGTAAGTCGATCAAGTGTTCTCTATAATATGGACTCTGTTGCCTGCTTCAGTCGCTTCACCCTGACCAAGCTGCCTTGCCTGGCCTCAGTGGATGAAGTGGAGCTCAGTCCTGTTGAGACTTGATGTCCTAGGGTGGGTTGGTGGAGGTCCCCTTTTCTGAGGACAAGGGAAGGAGGAATAGGAGAAAGAGGGTGGGAGGGAGGGACTGGAAGGAGAGGAGGGAGGTGGCTATGATTGGGACATAAAGTGAATATATAATTAAAAAAAAATTTTTTTTTAACTTGAAGATGGCTAGCCAGTTGCTGCTAGGATGAAAGGAAGTGGACACAGCCAGGATAAGAGATCTGGAGCTCTCAGGGAGACAGTTTCACCACAGCTGAGGTGCTGCAGCCTTCCAGGCGCAGCACAGCCCACCATCCTCAGAACCTCCCAGGATCCAGAAGTGTCTCTGTGCCATTTCACAAACGAGGAAACCAAGCCAAGCATAGTTCTGAGAGCTGACGCCAAAAGTAACAATTCATAGAGTCCTGGATTAAAACGCTGTGTTTGTGCAGGTGAATGACAAATGAGGAATCCCTAGACTGCCGCTTGGGAGAGGATCCTCTCGTCCTTGTAGTGTGGTGAAAGGTTCACAGTAATTCAATCAGCCGGAGCAGTCACTTTCAGCCCGAATTGGAATGTCACCAAGCTGCTCTGGGACCTCATTTCCCATCTAAGCTCGGAAGCAGTGTCGAGAAAAGCCCTTGGGTCTTGGTCTCTTCCAAAGCAAATCTGCCAGGCAGCCATGACAACTGTCTTCTCTTTCCCACTCTCAGGCCTCAGTGTAGTGCCTCGGCCTCTGAAACTAGCTCTAGAACTAGTAATGTCCTATGAATGATGGTTTATCTACAAAGGACTAATTTGGGCAATTACCAGGGGAACAAATTAAATTCTCCTCTGAGGTTAATTTAATCACACTGCTTTTTTTGTTTCTTTGTTTGTCCAGGATGTTTAGACACTTAAAACATTTTAGATAATTCCAAATGTTGGGGGTTTTGTTTTGTTTTGTTTTTTTACTTCTCTTCTGTGACATTTGGGAAAGGAGTTAAAATTCCTGCTGATTTATAATGGGGTGGAGTTCAAGAGAGGAGAAAGCACTAAGCAGGACTGTACTTCAGTGGCTTTCTGGGTGCTCCACTGGGGATCTGTTTGATTCTTGTTTCTGCTTTGCCAGGACGTGTCTCTACCTTCTCCTTACACATTCAGGCCGTACTAGGCACAAGGCCTGTGACTTTGACCACAGGCCATCTCAGAGCTTCAGAGCCTTCTAGGAGCAAATTGGGCATTGCTTTGAGCTGATGTTAAAGGTAGTTCAGTCAGGCCCGTTTTCTTAACTACAAGGAGGTTTGGGAGCACAAAGTCCACAGAAGCGGTTTGTTTATGAGAACTAAATAGGCCACGCTCACACTACTGTGCAAACTAGGCCAAACTTCCAGACCTCAGCGTTAATGACAGTAACAAAGGTGCAGTGGAAGAGTCTAGTTAACAACAAATTGTCCAGAGTAATAGACCCTCCTAGATTCTTCTTACATCGGGGTTCTATATAAATAGTACAGCCTCAAGCGATACCCTCAAAGGTTGCAACTGGCGATCAGAAGGAAGTCCATGGTACTCTGAGGTGCCGCTCTAGTTCGCCTTGCTCCTGCCAACAGCCCCAGTCTTTCTGGTCTACAACTCCTTCACAGGCAGGATTAGGCAATAAATCCAAATCCAGACAAATTCATAATCCTGCCTTTGTACCTTTGTTGGATGAATTTTGTCTGGGAGGGAGACGCTGAGAGGGGAAAAAAACAGAGGCCGGGTCAGAAATAAGAAAAAAAAGTAGGTTGGTGAGGGGTTGGGGTTGGGGGACTTTAAAATTCCTCGTATCAACAAAATAATAATGATACTTTGTAAATAAAATGTCAGTCTATATTTTGCAATCATGGAATGCACCAAAGGTTTAATGAATGTTCACCAAATTTTGAGGCTGGACGAGATGGTCTGAATTAAATGAACACTGCCCTGACCTTGCTTCAGGACTGACAGTGAGACTCCCTAACAGTGTGTGTGAACAGAGTCCATCACCTTCTGCAGGAGCTAAGGCAGATTCAAACAGAGGTGCAGTAGGAGCTGGGTGAGTGCTGAGCAGACCAACAGCATTCTTAGAGTCCGTGGAGGCCGGTTTGATCAGATAATGTAAGTCACTGAACTAAACTCCATGTGTCAGACTCCAGAGCAAGGAACCATGGGAATTGGTTTATTTAATAGCTGACTATCCAAGCCAGGCATGATGGCACTTGCCTGTAATTCCAGCACTGAGGAGGCTGGTGGATCCCAGCCTGGCCTACAGAGTGAGTTCCATTATAGCCAAGACTGTACAGAGAAACAATCTCAAAAAAAAAAAAAAAAAAAAAAAAGCTAAGCATCCAGCCACACAACAAGCATCACTGGGAGCCCAGCTAAGAATAACAAGCAGTGCACAAACCGCTTTAGGACCAAAGCAACCAGATCTGTTCCACTGCTTCCTGAATGAATGAACAAACAAGGGGATACCGTTGTCAAACCTTTCCCTTCCTACCTCACTTTGCTTCCTTCATATCATCTTCTTTGGTGTATTCTCCTTATCTGTCTTTCACCCAACTTACTCTAACGGTGGTAAAATTGGAAAGTGAAGTTTGTTCAGACACATACACACACTCAAGAAGACTCAAGACTACTGTACCAACCAAGGACAATGCATGCAATAAACCTAGACCCCCTACTCAGATCTATCCAGTGAACAGCTCATTCTCCACGGTTATGGGGAGAGTGGGTCCCCCTCTCTGACATGACCTCTGGTGCCCTTTATTTGACCACTTCCCCTTGGTGGAAAGGCATGGCAGCACTCAGAGGAAGCGGAAACAGGCTCTCTGGATGAGACCTGATAGGCTGTGGTCATATGGTGGAGGAGGAAGTCCCCTTCTGTCAGAGGTCTAGGGGAGGGGAATAGGGCAGAAGAGGGAGGGAGGGTGGAACAGGAAGATACAAGGGAGGATATAACAATTAGGATGTAATCTGAATAAATTATTTAAAGAAGAAGAAGGAGGAAGAAGAGAAGGAGGAGGAAGAGGAAGTGATGGTGATGATTCTAGAGAGGTTGCTGTGTTTAGAAGAGCAGAGCTGGAGGCATTTTGTGGCACAGTAGATTATTGTCAGTGCCACTCCCACCAAGGACCACCAGGGAATTTTAGGGGGTGAGGGGGTGAGACATAGAGCTCTCTGGGCTCAGCTCTGCCTTTTAAAAAGTTTTCTCATTTCTCATTTTGGAGTGGTGGCCCCAGGCAAGCACTCTGCCTCTAAGCTACGTGCCCAGTCTTAACCTATGATCCTGTCTCACCCGCCAGAGTAGCTGGGATTATACACCTGCGCAATCAGGCCCACTTTAATAAATGCTTATTTTCTAAAAAAAAAAAAAAAAAAAAAAAAAAAAACTTTTCTTCATACTATGGCAAAAAAAAATTAAAAACCAATAATATTACAACCTAATTACACAAATGCCAGGACATTGACAAAGCCAGTAAATTACAGAAATTAAAATTCATAAGTAAGCAAGATGAAATGATTAATAGACCAAGAATGGTCTGTAAGGAGATCTCTAGCAGTGAGGAGTAAAGTGCATACTGTCTTAAACAGTGTTGTGCTCAATATTGTCAATCCTAACTTAGATCGCTGATTCCTATTTATACATATGTAAGTGGCATGCATGCATATATGTGTGTGGGTGCATATGTGTGAACAAATAAGCATATATGTGTGTCCATGATGTAGAAGTTGGAGGCTGACATTGGGTGTCTTCCTCCAACTTATATATTGAGGCAAGGTCGATCACTTGAGCCCTACACAAAACTTAAGTCCAAGAGGCTCAAAGATCTCAACATAAAACCAGACACACTAAATCTAAGAGAAGGGAAAGTGGGGAAGAGCCTTGAATGCATTGGTACAGGAGACAACTTCCTGAACAGAACACCAGCAACTCAGGCACAATTAACACAAGAGCAACAATTAACAAATGGGACCTCATGAAACTGAAAAGCTTCTGTAAGACAAAAGACACTGTCAATAGGAAAAAACAACAGCCTAGAGATTGGGAAAAGATCTTTACCAACCCTACATCTGACAGAGGGCTGATATACAAAATATACTTTTTAAAAAACTAAGAAATTAAACACCAACAAGCCAAATAACCCAATTAAAAATTGGGGTACAGAGCTAAACAGAATTCTCAACAGAGAAATTTAGTATGGCTGAGAGCACTTAAAGGAATGCTCAGAATCCTTAGTCATCAAGGAATTTCAAATCAAAATGACTCTGACATTCTATCTTACACCCATCAGAATGGCTATGATCAAAATCTCAAGTGACAACACATGCTAACAAGAATGTAGAGAAAAGGGAACACTCCTCCATTGCTGGTGGGAGTACAAACTTGTGCAACCACTTTGGAAATCAATCTGGTGGCTTCTCAGAAAAGTGGGAATAGTTCTACCTGAAGACCCAGCTGCCTCTCTCCTGGGTATATACCCAATATATGTTTCACCATACCACAAGGACACTTGCTCAATTATGTTCATAGCAGCTTTATTTGTAATAGCTAGAAACTGGAAACAACCTAGATGTTCTTCAACCAAAGAATGGATAAAGAAATTATGGTATATTTACGCAATGGAATACTACTCAGCTATTAAAAACAAGGACATCATGAAACTTGAAGGCAAATGGATATAACTAGAAAAGGTCAACTTCAGTGAGGTAACCCATACTCAGAAAGATACACATGGTATGTACTCACTCATAAGTGGATATTAGCCATATAGTACAGGATAACCATGCTATAACCCAGAGACCCAAAGATTCTAAGTAACAAGGAGGGAACAAAGGAGAATGCTTGAATCCCACTAAGAAGGGAAAATAAAATAGATAGCAGAAGTGGAATGAGAGAGGGAACTGGGTGAGAGAGAGTGTGTGAAGAAGGGAAGGGCAGGGGCAGGACTTAGAGATGGGGTGAGAAGACTGGGGGTGAGAAGGAAAATTGATGTTGGAACATCTCTGGGACACACTGGAGACCTGGGTTGGGGGAGGCTTCTGGGGAGATATGGGCTGACCCTAGCTGAGACTCCTAGCATCAGGGGATAATGAGACTGAAGTAATCACATCCTGTAGCCACACAGGACTTCCAGTGGAGGGAGGGACACACAAACCCACTCACAAAATTCTCAACCCAAATTTTGTCCTGCCTACAAGATGTGCAAGGATAAAAGACAGAACAGAGATTGAGGGAATGGCCAACCAATGACTGGCCCAACTTGAGACCCACCCCATGGGAGAGACCCAACCCTTGACACTGTTAATGATACTCTGTTACCCTTGCAAACAGGAACCTAGCATAACTGTCATCTGAGAGGCTTCATCCAGCAGATAATGGAATCAGATGCAGGGACCCAAGGCCAAACATTAGCCAGAACTCGTGGAGTCTTGTGGAAGGATTAGGGGATGGATTAAGAGAGCTGGAGAGGTCAAGGATACCACGGAAAGACCTACATAGCTAACCTGGGCCTATAGAGGCTCATAGAGACTGAACCACCAACCAGAGAGCATGCGTGGACTGGTCCTAGGCCCTGTACACATAAGAAACTGATGGGCTGCTTGGTCCTCAAGTGGGTACCTAACAATTGGAGTGGGGACTGTCTCTGACTTGGACTCTGTTGCCTCCCTCTGGATCCTATTTCCCTAGCAAGGCTGTCTTGTCTTGCCTCAGTGAAAGAGGAGGCACTTAATCCTAATGAGACTTGATGTGCCAGGGTGGGCTGGTAACTGGAGGAGGGAAGGTAGGGAGGGCTGGAAGGAAAAGAGGGAGTGAGGTTGTTATTGGGATGTCAAATGAACAAATAAAAAAATTAATGAAAAAAACTTTTAAAAAATCTTGGAGAGCTTTTTAAAATGCCTAGACCCCGCCCACAAAGTTGCTGACTCAGTTGGTCCTTTGGTTTAGATATTGATGAAGACACAGAAGTCATGGTCAGTAAGTCTGCATATGACACAGTAGTAAAGGAGACTTAATGACAGAGAATGTCAATCCTCGTCACTAACAATAGAAGTGGGGGTCATTGTCAACTATCTCCAAAAAGCTGCTGTTCTCGCCTGCTCATTAATACTTTGACTGCAGTAACACATTGTCTTCTACATCAAGATAGTCAAACAGTGCCTAGAACATTGTGCTTGGCTCCGGAACATTGCACCATAAGCAGTCACAGAATGGCAGAAGCTCTTTGAAAAGAAATGGAATCCCAGGCGGTTGTTCTGGGGCTCCGGTGTGAGCATTCATCCACAGCTATCAGAAGGGCTGTCCTGTGTTCTACTCTGGCCTCCAAACAGAAAGCAAAATGAGTATCTGAAAGTATGGAGAAGAAAGGATAATAATGCAAATGAATGTCAATTTGCCTCAATTAATAGAGAGTAATAAAACTATCCTGCTGGGTGTGGTGGCATATACCTGTAATCAGAGACAAGAAGACTTCCACAAGTTCAAAACCAGCCTCGTCTACAAAGTGAGTTCTAAGATAACTGGCTCTACATAGTAGCTTCTAGGCCAACCTAATCTACATAGTGAGTTCTGGGGTGGCCCAGTATACATGGTGATTTCTAGATAAGCCTAGTCTACAGAGTGAATTCTAGGCCAACCTAGCCTACATAGTGACTTCTAGGCCAACCTAATTTACATAGTGAGTTCTAGGGTTGCCTGGTCTACATAGTGAGTTCTAGACCAACCTAGCCTACATAGTGACTTCTAGGCCAACCTAATTTACATAGTGAGTTCTAGGGTTGCCTGGTCTACATAGTGAGTTCTAGGCCAAACAAAGCTATCTAGTGAGACCTTATCTCAAAAGAACTTATGTTGTTTCCATGAAAATGAATGCAACTGGAGATTATCCAGTTACATTAATTAAGACAGATTCAGACAAATAATGTATGCTATATTTTCTACAACTTGTGAATCTTGCATTTCTTTTCTTTTTTTTTTTTTTTTTTTTTTTAAGCAGAGAAAAAAAGATTTATTTAGTGTCATCCTTAGGCTTACATTTCCAAAAAACGCACTTTATTTAGCATTCTTTTTTTAACTCATTTTTATTGAAAAATAAAATAATTCATATTACATCTCATTTGCTATCCCATCCCGTGCATCCTCCCATTCCTCCCTCCCTCCCACTTTCACCCCATTCTCCTTCCCTATGACTGTGACTGAGGGGGACCTCCTCCCCCTGAATATGATACTAGGGTATCAAGTTTCTTCTTGGTAGTCTGCCATCCTTCCTCTGAGTGCCACTGGGCCTCCCCAACAAGGGGACATGGCCAAATATGGGGCACCAGAGTTCATGTGAAAGTCAGTCCCCAGTCTCCACTTAACTATGGAGAATATTCTGTCCCTTGGCTAGGTCTGGGTAGGAGTTTGATGATGACTGCACATATTGTCCTTGGTTGGTGCCATAGATCGAGCAGAACCCCTGAGCCCAGATCTGCCCATCATAGTGTTCTTCTTGTAAGTTTCTAGGACCCTCTGGATCCATCTATTTCCCTATCTCCTATATTTCTCCCACCTTAGGATGTTTTCACCACTATCCCATTTTCCTGGTAAGTGAAGACTTTCATGAGACATACCCCTTGGCCTAGTGTCCAGATATAAGTGAGTATATACTATTTGAGTCTCTCTGCTTCTGAGTTAGCTCACTCATTATGATCATTTCTACTTCAATCCATTTGTCCACAAATTTCAGAAATTCCTTGCTTTTAATAGCTGAGTATTATTCCATAGTGTAAATGAACCACAGTTTCTTTATCCATTCTTCTACTGAGGGACATTTAGGCTGTTTCCATGTTCTGGCTATTATGAATAAGGCTGCTATGAACATGGTTGAACATATGTCCCTGTTGTGTGGTAGTGCATCTCCTGGGTATATTCCAAGGAGTGGAATAGCTGGGTCTTGAGGAAGCCCTATTCCCAGTTTTCTGAGATAGCACCAGATAGCTTTCCAAAGTGGCTGCACTAGACTGCATTCCCACCAACAATGAAGGACTGTTCCTCTTTCTCCACATCCTCGCGAGCATGTGGTGTCATTTGAATTTTTGATCTTAGCCATTCTGATGGAAGTAAGATGGTATCTCAGAGTTGTTTTCATTTGCATTTCTCTGATGACTAAAGACGTTGAGCATTTCTCTAAGTGTTTCTCAGCCATTTGATATTCCTCTGTTGAGAATTCTCTGTTTAATTCTGAGCCCCATTTCTCAATTGGATTATTTGGTTTGGTGGTGTTTAATTTCTTGAGTTCTTTATAAAGTTTGGATATTAGACCTTTGTCAGATGCAAGGTTGGTGAAGATCATTTCCCAGTCTGTAGGCTGTCGCTTTGTTCTTTTGACAATGTCTCCTGCCTTACAGAAGTTTCTCAGCCTCATGAGGTCCCATTTATTAATTGTTGACCTTAAGGCCTGGGCTGTTGGTGTTCTGTTCGGGAAGTTGTCTCCTGTGCCAATGTGTTCCAGGCTCTTCCCCACTTTTTCTTCTAACTGATTTAGTGTCTCTGGTTTTATATTGAGATCTTTAATCCACTTGGACTTGAGTTTTGTGCATGGTGATAAGTATGGGTCCAATTGCATTTTTCTACATGTAGAAATCCAGTTAGACCAGCACCATTTGTTGAAGATGCTATCCTTTTTCCATTGTATAGATTTGGCTTCTTTGTCAAAAATCAGGTGACTATATGTATGTGGATTCATATCTGGGTCTTCAATTCAATTCCATTGATCAACCAGCCTATTGCTGTGCCAGTACCATGCTGTTTTAATTACTATTGCTTTATAGTACAACTTGAGATCAGATATGGAGATTCCTCCTGAGGATCTTTTATTGTATAAGGTTGTTTTAGCTATTTGGGTTTTTTGTCTTTCCACATAAAGTTGAGAATTGACCTTTCAATGTCTTTAAAATTTTGCGTAGGTATTTTGATAGGAATTGCATTGAATCTGTAAAGTGCTTTTGGTAAAATGGCCATTTTTACTATGTTAATTCTCCTGATCCATGAACAAGGGAGATCCCTTCATCTTCTCAAGTCACCTTCAATCTCTTTCTTCAGGGACTTAAAGGTTTTTTCAAACAAGTCCTTCACTTGCTTGGTTAGAGTTACTCCTAGGTATTTTAAATTGCTTGTGGCTAATGTGAAGGGTGTAGATTTCCTAATTTCTTCCTCTCTATAACTGTAATTTGTATATAGGAAGGCTACTTTTTTTTTGAGTTAATTTTGTAACCAGCCAGTTTGCTGAATGTGTTTATCAGCTGAAGGAGTTCTCTGGTGGAATTTTGGGGGTCACTTATGTACACTATCATATCATCTGCAAATAGGAATAGCTTGACTTCTTCCTTTCCCATTTAGATCTCCTTGATCTCCTTGTGTTGTCTTATTGCTCTGGCTAGGGAATCTTGCATCTTATATAGACATTTTCACACGCGTGTATAGCATGTGCTGACTGTGTTTCTAGCAATGCTTCCTATCTTTCCTTCTCTCATAACTTCTCATGTTAGTCCCCTTCCTTTCCTGGACAGTGTCACTTCTTCTTTCATGACATGTATGTACACAAACATGCATAACGAAAACCAAAAATATGTGTTCAAAACAACCCTGTGTTCCCACAACTGACACAGAATGATGTCACCTCTCCTACACATCTCCATGGCACCTGGACAGTGACAGCTGGACTCACAAGGTTATAACCAGGAAGGCATGCATGAAACCAGAGCAGTCAGGGCTGCTGGAGACATCTGGCCTAGGGTACTAGGAGCTACAGATTCAAATCACTAGACATGTTAATCATCAGCTATACTGCTATAATTTCTCAACAACTTCCCATGTGCTGAGCCAGAACATTCTTGGGATGCTCCAAGCATACCCTTTCAGCTACTATGTCACCTAACAGTCATGTCACACAAAATACATAAACATATAAATGCCTCCAAACCAGCCCATTTGTAAAGTATTAAAACTGAACTTTAATCCCTAAGTAGTATTTTGTCTATGAAAATAGATTATGCTGAGGGTGGAAGGTTGGCTCACATCTATAAACTCAGTACTAGAAAGCCGAGGCAGGAGGATTGCTGTGAGTTTCAGACCAACTTCGTCTGAATAGTGAGTTCCAGGCCAGCCTGAGCTACAATGTAAGACATTGTCTCAAAACACAAAAACAAGGACAAGGTATATTTTTAGTGTTCTCACCACAAAATGATAAGTATAATAAACAAAGAGAATATGTTAATTAACTTGATTTAACCATTCTATAATTTAAATATATTTCAAAATATTATACCATAAATATTTATGAAGAAGAAACATAGTCACATGAAAAATAAAACAAAAATCTGAGCATTGGTAGTGGATATGAATTAGATACTATATTTTTGCATGAAAAGATTAATTGGTCTTCAGCCTACAAAATGTAAGATGTGGCAGTTACTGTGATTTTAGCAATCTGATCATAGAGCCATATTGTTTGGGCTGATAAGTAAAACTACAGAAAGTTATAAAAACCACTTGGTGACAGTTGGAGATAGCGGTTTTCCGTTAGCTTGGAAATTGTTGCTAAGTTGCCCACTTGGTTCACACGGTGATTGTGGACCAGTTTCATAGGGCACTGAGTACAAAGGAAACTGAATGTGTGGTTCTCTTCACTGGGGCAGTTGTGTCTCTTCCTCTTGTATCATCTCAGTTGTGAAGTCTGAGCTGACATCCATCCCGAAGCAGCCAAACTATAACAGAACTCCTAAACTCTGCCATCAGGGATCACCCATCTCAAGCCTTCTAACCCCAACTGTATATTATTTCACAGAAAAAACTTAAGGTTTCTAAAACAATGAGCCAGAATAAAGCTTGCTTCTCTTAGGCTGTTTCTTTCTGTCACCGTGGTTTCAACAGCCGTTCAATCTTGCCACTTATGCATAAGACATGGACCAACTTAAGCCAAAAATAATACTTTACAGAACAAGTTAATTCACAACTAGCACAGCCTGAAGGCTGCCACCCTACACAATACAGAGCCAGGCCGAGCAGGTCCTGCTGCGGCACAATCATTACGGCTCCTGGGCGTAGTTGCCCAATGGCCATCAGTGGGAGGAGTCAGACATTCTCGTTACACATGACACATTACAGAGGCTGAGGCAGTTTTGAGCATGTAGAACCCAAATAGAGTTGCTAATCATAAGAGTAACATTTCCTGTAGATGTGACGAAACTGTGCCTCTCTGTCTATGGTTCTCAACATATAGGTAACAACCCCCTGGGGAGGTCAAAGGACCCTTTCACAGGGGTTGCCTAAGACCATCCTAACAAAGAGATGCTTATGTTATGATTCATAACAGTAGCAAAATTGCAGTTATGAAGTAGCAGCAAAAAAATAATGTTATGGCCAGAGGTCACCACAGTATAAGAAACCGCATTAAAGGGTCACAGCACAGAACTGCTCTATGTGATTGTGTGTGCTTTGAGAGATGTGCCAATTAGTTGGCAGAGTGTGAGTGTTGGATGTATGCCTTCAAGATCTTTACCAGTGCAACCAAGTTTGTGTTTAGTGCTGCAGCTACATGCTTGGTGCGTTGTGTTGACTGTCAGAATCTCTTGGATCTTGTCATGTCATGATTCAGGCCTGGGTTACTTCCTGGGTATATGAAGTTGGTACAATTTTACAGTCACTGCGATGTTGATAACATTTGTTAACATTACATGTGCTGAGCATCTATAGAAATCTGAGCATTTGGTCCTGTCAAATTGCACCTCTGTGTTTGATGTCTGACCAGGTATTCAGACAATGTTTCCTACGCTCCTAATATGTAGGGGAAGTTGCTACACTTGCAGAGTGATAATCTGTGCCTGGGTAATGTAGAGAATATCCTAATGTTTGTGGTGTGAAAGTGTGAAAGTAAGGCACCATAATTTGGAAATAATTTTTTGCATGTCGTGTATTGCCTAACGGATTGTAAAAGGGGAGAAAAGATTTAAACCTCTTCCTTAAGGTCTTATGATCACCAGGGTCTTTCTGTGGTTCTCAATCCCCTTGCATCCAACTTTAGAACCATTAGTCACTCATTTCCTGAGATGCTCCCTTCTCCAAGCTTCCATCTTACTCTCCTTCCCTTCTTCGGGGCCCTCCTTCCTGCCATTCAAGAGCTCTGAGCATCTGCCCCTCACTGCCCAGCCAGCCATCACCTCCAACAACTCCCACTTTCCTTCCATTGTCACATAGCTCCTCCTACGTAGGTTTATTCCTAAATCCACAACTCTTGCCATGGCCAGATTCTGCTCTGGTCTAAGCTGCAGTCTATTTAATCCATAGGCCAAATATAATTCTACAGCTCCCCGACTACTATGAGCCTGTTGCCTCATATACAGACTACAGGGGCTGCCCTTGCATTTGCAGCCAGCCTGCCTCAGCCTTAGAAGGCCTGCATGACAAGCGTGTATCACCATGTTTGGCATCACACTCTTCGTCTCACCTCCCTGAACCACAGTGACTTCATTCACATGACACCCTGGACTCTCACTCTGTGCTGTCCTTTCCAACCTGGCAATCCAAATAAGCAGAAAGCAAGGCTGAGATCATTTCCTCTATCCAAACATCCTCCAAAATCCTCACTAACATGGAGTCCTCCTCCCTGACATTATAGGCCTTATAACACAATTAGAGTTTAGCTTCTCCTTCCTTCTCCTTCTCACTGTTGGCTTATTGTGGCGTGCTAGTCCTGTCTTCCTGTGTAGATTGCATCTGCTCCTTGCAGATGGGAAGCAGAATTCAGAATCTCCCTTGTTGGATAATCCCACTGGCCCAGAACACACTGCCTGGGTAAGCAGACAGGCCGCTTCCACATGTGTTTTGGAGGTCACTTAAAAGTACCCCACCTAGGAGTTGGCATGATGGCTCAGTGGTTAAGAGCACTGATTGCTCTTCCAGAGGACCTGGGTTCAAGTCTCAGCACCCACATGGCAGCTCACAACTGTCTGTAACTCCAGTTCCAAGGGATCCAATGCCCTTATATAGACATACATGCAGCACATGAAATAAAAATAAATAGAATATTTTTTAAAACACCCCACCTACACCAGTTCCTCATATAGTCTTAATCTCTTTGAGCTCTGTGTTCTGTTTGGACACTGTCTCAAATCTTCTTTGAAAAGTAAGTAAATCAACAAACATGCATGCTGCTGTGTAGATAGCAGGCATACTAGGAATACTAAACTTAGAAAATCCTTTGTATTTCTATTTTAAAAGTTCAGTGAATCATACATTATTCACAAGACATTTTATTCCTGGTCCAGTTGGTCTCAGAGAAATACAGGCACATCATATGGACTTGGAGATGTCATTGACTAAATCACACACAGAAAATGACAGTGGATCCATAGAGAAATGATAAAATTTTTAAATGGTAAATATACTAATTATACTGACTCTATTATTATATAGTATTTACATAATGAAACCATCATATTGCACCCCATTAATATGTATAATTGTTATATGTTTAAAAATAATATTCTTAAAGATATATAAAATACAACAACACTGTATTTTTATTTGTGTGTGCATCTCTGTGTCTGTCTCTGTGTCCGTGTCCGTGTGTGTGTGTGTGTGTGTGTGTGTGTGTGTGTGTGTGTGCGCCTGTGTGATTCTGGTGGCTGATGCCCTGGAGCAGGAGTTGCAGGCTCTAGTGAGCCATGTGTGGGTGCTGGAACCCAAACTTGTGTCCTCTGGAACAGCTGCAAGTGCTCTTAACCACCGAGTCATCTCTCTAGGCCCCAACATTACACTTTAATATAACTACACGTGTTTTCGTTGTTTCTACCATCCATTCTAAGTTGTTGGCTGCTTGGCTAACTTATACAACTTAACATTTTTAACATTAACATATTTTAAATTTTTACTATATTTTGAGTAATTAATTCATTTACGTGTAGGGAGAGGGGCACATACCACTAAACACATGTGGAAGTCAGAAGACAATTCGCAGAAATCAGTCCCATCCATCCATCCACCATGTGGATCCCCGGAGTGAAACTCAGGCTGCCAGGCCTGGCAGCAAGTACCTTTACTGGCTGGAGCCTTCTCCACAGCCCAACACATTTTAATATAACTGTATTTGCCATTTCTATTACTTAAGTCCTATTATGCATCAAGAACACGTTCTTCTCCCCTCTGATGAGAATGAAAGCTCCCACCCTTGGCACTCTCTCCCTCTGCTCCCCAATTCTACTTTGTTCTATATTTCTTGCCAATCTGAAACTCCTCGAGTGATTGTACATTCCCCGCCTTTCCGTTCTCACAATATCATAGCCTATCTATCAGTTAATCAAAGTTAGATTGCGCAGTTTACCTAAGGGAGTTTCCTGCCCTAAAATGATATTCCATTTAGTAACACTGCCATTTTGTGCATGGTCTAAATCCCTTAACTCTCAAAGGTGGTGCTTGTGATTGCTTTCGAGGCCTGCCTTATGTCTTGCTGTGTGCTTTGCAGCTTGCCGTTTGTTGATAAGCAAAGGTTATTGCTGTATTGAAATACTGTCCTTCCACCTTTAATGAGAGAAGCTTGCTTAGGCAGGCTTAATGCTCATAGCTTTATACCGTTTATCTGAGTTTTAAATCATTTTTCTCCCCCGGTCACATGTACAGCTCAAAGGTGAGGGCAAGCCTTGTTCTGTAAAATCTGTAGCCCTTTACCTTCCGCCATCTTTAGAGTAGAAAAATATGGCTAGTTGGGTTGTGGACATGGCTCAGTAGTAGAGTCCTGCCCAGAACAAGCATGGTTTCAATTCCCAGCACCTTCCAAAAACAATATTTTAACTTGATAGTGTTGACATTATCAGACCCTGTATCAAAATAAAAATGAAGTAGTTAATCCTACTTTTTAATAAAATAAAATAAAAACAACTTACCAATGTAAAAAGTAAAAAATGTCTAATTAAAAAAAAAAACAGCAGCTATTAAAAAAAAATTTACCAGTGTTCCATGAGGGACTATGAAGTGAGAGGAGAAAATAGAGATGGTATGTTTGGTTGGCAACTACAGTTACGAAGTAGCAATTTTATGGCTGGGGGTTGGGGGGTCACCACACAACTCCAGGAATTGTATTAAAGGGTCAAGGCATTAGGAAGGTTGAGAACCACTGTGACAGAGGCAATTGTTACTATTATCAAATATTTTGTTAAGAAATGGAATTTAACCAGGCAGTAAGCAACCCTAGCAGAAAGTGTCTCACAATTTGTAGGTGAAAGTTGTGATTCTCGGAGGAATAAAGCAATCAGACCTCAAGTCCTAAGAGAAAAGGTTCAAACTGTGGTTCCCATCATAGCCCCAAGTGTTCTTGTAACCATACTCAAGAACTCTTCGTCATTTCTTCTTTCATCTCTCCCACAAAAGGAGAGGGTTTTCAGTTACAGTCTTTTGGTGGGAATATCACTCCTTCAATGAATATGGACATTTTCCCTGGGATCTGTCCAAATCCACCTCCTTTAATGCTGGGCAAGACTGAGCAGTTTACCTAAGGGAGTTTCCTGCCCTAAAATGATATTCCATTTAGTAAACAGTCATAGGTTCAGATCCGAAGTGCACAGAGACTAACTCAGAGTCGCTGTGTGTATTTGTGCCTTAGTCCTCACAATGGCTCCATGAAGTCACTGCTTTTAATTAGCCCCGATGAGACTGAGAGAGCTACAGCTCACGTTCCGCTAGAGATGCCCAGTAAAGGCCAGGCCCTCCTCAGGCCCCTGCGAGCCACACTGCCTCCCAATGGAGGTGAATCCCTACGAGCCCACACTAGCACCTTCTCACTGTAAGCTTGTATGTCCTTCTTAGCTCTGCGGGCTTAGTGGACTTTGCTTCTCCTTAATGAATGTTTAGTCCAAAGCAGGGTAGCCATGTAGACTCTGTGCTGACCCCAGGATACTTTTATAATACCTTGGTGCTAGTAGGAAACCCAACAGAAAACACAGCCACACATGTGTGTGCTTTTGTTCATATCATCTCTACACCATTAGTATACTATTAGTTTTAAAGGACAGACTGGAAACATGTATGAAAAACACTTAGCACTTACTCATCCAGGGTCGTGAGCTCAAGGATGTCATGTTATCTTCCATATCTTTATAAGATTGAAATATCTCAGAGGTTACATCCAAACACCAGAGATAAGGGCTTATAATCTGACAAAATATGACTTTCCTTATACTCACAGAATGAAAATACTTGTTATACACTGGGAAACAATTAAATGTAGCTAGGTAAACACATAGCTATCCCCCCAATAAGTTATATACAACAGATTTTTCCCAAGATCTTAAAACATACATATATGGGCTAGCCAGATGGCTCAGCAGGTAAAGGCATTTGCCACCAAGGCTGGCAACCTGAGTTCTACTCAGAGACCCTCAAGATGGAAGGAGAGAGCAAGCTCTCACAAGTTTTTCTCTCATCTACACAGAGGGACAGATGGACACACTTACAGACACCCTGGGATCTTATGGTCAAGGCTTAAAGGTTCCATCCTCTACAGATATAGGATTACCTGAAGCCAGGATGTGAGGGTACAATGTCAAGTTTGCTGGTGACCTTATGTCACACTGCACAGAGGGACACTCATTCCTTAAGGTAACCTTTCCCTTCCATTCTAAGAAGCACACCATCATCTTGAAAGAGGGATCCTTCCCTCAAGCATAACATTGCCTTAATCATACAAGATTGATAAGTTAGAGTTTCAATATATCATTTCACAGTGGGAAACTAGTGAAAGAAACAAAATCCAAACTCCTTGTGTGGAAACCTATACAGAAAATCCAATTATGATGGCCAAGTCTATAGGAGAGTAACACACAGGATAAAAGAAGAGCTGTTGGGTGCCTCTGCGAAGTGTTGCACACATGAGTTGCAGTGTTGACGCATGCATTGACATACTCTGACAATGATCTGCCCAACCGGAGCAAAAGACGGCAGTGTTCCTTGACCAGCACTCTCCTCCCTTGGACAGCGCCTGTATGTACATTTGAACTACTGGTTCTCACTGTGCACTTTGTAGACACAGCCACTCAGCACATAGGAACCTCATATGCTTTTCTACATTTCCCAAAAAGTGCTTAGAGAAAAACCTCAAATTCAACCCATCAAAAATCTGCCTCTACACTCACTTTCTCTTCAATCGATAGTCTAATAGCATAGCGTATTCTACTACCTAACTGGACAACAAAATGAACTATGCATAAATTCTTGAGAAGGAGTTATTTTATCGCCTTCCCATGCCCACCAAGCAGTTAGAGCAGAAGAGAAATCACGCGTGAAAGCACATGGCACAGCACCTGTAAGGTGGGCAGGCAAGGAAAGCTTTTTATCATTATGGGGTTCTACGAAGGCCTGACTCCCACTGCTACTCCTAATCTGAGCCCCTCCCCAACACGCTGTGCTGTGTGTTCACTCACCGCATACTGGAACTTCTCATTGTAGTCACGGTCATTGGCTTTCACCACCCGCTCCACTTCTGAAAGAAAGAAAGAAAGAAAGAAAGAAAGAAAGAAAGAAAGAAAGAAAGAAAGAAAGAAAGAAAGAAAGAAATTTTTTTATTATTATTAATTCATTTAATTACATTACAGCCTGATCACAGTCCCCCTCCCTCCTCTCTTCCCAATCCAACCTTCTCACCTCATCCCCCCATCCACCTCCCCCTTCTCCTCAGAAAAGAGGAGCCCTCCCCCCCCATGGGTACCACCCAACCCTTGCACATCAAGTCACAGCAGGACTAATTGCATCCTCTCCCACTGAAGCCAAACAAGGCAGCCCAGCTATGGGAAAAGGATTCACATGCAGGCAACAGAGTCTGAGACAGCACCCACCCGTGCTCCAATTGTTAGGGGACCCATATGAAGAACAAGCTGCACATCTGCTACATATGTGTAGAAGGCCTACATCCAGTCCATGCATGTTCTTTGGTTGGTGGTTCAGTCTGTGAGCCCCCATGGGCCCAGCATAGTTCACTCTGTAGGTCTTCTTGTGGTGTCCTTGACCCCTCCAGTTCCCTCAATCCTTCCTCCCACTCTTCCATGAGACTCCTGAGCTCTACCTATTGTTTGCCTGTGGATCTCTGCATATGTTTCCATCGGCTGCTGAATGAAGCCTCTCAGAAGACAATTTTTAAACCCACAGAAAGAGATATAACATTAAAGTAATATTACTGGGGTTACTTTGATTTTTTTTTTTTTTTTGTCGAATCCTTTTCTTTTAAATTGAAGGGGGTTGGTTTCTGCCAACCTGAATGTTGGCGCACCAGTTGGAAAGTTCTGAGTGGGGCTGGGGAAATGGTTCACTGGGTAAAAAGATTTTTAAAATCAGGAGGACCCAAGTTTGAATCCCCAAACTCATGTGAAAGCTGGACACACAGCATAAGGTCTACAATCTCAAGTCCCCTACAGGGAGGTGGAGGTGGGGACAAGGGAGTCCCTGGAGCTCCCAGGCTGGCTAGCCTGGTCTATGCAGGGGAAAATCACCAGAGAGCCTGCTTCAAAGAGGGTGAAAAGGAAGACCAACACTGATTGTCCTTTGACCTCTATGTGGTA
>OU015742.1:22293671-22313458 GCA_907169655.1 Acomys percivali | reverse complement strand
ACACACACACACACACACACACACACACACACAGCACTAGTTTCTCTTTTAACAGGCTATAATCCCAGAAAGAGGACCAGAGGCAAACAACTTTAACAAAGCTCTTCCCTTGACCTCTGGCCCCTTTGTCCTGTCCAGCAGGACAATTAGGTATGAAGAATCCCTACCCTATGGCACTAGGGGAGAACAAGGTCAGCTTCAGGCTCAAGAACTATTGCTAATCAGAATGTATCTCCCAGACATTCTATACGTTCTTCACCATTTCCCAAGCCAAGTTCTACATGTGATGTAGAAAAAAACTCACAGTAATAGAATTGGTGTTATAAAGGACTTATTAATAGATTTGCTTAGTAGACATTAAGTCACACAAAGTAGACTATAGCTAAAGGAGCTGCCTCCAAATTACCCCAAAGGTAAGTAGTGATCTAACCAAGCCTTATATTTAGAGAGAAGCAAAATTTTAGCATGCTACCATACAAGGAGTCATTGGTCTGTCTATACTGGATTCTTAAGGGGACTCCTTTCAGAAACTCTGTTGGTGTCCTGTGTCTTGAAGATCCTGCAGCTTTGTGTCTCCAAAGCTGTTTGTTTACCAAGATTCATCAGCCATTAGACTCCATTCCCATTACAAAGGAGACAACCCTGACTGACAACCAGCCATTAGGCCCATCAAAAACCATGCCTCTAACAGGCAGCTCCAGAGAGCAGCACAAGCAGACTTACAACTATTGTCAAGTCCTGGCCTGCCATAAAGCCCTCAGTTCTCTTCCTGAGAAAAGTATAATTCCACCAGGTGAGCAAGATAGCCCCAGGCAGTAACTATCTGAAAAAGAGCAACACTGGTGTAGTTACAATAATTCTGACAATATACAATGTATCTTTGTTGTGTAAGTTTCCCATCTGCCTCAGTGGCCACAGTTGCAGTCTCCTGTCTCTGTCTAAATTGTTCAAAGTTTAACCTGGGACCAGGACCTGAAGGAGATCTAAGGAAAGGAGTGTTTGTGTAACATTTAAGATGGAGGTATATGTAAGTTAGTAAAAAATTTCTATTCAATGCTGGCTCCTCTTTGGGCATGAACCAAGCCAGACAGGTGCTGTATTAAAGAGCTTTTTCCTTCATTAATCTCTAAGCAGATGGAGTGATTTCTCACTAGGAAAGCACATCAAATCTAGAAGAGATCAAGCTCTGTGTTAGGATTTTGCGCCAGTCTGCCTACCTGTAATGTCATTGCCTACCTGTGATGTCATTGCCTACCTGTGATGTCATTGCCTACCTGTGACGTCATTGCCTACCTGTGATGTCATTGCCTACCTGTGATGTCATTGCCTACCTGTGATGTCATTGCCTGCCTGTGATGTTATTGCCTACCTGTGATGTCATTGCCTAGGTTGATGTCATTGCCGACCTGTGATGTTATTGCCTACCTTTCATGGGGGGGGCCACATGGCCCTGCCCAGGGCTATATAAAAGGACAAACCCTCCTCGTGGCTCTTGCTCTCTCTCTCTCTACCTCTCACTCTTCCTCTCTCTCTCTCTCTCTCTCTCTCTCTCTCTCTCTCTCTCTCGTACCCTCCCCCCTTTTTTTCTTCTCTCCCCATGCTAATTTAATAAACCTCATATAATATAATACCTGTTGCCTGGCATCTTATTATCCTATTATCTTATTTTCTTATTTTTTTAATCATTACACTCTGCAGGGCAGGAAGAGCCTATGGTCTCCGTGATCTGATCTGTGCCCCTCCAAGTAAGTATCAGAGAAAAATATATTTCTGTGTATGTGTGAAGGGTCAGTGGGGGAAACCTCAACAGAACATTTGAAGGCAAATTCTGAAAGGTGATTAGGCATCTAGGGAGTATGTTGGGGCTGTTGCTGTTGTAAAATACCTGCCAAATCTGAAAAGAGGATTTATTTTAGCTTACAGTTTCTGAGGTCTCCAGGTGGCTAGCACTGTTTCTGAGCCTGTGGCAAAGTAGAATATTGAGTTAGTTGGACCATGGTGTCTAGGAAGCAGAGAGGCAGAAGAAAGGGTCTAAAATGTGATTCAGCCCCAATGATGTGTTTCAGTGACCTACTTTCTCCAACCAATCCCTGCTTCTGGAAGCTCCCATCAACTTCCGCAATGTCACCAAACCATGAATCTCTCAATGAAATAATCCATTACTAAAGGCAGAGCCCGCCCACCCCCCCATGAGCCTATCGCTTTCTCAGTGATTGGAGCCACTAGCTGGAGACTATACTTTTAGCATATGATGAGCCTTTGGGGACAATTTATATTCAAACTATGATAAGGAGGACCCTGTAATTTCACAACCCAAGAGAAAAATGATCATGTGTAGATCTTATTTCCTCCTCTCTGTCACACACCAGGTACCTCAGGAAACAGCTTGCTCTCTCGGTTTCCTGTGTATAGATGGAGAAGTGACCTCTGAGCTCCCTGCTCCTGCACCATGCCCACTGATTGGCACTTACCCCTCTGAGGCACGACTTGCTATGATTGCTTCACAATCTGAGTATATTCCCAAGAGCTTGCATGGCGGAAGGAGAGAAATGACCTCCTGCAAACTGTTCTCTGACCTCCACATGTGCACCACGGCATTCAAATGCTCACCCACACAGACACATACATACGCAATAGATAGTAAGTACTTTTTTAAAATGCTGTTGAGTTTCATTTTTTAAATTAATGAATTTTTACTTGGGATCAGGGCAGAACCTCCAGCAACTTCCAAAGTGGCCACAACGAATAACTTTGCCACTTTGGATTACATATTTATTTGGGGCGGTATTCTCAGCAATAGTAATTACAAAGTTAAAATGTCCATCAACTCTTTAGAAGACCTAAAATGCTCTATATATCAAGCACGCAACTACGCTGTAATCTTTATTAATTTATTTTGACGATTTTATGCGTGTATATAATATTCTAGTCATAGCCACCGTTCCACTCTCTCTAACCCACCTCCCACAGCCACCAGCTCACCCTTTCTCCTACAGAGTCCCCATGCCACCTTCATGCTCTGATTTGACTTTGGTTTTGCACTGTGACTGAAATCAGATACTGAGTTTAAGCAGGGTTACTTATATGAACATGGGTGTGTCGCTCACTAGGGCTTAAGTAACTCACCAGTGGCCATGTTACTGAAGATCCTGGCTTCCTCTCCCCCAGAAACCCTCAACTGCCATTCTCTTCCTTGGTTGGGGCCCTCTGAGCTCTTTCCACATCTCTGACTGAATGTTTGCTCCTTCAGTCATGAAAGCAACAGTAGCTGTAGTGAGTTCCACATCTTGCCCATGGGACAGTAACTCATGGACCCCCCCCCTCCTATCATTTGGTCCTTATATTCTTTTCACTTTCTCTTCCAGGGGCCCTGAAGGGGATGCTGAGCACTCAGCAGGCACTTGTCCTTAGCACTTGGCCAGCCATGAATCCAGCCAAGCTTTAATTGTTTGTAGAAAAGAAAACATCAGTCCATATGTGTGAAAAAAAAATGGCCCCCTCCAGTCTCAAACATGTGACTATTTGGTCGTCAATTGATGGTGTTATTTGCTGTGTTTAGAAGGCATGGCCTTGTTAGCGGAAGTATGTCATTGGAGGTGGAGGTGAGATAATTTCTAGTTTACTGTCCGTTTTTTGCTTGCAGTTCAAGATGTGAGCCCTGAGGCTCCTACTCCTGCTACTATTTCCTCACTCTACCATTAAGGACTCTGGCCCTCTGGAACTGTAAACTCAAATAAACTCTTCTATCCGCTGCTTTGGTCATGGTGTTTTATCATAACTCATACAACATGCAAACTTGCCTTCATATCTAATAAATGGTATATGAAAGAATTGTTTTAAATTAAGCTTCCTTATAATGTACTACCAGTGAAATTTTGGTTTGTGTAGTCAATTTGTACACTGGCATGCCTGGAGCTTTATAAAATTTCTCAGATGAAATAGGATCTGAGTGGGGAAAGGTTGGGAAGTCCTGCTCCTACTGACCTGTCACAAGCTCGCAAGGCAACACTCTAGACAGTTTTTAAGGTTCAAAGCAGCACGGGACAAACTAGAAATCCAAGTGCAAGAATTCTGACAGGGACTTTACCTGGCAGCACGAACGACCAGAAGTTTTCCGCTAAGGGGGGAACTCTCTCATCTACAACCTCACAGACACATTTTCTTAGGTGTTCATTATTGAAACCCGACATTCACACCACTGTTACTAATCTCCATGCCTTTGGGGCAGAGCCCCAGAAGGAAAGACGTCCTCCTGTCTGATCGGGAAGTTCTTTGCCCAGTTGAAGGAATGCAGATGTCACTTCAAAGGGCCTCGAAGAGAGTGCTAAGTTCTCACTAATAAAGCCATATCCCTCCAGAATTAAATTCCTTAATCCTTGGCCATTCGTTTTTTTCAGTGCAAGGAGGAGCCGTTTTATTTAATCCCGCCTCCTAACTCTTGCTGCACATGTGGCGACATTTCAGTGCACACAGGTAGCAGTTGCTAGACCCCCTGACCCTGTTGATTACTGTGGTATCAACATGCCTGCTCCATCCTGGAGTTTAGCTAAACGGGACCACTTCTGTCTGCACCTAGCTCAGGATTTACAGGAGCCATCTTGATGCTTCGGTGACACCTCCTTGCTCTGGATGGTAATTGCATACTGCCATGCTTTGGATGAGGATGGCCCTCATAGGCTTGTATGTTTGAATGCTTGGTCCCCAGTTAGTGGAACTGTTTGATAGGATGGAGGCGTGGCGCATTCCCTGAGCCACAGATGCAAACACTGTGATGACGATGAACCTGTCTGGCATATCAGAACGACTCTATGAGTGAGGTATTGACTCATGTCGGCCACAAACGCATCCAGTTTCACTATTCCTTTCACACAACTTCTTTCACAGCGGCATCTGAGTCCTCTTTGACTTAATTAAAAAGGATTTAAACTCTCTCTGTTCCCTCAGGCCCAATTCCTCAGGCCCCTCCCTAGCTGTGCAACATAACCCCAGCTGCAGCCTACTGACCCCTACGTCTCCTGTGGATCCCATAGTCCACCCCCTCCTTCCCTCCAACCCCCACACTATTGCTGTATCCCAGCCCCATGCCCTGCTCAACCACAGGCCACACCTGCCAGAAGACCTTCTCAGCTCTCTGTTCCTCCTGAACCAAACTCTCAGGCTCCTCCCTAGTGCTGCAACACATCACCTGCTGCCGCCGCCGCCCTCCCTCCCCCAACCCCAGGTCTCCTATGGACCCCACAAGCCATCCTCTCCTGGACTCCCTCCTCTGACTCAATCAGATGCTCCCCGCTCAATCTCAGATCATGCCTGCCTGAAGCCCAGGTGGGCCACCCGCAGACCGGCTCCATTCTTTCTCTTCCCCTGGAGCCATTCCTTCAGTCTCTTCCCTGGTGCTGAACAGATCACCAGCTGAGGCCTCCCTTACCCCTGCCCAGGTCTCCTGTGTATCCCACCTGTGTATCCCACCCACCAGCCCTCCCAACCTCGCTCTCCATTTGTCCCTGCATCCCAGACTAACCCGAGCAGGTTAGTAAATCAGGCAAGACACAGCCATCATACTCTGAAAATCCAGAGTGCTAAGGAACAAAACACCTACCCAACAAAGAACAACCCAGAAATCAGCACCACCCAGATGCTCAGATGCCACCGTAAGAACACAATCAATAACAGCCAGGACTATGTGTCTCCACTACAATGCAGCCGTCCTACCTCAGAAGGCCAAATATATGAAGGTGACAGAGGCCCTTAAAGAGGAAATGAATA
This sequence comes from Acomys percivali, assembly GCA_907169655.1. NCBI lineage: Eukaryota > Metazoa > Chordata > Mammalia > Rodentia > Muridae > Acomys > Acomys percivali. Next base: position 22,307,695 of record OU015742.1, on the reverse strand, counting down.
GCTCTCTTAAAGAAATCCAGGAAAACGCAAACAAACAATTGGAAGAAATGAATAAGTCCCTTAAAGAAAGCCAAGAAATTGGATTTTTGGCTTGTTAATGTCTAGTTTCTTGAATTCTTTATGTATTTTGGATATTAGCCTTCTATCAGACGGTGAAATTTTTTTCCCATTCTGTAGGCTGCCATTTTGTCCCATTGATGGTGCCCTTTGCCTTACAAAAGCCTTGCAGTGTCATGAGGTCCCATTTATTAATTGTCAGTCTTAGTACCTGAGCTGTTGGTGTTCTGTTTGGGAAGTTATCTAGTTGTTTCTAGTTGCATCCACTTGCCTGAAAATGTCATAATGTCATTTTTAACAGCTGAGTAATACTCCATTTTGTAAAAGTACCACATTTTCATCTGGGCGTGGCAGCACATGCCTTTAATCCCAGCACTCAGGAGCCACAGGCAGGGTCTGTGAACTCTGTGAGTTCAAGGCCAGCCTGGTCTACAAAGAGAGTTCCAGGACCAGGACAACGAGGACTATTACACAGAGAAACCCTATCTCAAAAGACAAAACAAAAGAAACAAAAAAGTACCACATTTTCTTTAACCATTCTTCTCTTGTGGAACACAGGTTGTTTCTAGTTTCTGGCTATTATGAATAAAACTGCAATGGGCATAGTTAAGCAAGTGTCTTTGTTGTGGGATGGAATGTCCTTTGGATATAGATGTCAGCAGAAGAATGGATAAAGAAAATGTGGTACAGTTACACAATGGAGTATTACTCAGCCGTTTAAAAATATGACATCATGAAATTTGCAGGCAAATGGAGTAAACTACAAAAAAAATCATCCTGAGTAAGGTAACTGAGCCCCAGAAAGACAAATGTGGTATGTATTCACTTATGGTGGGTATTAGCCATTAAGCAAATGATAACCAAGCTATAATCTGTAGACCCAGAGAGTTTAGGTAAAGAGGAGAGATCTCAGGGGGAGGCATTGACCTCCCAGTAGAGGGGAAATAGAATAGATTTTGTGGGAGAACTGGGGGGCAAGAATGGAAGGGATCAGGTGTGGAGAGAGATGGGATGGAAGGGGAAAATATGGGGAGAGGCAGCTGGAATTGGGGGCACTTGGGGGGTGGAAACCTAGCGCAGTGGAAACTTCCTGGAATCAGTGAGGGTGGTCCTGGTGAGGACTCCTGGTAATGGGGGTACAGAATCTCAACTGGACATCGTTTGTTTTTTGTTGTGTTGTGTTTTGTTTTTTTCTTTGCTGCTCTTTCTGCACTACCTAGGCCTGGTGTTGGTGGGTTTTGCTGTCTATTAATGCTTTCCAAATTGCTTATTAGGAAGCCGGGCATGGTGGTGCATGCCTTGAATCCCAGCACTTGGGAGGCAGAGGCAGGTGGATCACTGTGAGCTCAAGGCTAGCCTCGTCTACAAAATGAGTCCAGGACAACCAAAGCTGCATGGAGAAACCCTGTCTCGGGGGAAAAAAAAATGCTTATTAGGGAGCTTCTGGGCTTCATTTCTGCAAACAGCAGATGGATAATAACATTATCAACAAAAAAAATGTCCTAATTGAAGGGCCTATGTGGTCTTTGAATTAGACAGTGAGTGGTTGGAAAGAGCTCTTCCCTGAGAGCTATGGGGAACCAAATGAGGAAAGCAGACAGTGAGAGCCAACCAGGTCCTTTTGTGAAGAATGACAGAAGAAACAACCAGAAGAAGGGGAGGAAAAAGGGGGGCAGGGAAGCAGAGGAGGGAAGGGGGTCAGGTAGGAAGGGGAGGGAAAAGGGGGTCAGGGAAGAAGGGTCAGTGAGTGCAGATAGGGAATTTGGAAGGCAGGGGATGGAGAGAAATAAAGGTGCAAAGAGCCTGGGATTCAAAGTGTCGACTCCATTGTTATGAAGGGAAGTTGTGTGCCCAACTAGAATTATTTGGGTGGTGCAAAGAGCATGGGAAATGCAGTATGAAGAGAAGAAAGAAGCCAGGCACAGAGCACACCCCTCGAAAGCTAGCATATGGGAGTTTTAACGGCCAGGAAAGCAGAAGTTCAAAGCTACCCTCAGCCACACAGTGAGTTCGAGGCAAGCCTGGGCTACATGAGAAAAAAGGAGAGGAAAGAGGAGGGGGCAGAAAGAAACTAAGAGAGAAAAACTAGAGGCAATTATTATAGAACATTTAGTAAAAGCCTCAAAGGGGCAGTGGAAGAAGTTGCTCACTGGTTAAGAGCACTGGCTGCTTTACCAGAGACCTGGGTTCAACTCCCCGCACACACACGGCAGCTTACAACCATCTATAACTCCAGTCTCGGGAGATCCAACGCCCCCTTTGGGCATCTGCTGACATCAAGCATGTATAAGGTACACAGACAGATAGGCAGGCAAAACACACATACATACACACACGTCACATATATGCATATATATGCATAAATATATAATTCAAAATTTTAAAACCTCAAATGAAACTAACAAGTAACCGGCTATGAAAATTCCTCTTGTGTCATAGGGAACTTGAATGCAGTGAGGGTCAGTGAGGAAGGGAGGCAACACCCTGAGCTGTTGTCTCTCCTGTACTCTTAGGCAGTCTAGGATTCAAAATGATGGGATTTTTCCTTAAAGTTACCATGTAAGTTTTTTCTTAACAAAGGATGGTTATTTCCTTGCTAATCTAAGAGATAGATGCATGTCAAGCTGAGATTTGTGTAAGGAGAGATGGTGATGCCACACTGCCCTAAAGGCCAGCCAGTTTCCTTAGTAGGTGGGACTTCCACGGAAAAACTGATGCCAATAAACATTTCGGCCTAAAAGGGATATTCTGTTAATCAATACAAGATCCCAAAACACAGAGGACTATACAGGCAGTGGCAAAACACATGCCAGCCTAAGTTAAGCCTCAAAACTCAAAGGCTACAATTCATATTTTTAAAATATAGAACTGCCCATTACATATGGAAAAGAGGGCAGGGTAGAGATAGTCACAACAAATGTAAAAACCCAAGTACAAGATGCTTAGGGTATACTTAAACTCTAATGGTAGAGAAGAGTTATATAAAGTTTGGCTATAAAGGCATAACTGCCCACTCCATATGGGAAAAGGGAAGGGACAAAAGTAACCAGAACAACTGTAGAAACCCAGACTCAAACTTCCAACCAGAAACAAGGTGCCTAGGGTGTGCTTATGTATTGAAAGTAGAAAGGAATTTGTATAAAGTTTATTCAAAGGTAATGCTTTTTCACTAGGCATAATACAACAGATGCCCAAGAGCCCAGTGGAGGATGTTCAGATCTATACAACCTTGTTTTGATTTCAAAATGATAATGAATGCCTGTGCACAGCCAGTAATTCTTGTTGGCTACAAAATCCCCGTGACATGTCCATGCCATCCTTTCATGTGGCACGAATGACGATTTACAGATGCCTTTTTTTTTTTTTTTTTTTTTTTTCCTGCTCATTCTCTCGAATGAGCATTGGGTGCCTGTCCAGGTAGCAACTGTCGCTGCCTTTTTTTTTTTTTTAAAGCAGCTAACCTGTACTTCCTGTTTACTCAGGTGATTAATTTTATTCCTTCCCAAGTTTCTAATGTGGTTAAAGACTAGATTATTATATTTTTACAATTAAGCTTAGTTGTCTAAGGATTTAAAAAGATGTTTTAAAGTCTAGATAGATGTTTTAGGTTAATAGGTTGATAGAAAATAATTTAGGTACAAAACTTTAGACTCTCGTAGATAGGATAGATATTTTCTCCTAAGTTGCCAAATGCATACGGACTGGGCAGTGCCAATGTAAATCTTACCTAACAGTTTTCATAACTGTTCCATAATTATTTGTATGTTAGTTTATTATTGAAAGAATAGGAGCCTTTTATTAGACTTAAATGGGAAATGTTGGCATAACGTTCTTGTGAGGTGTGTACAGTTTACCCTTGTTCATTCAAATGCTGGTTTCTCTACCCCACTATCTGCTTTCAATCTGGACATTGCATTCTGAAGTTTATTCTAAGTATCCTGTCTCAATTTTGTGTAATCATCCCACCATTTGTTCTCTGCATTGCCAATAAAAGCCAACTAGCCAATGCTGAACAATAACAGAGAATAGGGTGGGACATCCTGGTCCAATGAGTGGAGGAGAAAGAGAAGAAGAGGAGGGGATACACGTGGAGAGGACCAGGAAATGCCAGGAAGAAAGGGCCAGACCTAGGATATGAGTAAAAAGCAAATACAATGTGAGAAATCTGAATGGGAGGAAACTATACTAGCTTGGAAGTTTAGGATGGAATAATTATTGCACAGCATTGTGCTCTGGGCTAATAAGGAGATCCTAGTTTCTCTGTATGGTTATCTGGGTATAAATCTGCTTAAGGTGTAATCGCTGATTTTAAAATAGCAAATCAATATTAAATATTAATAACCACTCAACAATAGGCATAAAATGGCTCCTGATGACACGTTGCTACACTCATAGATCCATGCCTTGTTCAAGCCTCAAGAGAGAAGCTTCTTCTTGCAGCAGATGTAAATCAACACAGAGATGCACAACCGGACAATGTGCAGAGGGAGGGGTTTGGGAACACTCAGCCCTAAATGATAGGACTCGCTTCCGAGTGCTCGTCCATATATATGGTTGGCAAAAGTGATGTTGGCTATTGAGCGGGAACCTCAGTTTCTCTCCAAGTGAAGCCTCCCCACTCCATCAGGTGCCTCCCAAAGTGAGTGATCCAAGAGACTGAATGGCAACCTGGCCTCAGATGAGACATGTCTTCACCTTCACCACACAGGCTCTGGTGTCAGTGTCAGCTCTGATTCGGTGTGGGAGTTTCCCTGGCTGTGGGTTCAAAGATGCACCATGCATTCCCAGAGGTCGTCTTTGAAGATGGCTACCGTAAAGGTACAAGGACGTTCTGTGCAGACACCACGGTTCCCTGGGTGAGTGAAAATAGGAGGGGCATTCTGCACTTCTGATCCACGCAACCGCAGGTTTAACCATAGAGCTCTAAGCCAGCTCTGTCGGTTTGGCTTACTTGAACTGATTAGGAGTGGAATAGGGTGTATTATAGGCCACCTTGCCTATGTGAAAAGGCAACACAAAATTTGCATTCGTATAAATGGACTACACATGCTTTCTCAGCAACAGATAGACATGTAAAAAAAAAAAATCATAACCTGTCCCAATGGAAGGCCTTCTCAAGATTAACCCTCCCTCAAGAGACACTGTGCTCCTGGGACTGGACCCTTTGTAGGATGAACCAATGAAGGAAGCATATGTGGTCAGCACAGTGTATCAGGAAGTGAGTCCTAGAAACAGTGTGGAAGCCAGGCCAGAGGAGGAATGAATAGGCAGGAATGTCAACATGGCACCTGAATTCATTTCAAGGAGTAGAAATCCTACTGAGGCGGAATGATGCAAACATTCTCAGCTGACTCGAGTGAGCGAGATAGGTGCTTGCATTAGTAACTGAGCCTTTTTTTTTTTTTTTTTTTTTTTTTTTTAGCTTATGGGGAGAAATGGCTTGTTTGTAAACAATGGAATGACTTGCAGTCATATGAGCTGTTTCACATCTTCTACCCATGGTGTCTGCCTTGCGCAACCACCACCTCATCTGCTACTGCTTTCAGTAACATTTTCAAAGCCCACTGACTCCTAGAAGCCTTTTCAGACTTCTCTCACTGTTGCTTCCCCTTTGTACCTGAGAAAACCATTGGTACTGTGTCACATTATGCTAATAAATAGTGTATTGTTTTTAAATTATCTGTATTATCAGTAGGCCTGGCTAGTGATCAATCAAGACACTGACACTTGTTATATTTTAATATAGCCTTAGTTAACCTGGGGCAGGACAGATATCAACCCTCTAAACTACCTCCCATAGTGGGGCAAGCATGGGATCCCTGCCTCAATCCCACGCCATCTGCTTCCAATAACTTCTATCAAGTCACCTCCCATCCATAATCCCAAATACTTGCTCATGTTCTTCATCTGGGCCAGATTCTCCATCCACGCCGGCCATCTGCTTCTTCTCCATCTAACCAGTGGTAGCCTTCCTCTCTCTCCTCTCTCCTCTGGGGTCTCTCTCTTCTTGCCCTTCCTTCTTCTTCTTCCTCCCAGAATTCCTCTCTCTCCTTGGGACCCTTAGCCACACCTATCTCATCTGCCCTGCCCAGGTGGGATGGCTTTTTGTTAATTAGCATCAAAATGCATCAGACCATCCCCCAACAGTAGTGTGCTTTATCTTATGTAATTTCTTGTAACTGTGTTGGCATTGCCTCAGGTTGAGGCTCTAAATGCTCCCTCCCAGGGAACCCAAGCATGGCCCTTAGGAGGAGGTGACACAGGCAGAGCACAAAAGGGCCAGGTGAAGAGCAAGGGACCTTAGGGTGTCCTGTAGCTTACAGGCAGTAGGCTACTCCCTAGACTCTGAGAGAGCCTGTTTATGAGGCAAGATGAATCCTGGGCCTCACTTGCTGCTGCAGTGGGTTTGCAGCCCTTGGAGCCTGCATCTAGCAGAAAAGCCATAAGAGGTAGCAAGTGACAACACTGAGACCAGTGGAGCCAGTCAGAAATGTGATTTTTTTTTTTTTTTTTTTTTTTTTTTTTTTTTTTTTGGTCCCCATCATTCCTGAAAGGGGTGTGAGATTGTAATCTCAGTTGAAATAAATTTTGATTTGAGGTTCTAATTTTTTCACTAGTTTTCAATATCAGGACCATAGTTGGAGTAAAAATAAGAAGATAAAATACTTTAACTGGTATCTTAATTATGTATAAGAAAGCGCCTGTAACTTCTCCTGTTAGTGGTGACATCTTACCTGATGTGAGAGGCCATCAACCACAAATCAATAATAAACTGGTTCACAGGCACCCCTTTTTTTAGCTATAGTAATAGGTTACTGAAGAATGAAAATAATTTTCAGTTAAATCTTTACCACTTTAAGAAGAGTATGTGTTCTTAGAAGATTTCTGCCAGAAGAACCACCATCCCAAGCATGCTGCATCTTTCTTAGACCCCATAGGCAAGCTATTCTCAGTGTGTTACTGCCATCTAGTGGACAGTAGGAATAAATGCAGCTTAAAGACTAAAGTTCTTCATTTGCATTATGCTACCTTTTTTCTCTTTTCCTTTTATTTTATTTTTTTCCTCCTTTTCGCTCTAGCATAAGTAAAACAAAAATGAAAAATATTTGATAAGTCACCAGAGGCTTCTTTGAAATTTGTAACCTTGTTCCCTCATCAAAAAAACTGACAATATTTCTATCCAGCCAAAACTGGTTGTTAGAAACACAAGAAAGAGGAATTCAGAATGAAAATATTTCTGCACAACAAATGAAAATGACAAAAATAATAAAATATGCTTAAGTGATTATTTTTGCAAAGGAAAAATACCAGAAGTTTATGCAGAAACTAATGGTATTGGTGATTTTCAGGAAAAGGGTGCACACCTTTAATATATATTGACTTTAACATGTTTTTAATCGAGATGTAATTGCATCACTTCCTGCTTTCCATTTTCCTGGTGTCTTCTCTCACTCTCAAATGGATAGCCTCTTTTTCTTTAAAAAAAAAATATATATATATATACATATGTATATGCAAAAATATATAAGTACAACCAACTGAGTCTGTGTTTTCTGTTTGTGTAGATGTGATGTCAGGGCTCACCACCTTGTATTGGGTAACCACTTAGGGGCTCATCCCAGGGAGAAGCTAGTTACTCTCCCTCCGTTAGCGGCCCTTGTCTTTGCCTGGGGTGGAACCATGTGAGACTCTCCCCTTCCACATTAGCATGTCTACTGATACTGCAGTGGTTCAGGTCTTGCTTGTGCCGCCATCTCTAAGAGAGACAGTCTCACAGCAGACTTCCTGGTATTCTGGCCCCTACATATTTCTACCACTTCTTCCCAGAAGTTCACTGAGCCACAAATGCGGGAGCTGTGGAGATGTGTCCACTGGTCCTTGGATTCCCACGAACTGTTGTCTCTGTTGTGTGTCCAGCTGTGGTTTTGTGTAACGGTCCTTCTGGTGTAACGAGGAGCTTCTTTGATGCAGGATGAGAGTTTTCCTTATCTGCGGCCATAAGGATAAGATTTAGGGTGTAGTTAGGTGTAATGCTGGTCTAGTAAGGTGGTCACAGTAGATTCTCTTGTATCCATGATCTCACTAACCTAGGTAGCTGACTGGGTGTCCAGTACCAGGCCTGCTTTCTCTCTTGTTGAGTGGGCTTAAAGTCCAACTAGATGGCTGTTGGTTGCCACCAACATGTACATGCCACTTATTGAGCCTTTAAGCATAGCTTGCCACGCTGGTATCGTCACGGTTCATAGGCATCGTCACAGCTGGATGGTAGGACTAATTGTTTTTTTCCCTTGTCTGATTGCATAAAACTTTCCAGCACTATGGAAGCCAGGCCACAGGAAGGAGGCTTTCAGTTAGATCCAGATCAAATCATGCTGTTCCTGTAACCTGCGTGAGTAATGTCTTCAGCATAGGGACCCACCTTCAGCCCCTGAGAAAACTCACTGGTAATCTATATTGTTGTGGGAGCTGCTTGGGTTACCCTGACACCACTTAAAAGAGGGTACTTGCTGGGCGAGGGGCGCTAATCTACGCTCAAGTAGCGTAACTTCGTTTAATATATATAATTTAGGTATGCATAAAGTGATATGGTTCCTTGAGGTTTTATCAAACAACCTTGGTGTAAAATTTGTCACTCTACCCTCCTCTTCCTTCTGGATTGACCGCCCTCCCTGCCTCTCTGTTGGCACCCACTTCCTGTTTTCCCATTGCCTCCTTAATATCACCTGTACCCTGTTATTCCCTTCAAATCCCAACATGCTCCCTTCAGACTTTCCCAATTCCTGTGATTATTCCATGTTGCATCCATGTCTGGGGGACTTGGAGCTTGGAACCACAGGTGAGAGGGAACATGTGGTGTTTGTCTCTCTGGGTCAATATAATCTTTTCTGGGTCCATCCATTTACCTGAAATTTTCATGAGTTTAGTTTTTCCTTAGAGAGGAATAGTATTCCATTGTGTGTGTGATAGCACCTGCTCACTCTCCACCCATCTGCTGAGGAACATGTAGATTGTCTCCAGTCAGAAGAGCAGGATGCTGAGTCCTTTAGGCTGATGCAAGCGAGTGGTATAACTGGGTCATATGGTAGATTTATTTTTAGTTTTTAAAAAAAGTCTCCATACCGATTTCCACAGTGAATGCACCAGTTGTGTTTCCACCATCAGTGAATGAGGGCTCCCCTGTTCCCCAACTTCCCCAGCATGTGTTGTCAGTTGTTCTGTCAAGTGTGACGTTCTGCCTAGGGTGACATGAAATCTCAAAATTGTTTTCATTTGAAATTCTCTAATTGATTAACTTTGGGGGGTATTTCTTAGTCATTTTAATATTTTCTTTTGAAAACTCTCTGTTTAGATCCCTAGCCTATTTTTCCCTATAGCATCTTATATTTTTAATTATTTCCTTATTTTGAGATTACAACATAATTACATCATCTTTGCCTTGCCTTTCCTTTCCTCTCTCCAAATCCTAGCATACATTCATCCCTGTTCTTTTTCAAATCCATGACCTTTTTCCCCACTAATCATTGTTACATGCATATGCACATATGTATGTATACATACATTCCTAAATGCATAAACACAACCTGCTCAGTCTGTATAATGTTTCTCGCATGTATGTTTTCAAGGCTGACCGTTTGACTGGATGACCAATTCATGTGCTCTTCCCTGAGAATGGCCTTCCCACTCTGAGCACCCGTTAGCTGCCTGTAGCTCTTTGCGGAAGGTTGGGGTCTTCCCTGCCAGCTGCCTTAGCATGTCTGCTGCTGTCCTTGTTCAGAGCGTGGTCAGACGATCGATCATGTTGGTTAGGCTTTGTGGCTGTAGCCGCTGAGCTTCCTAGATGACACAGTCTCGGTACAAACCCCCTGAAGCTCTAGCCCGTACAAACTTTCTGCTCTCTCTTTTCCTAAACCTTAGGTGCATTTTGATTGATTGAGGTTTTCTGTGATGGTCTCCGTTCTCCGAAAGAGAAGCTCCCTTGATGAAGGGTGAGGACTGCGCTTACCTGTGGAAATAAAGACAAATATTTAAAGTGTAGTCAAGAATTATGGTGGGTTAGTAAAGTGGTAGTTGTAGGTTCTCCCCCCCCAAGAGCCATATATTCACTAGCCCTGGGTAGTTGGCATGAATCTCCTCTTGTTGGGTAGGCCTTAAGTCCAACTGGAGGGCTGTTGGTTACTGCCAAGGCGATCGTGCCACTGTTGCATCCTTAGGGTTATCATGCCATGCTCATAGTTGAAATGATTCATAGGCTCATAACTCAATAAGACTATTGATTGCTTTTCTTCTTTGAAAGCTTGCATGGTGTCTTCTGGTACCAGAAAAGCTAGTCTTTGGGGAGGAGGCATTCAGGCCAGTTCCAGCTCAGGAGCTCTGGGCTCGAATTCAACAAAGGGGCTTACCTTCCACCTCTGAGAGACAACCAGGGGCAACAGCAACAGCATGTAATGTTTTAGGAGTTTCTTGGACCATCTTGAACGACAACTCAAAAAAAAAAAAAATGGCTTCTCATGCCCGGTGTTGGGGGTTTTTTGTTAGGTTGTCTTTGGCTCTTGGAGGCAGCACTGTCAGCCCAGATGAGAAAATTTCATTTAAACTATACATGTATAGTTAGATGCAAATGTGTATACTATAATTTTTTTCTTTTTAGGTAGATAGTTAACAGTATGAGTCCTTACTACTTTTTCAACATCCCTACTACTATTTTACCCTCCTCCTTTTTCTGTATTTATCTTTCCCAACCCTAATTAGACCCACGCCCCTTATTTCCTACTTCCCATTTCCCTGATCTGATCACATATACCCTGCTCTCCCCTTATCTATTGCTTCGCCACCTCCCTACCTCAGCACTCGACCCTTCTCACTTTCCTGGTTTCTGCAGTCACTCCATAATGTGTACTTACATCTAAAGATTTGGAGCAAGGAGCCTCTGATTAGAACACCTGTGACACTTGCCTTTCTGGCTCTGGGTTGCCTCATCAATACAATCCACCCCATTTACCTGAAAAGTTCATTATGTCATGGTTATTTTTACAGCTGAATAGTATCCCATAATGTGCATGTGTACCACATTCTCATTACCTATTCATCAGTTAAAGGACACTTAGTTGTTGCTGGTTCCTGGCTATTGTAACTAGAACACCAGTGAACATGCTCAATAAAACCGCCACAGTAACCAACACTTTGATTGGCTCTAAGGCCTGCTCCATCACTTGGAACTCTTAATGGTGCCAAGAGTCTGTGGCTAGGTAGGCCCTGGGGGAGAACCTACTGCTATTGATCTGCTAGAAGGACAGAGTATTAAATGATTCCTAGTGACTTACTGATACATCCATGGATCGGAAACTCTCACAACCCTCCTCAGAGGAGCTTCTTCTGGCAGTAGATGCAAATTAGCACAAACCCCCAACTAGTCAGTGTGCAGACAGTAAGAGACTGTGCAATGCTCACCCATAAACAGGATGTTCATAGCATACATCTCCCCGCAAGGAAAGGAGGAAGGGGAAAAATGGCGAGATCCAGAGATGGTGGGTGAGTTCAAGGAAACTGTGTTTTCCGGACACAGTGGGGCAGTTGCACATATGAACTCATAGTGAGAGTGAGAGCACGCAAAGGACTGGCGCCGGCTCAAACTCAGCAGACTCTGGGCCTGGGGAAGATGTAAGGATGAAGCCCCACCACTCGCTGAGGAGCTGCGGGCGTTGGGTAGCTGCTGGGAAAGGGAGAGTCAGTCTTCTTCAACAGTATGACCCCTGTACATTGACCACACCCCAAGGCTGGCCCCACCACCCAGAGTAGTTCAGCAACACACAAACGAAGAAGAAACCTCAAAGCTAGGCGGGTAGGGAGGTGAGAGTAGATATGAGAGGAACTGGGAAAGGGTGAATATTATCAAAATACGTTATGTGAAATTATATAATTAATAAAAATACCATTCAAAAATAAAACCCACAGATGTTAGTCAACCTAAACACATCTCTCATTATTCACCTGACTGTTACTCAGAACAAGTGAAACAATTAATGGAAATAATTTTTGAGTGTGAAATTCCTGTCTACTCTGGAGAATATCCTAGGGATGATATCGTTTTTTTAAAAAACGTCATGAACTTTAGTTGATAAGGTAAGTGTGCCTCTCATGTTGTTATTGATAAAGAAACATGAAAAACTACCTTGTGCACTCTCAGATGCCAAATAGACAAATACAATGATGCTCCAGTTTTCCCACAAAGGATGCCTGTTTTGATTTTTAAGATACAAAATAGAGGACAAAGCAATCCCTGTAATGTTGGACTAGGTGATGGGAAATATTGTGTTTCCTGGCTTTGTCCATTGAAAGAACCAAGCACAACAACCTTCCCACGCTAAAAGTTGCCTCATATTCTAGCCTTTATGCCTCAATGCCTGAGTCCAATGGACATGTGCATGGTCCCTTGGAGAAATATTTGGCTACAGGGATAAGAAAAGGAGGTATAAGGTGTACTAGAACATATTTAGTTTCAGAAAATAAGAATTCAGTCAAAAGCTGATTGAGACTTGCCAAAGAACACTAGAGCCAACCAAGACCACTGAGAGGGCTGGGATCAGGGTTCCCCAGTAAAGTGCTCACCTAACGTGCACACGTACAGGTGGATCCCCAGCACCTCAAAAATTATAACACACTGCATGTCTAAAAATCCATAAATCAACACCTATTTTTTTAGCAAGGGAAATAGGGAGGCTGGAGAGATGGCTCAGCACTTAAGAGCTAGTACTGCTCTTTCAGAGGGCCTAAGTTGGATTACTGGCATCTACATTGAGTAGCTCATAATGACCTATAGCATCTGGTGCCCTCCCGCTGGCCTCCACAGGCACATAAACTTCATGTACACACACGCGCGCACACACACACACACACACACACACACACACACACACACACGGATACACACAGACACCCATGGACACACATGCATGCATGTGATTAGGAAATGCATTTTTAAAAAGAAAAAGAGACGATTCAATCATGCTACATGCAGAAGGAGTAATAGAAATACAATAATTGGAGGCTGAGGAGATGACTCACCGGCTGTGAAAGCTTAAAGGCCTGAGTTCAAATCCCCAGAACCTACATAAAAGCCCAGGTAATCATTCACTCTTGTTACCCCAGTGCTGGGCATGGGTTGGGAACAGGAAGATGCTGGCCCTTGCTGGCCTCCAGCCCAACCCCAGGTTTGGTGGGAGTCCCTGTCCCAAGGGAGGAAGACAGAGAGTGATAGAACAAGACAACCAATGCCTCCCTCTGGGCTCTGCACACCCATGGGCCTGCTCACCCACATACCACAGGTATGCTGCACACATACCATACACACGCATACAAAAAAATTTAAGCAAACAGTACTTTTCTCAGAGTTACTAATAATCGATTCTTGCAAGGATCATCAAAGGGAGCTAAAATCACTTAGGAAAGTTGGTCCACAATAGTTGTGTTACTGGGGAAATGGCTCAGTGAGTAAATATGCTTGTCACTTACACATGAGGACCCAAGTTCAAATCTCCAGAAGCCACATAATCCCAGTGCACCTAGATAAAGACAGGAGAATCTCCAAAAGCTCATGGTCCAGCTGGCAAGGAATGACATGACACCCAAGGTTGACTTCTGACCTCCACATGTGCTCCATGGCATATGCACACCTGCACTGACACATAACACACACACACGGGGCAGGGGGGCGGTAGAGAGAGGGAGGGGGAGAGGGAGAGGGACAGGAAGAGGGAGAGGAGAGGGAGGGGAAGGGGAAGAGAGAGAGAGAGAGTCACGTTGGCTCAGATTCACCAGTAAGAGTCTAACTGCCAGATTCACTGGGAGGTCCACTGCTCTTCAGGACTCCCTTGATTCTATGTGCAAGGATATTTCAGATGGTATACATGTCCATTTACGGAACTCTCTCTCTCTCTCTCTCTCTCTCTCTCTCTCTCTCTCTCTCTCTC
>OU015742.1:22277315-22293661 GCA_907169655.1 Acomys percivali | reverse complement strand
TCTCTCTCTCTCTCTCTCTCTCTCTCTCTCTCTCTCTCTCTCTCTCTAAAAGAAAATTCACATATACTCTTTGATTGGTTTTGTGATAGGTTTTTTTGTTTTTTGGGTTTTTTGCTTTTTGTTTTTTGTTTGGTTGGTTTTTGGTTTTGTTTGGTTTTTGGGTTTTGGGTTTTGTTTTGTTTGGTTTGGTTGGTTTTTTTTTTTTTTTTTTTTTTTGGTGGTGGTTTTTTTGTTTGTTTGCTTGCTTGCTTGCTTGCTTGCTTGCTTGGTTTGGTTTTTGTTTTGTTTTGTTTTTTGAGACAGAGTTTCTCCACATAGCACTACCCGTCCTAGAACTCATTCTGTAGACCAGAAATCCACCAGTCTCTGCCTCCCAAGTGCTGAGATTAAAGGTGTATGCCAGATAGCTGGGGTTTTGTTTCGTTTTGGTTTTGGTTTTGGTTTGGTTTGGTTTGGTTTTTTAATGAATGTGGCCTCCTAGAATTTACTTATTTATAATATGGCAGTATCAGAAGGTGGGCCCTTAAGAGACAGTTAGGCCGTGAGTGGGATTAAGGCCGTTTGGGAAGAGGCTCTCACTGTGCTGAGCTTCCTGTCACTTTGCCTTCTACCATGTGAGGCACAGAGTTCACCATTCGTTCTTAGAGGACTCAGCCCTTAGCAAACTGTCAGACCCTTGTCTTAGACCGCTTAGCTTCAAGGTCTATGAGGGAATAAGTTTTTGTTCTTTAAAAATTATACAGTCTCATCTACCCCTTTGTAGCAGGCACAAAGACAAACATCCCTGAAGAACAGGGAAGGTGAATAATGACATATGCTAAATTTAATATCAAAAGCACATCTAAGATTCCTCAAGTGTTGCAACTATTATTGAAGGATGCTCTTGTATTTGAGTAATATGTACTGACATTGCATCGGACAAAAATAGCATAGTTCAATTATCTCTCAGAAGACTCAATATCATTTCATCCATGAATATTGTCCTATGGGACTTGGAAAGAGAACCTCTCCTCATAAAAAAATGACATTAGGGTCAATCTGTGGAAGATCTACAGCCTACTATGTGGAAGGCCCTGGTTTTGAGTGCAGCCCAGCAAAGAGAAATAAGAACAAATAGCTTTTTTAAGATGTATTTATTTCTGTGTTTTATGCACATGAGCACTCTACTTGCATGTACACCTGCATGACAGAAGAGGGCATCAGATCCCATTATGGATGGTTGTGAGACACCATGTGGTTGCTGGGACCTGAACTCAGAACCTCTGGAAGAGTAGCCAGTACTCTTTTATTTTATTTTTATTGTTTTACTTTATTTATGTTGGTGTTCTGCCTCCATGTATGTCTGTGTGAGCAGGTCAGATGCCCTGGGACTGGAATTAAAGACAGTTGTGAACTGCCATGTGGGTGCTGGGATTTGAACCTGGGTCCTTTGGAAGAGTAGCCAGTGTTCTTAACTGCTGAGCAATCTCTCCAGCCCACAGCCAGTGCTCTTAACTGGTCAGCCATCTCCCCAAGCCCCACCCCTCCAAACACACACACACTTTTTTTTTTTTCTTGCTTGCTTGCTATTTTCAAAGCTTCATTGGTCAGTACAGGCAGATGATAGGCAAAACCCCTATCAGAGGTTAGGGTTGATGCAATGCAGAGAACTGTATCATATTTCTGACCATGCTTGGAGGCAGCCTGTGAGGATGTTGTGGTTGATTGGTTAGACCTGCCCTGGTATCTATTTAGTTAGTCCCTATTACTATCTGTGTCATGTCACCAGAGCAAAACAGGGTAGAGATGAGGAAGTAAGCTCTGGTCCAGAGGACAGAAGAGATTCCAGCATCACTACTGGAGGCTCATGGGATCTTGAATGGCTGACCTCTCTGTCTCTTGAGACCAGGACCACACCTGTTTTCCTGGTACAGCGTTAATAGTACAGTGAAACAAAAGCAGTGTGGGGTGCAAATCCGGGTGCCCTAAACCTCGGAGAAGCTCCAGG
The DNA here is from genome assembly GCA_907169655.1 of Acomys percivali. Taxonomy (NCBI): domain Eukaryota; kingdom Metazoa; phylum Chordata; class Mammalia; order Rodentia; family Muridae; genus Acomys; species Acomys percivali. Next base: position 22,291,674 of record OU015742.1, on the reverse strand, counting down.
ATTCAGAGCACTCCCATGGCAGGGAACAGCTACACAGAGGGACTTCTTAGTTTCATCACTAATAGTAATTAGCAAGGATGAGTTCAGGAGGGAGACCATTTTCATGAAAACCTAGGTTAGCAGAGTGAAGTTCTATCATAGGGATTGAAACCACAACTTCAAACCAGTGAATATGGGGTAAAGGCATAGAAAAGAGGATCGCAGAGGGTGTGTTTGAAATGAGAAATAAGCAAAAGGGATTGACTGAGCATCCATATTACTCATGTCCGTGAAGAAGAAAAGCTGCATTATGGAGAAATGCATGCTTTAGAATATATCCGAGGGGCTGTGGAGATGTTCGGTAAGTGAGAGCTCTAGTCTGAAATCATGAGATGCCAGGTTTCAATGCCAGAACCCAAGTAAAAACTGTAATGGACATAGCTGTGCATCCCCATCACCCCAGCGCTGTGGGCCGAGGAGGCAAGAGGACCCTAGGAGTCCCCTGGTCAGCAGCCTACCTGAACAGTGAGGCTTCGGTGAGAGACCCCGTGTGGTGACTATTCTAGGTTGCCAGTTCGACTACATCTGGTGTGAATTGCAATCCAGAAATGGAGGACACAGCTGTGAGAGTTTTGTTTGTTTGTTTGTTTGGATTTTTTTGGCTTGGTTTGACATGGGTGAAAGCACTTCTAGTTCGAACCTTCGACATAGGAAATCACACATACACCTTAAATCTGGATCTCAGGCGGGAAGACACACCTCCAATCTGGGCCACGCCTTCTGCTGGAAGCCTGTGTAAGGACACGGAAGAGGGAAGCTTTTGCTCTTTGCCCTCCTGCGGTCACTTTGCTAGCAAATCCATTTCTTCTCTTGAGTTAAAGCCGACTTCTTCAGGATTCCAGCATCTCCTGGAGACCAGCTGAGACATCCAGCCTCAGGGACTGAGGAACTTCTGGATTCTTGGGCTTGCCACTCATAGCCTCCATTGTTGGGTTATTTGGACTACAGCCTGTAAGCCATTCTAGTAAATCCCCTTTCTATAATATATATTATATATAACATATGTTACGTTAGTATAATATGTAATGTTAAGTTAAATAAAATATATTAGAAAGAGATGCGTTCTGTAAGCGCTGCTACTCTAGATAGCCCTGACTAACAATACACCCTGTCTCAAGGTGAGGTGGTAGAGAGCAATAATAGAGGAAGACAGGTGACTCCCCACCCTCCACCCTCCCACCCCCACCCTCCCACCCCCACCCCCAGCCCCACCCCAACCCGGAGTCAGGGCTTCTCTGTGTAGCCTTGGCTGTCCTGGACTCACTTTATAGACCAGGCTGGCCTCCTCTAACTCACAGACATGTGCCTGCCTCTGCCTCCTGAGTGCTAGGCTTAAAGTCATGCGCCACCACACCCTGCTGATACATGACATCTTGCACCAGCTTCTGTGTGCACTCACCCAGACTCATATTCATTTAACACACAAAAATAATTTTTTTTCAAGAAACCTTTACGGAAGAAGTTCAGGGAGGAAATTAAACTTACACTTAGAAAATGCCCATCAAGGCCTGAAGAAACCCAACCAATAATTAACAACTTTAAAACAAATTCATAGTTTAAAAAAAAAAATAAGTTCTAGGACCAACAAGGTAGCTCAGTGATTAAAGGCCCTTGCCACAAACCCTGAATTTGGTCCCTAAGATAACTTGTCCCCAAGATAAACAAGCTGTCCTCTGACTTCCATGCATAGAAACATTTGTAGTGAGATTCTGGTTTAAAAAAAAAAAAAAAACCACTCTGCCTAGAGACATTTTTCTTTAACAGGGTCTCACTGTGGAGTCCAGATGGCAGGCACAGAATTCACTTCGTACAGTAAGTTTGGCATTGTACTCACAGAGATCCACCTGCCTCTGCCTCCCAAGCGCTAAGTGGGCACCACCACACCTGACCAGAAACTTAATTTTAATGTAAAAGACCTTGTATAAAACTGAATTGAGTGAAAAGAATAGTTGAAAAAAAAATAACCGAAACCCTACATATTAGAATTCATGGTACACATTTAAAGTAACAAAACAATAAGAATAAGAATGCATAACTCCCGACACAAATCTAGACAAACGAAGGAATTACATAAAATTCTCAAGTAAAGGAGATGGAGGAATGTGAAGCAAGCTCTACATGGCACGCTTACGGTTTGACTGAGCTTTGTCTCCCCTGGAAGGGAGCTTAAGTCCCCGTGTGAGGCATTGAGGAGGCAGAGATAGCTCAACAACACTGTGGAGAGATGGACCCTTCAGCATGGGACAGAGTCGTCAGAGTGGAGTAACAGATTGAATCCTGATGGTTTGATGAGAGTGAGTGAGACAAGAAGACACAGGCATGCTATCGCTGTGTCCTGGCATGTGATGATGCCCTGGGCCACCTGAGGACTCGACCAACAGAGAGGTCATCACCCTGCATGACACTGTACACTTTGACCAGAACTTCAAACCAAAATAAACCTCCTGCTTATATAATTGACCCAGTCTGAGGTATTGTGTAACTAGCAACAATAACAAACTTGAATACATTTAAATAAAATAAAGTTCAAGTTGTGTGGTGTGTGTGTGTGGTGTGTGTGTGCACACGCGCGCGTGCGCGTGCGTGCACGCCCATGTATGTGTATAAAGATAAAAATGTTAGTGAAATAAATAGAAAAAATAAATCAATTATTTAAAATTAAAAAATTAAAAATCCTAGTTTTGTTATTTTTTAACATAATATTCTTCTTTTTTTTTTTTTCTTTTTGGTTTTTTTGGTTTTTCAAGACAGGGTTTCTCTATGTTATCTTGGCTGTCCTGAACTCGCTTTGTAAACCAGGATGGCCTCGAACTCACAGCGATCCTCCTGCCTCTGCCTCCCGAATGCTGGGATTAAAGGCGTGCACCACCATGCCCGGCTAACATAATATTCTTACTGATTATCTGGGAATTTCATAGGCCACACTCTGATCACACTCAATTCCCATTCCTCACAGGTCCACCCTCTCACCCTTGTGCCCTTCCCCCACCTCCACCCCAAAATATAAAAATAAAAAAATACACAAAATCCAATTTGCGTTGCCCATATACTTACTGGAGCACCGTCAAACTCCCAGTGGTCGGCCCCTGAAAGATGGCCTAGTCCCTCTCCACCCCACCCCGACCCCTGCCAGAAGCCATCGACTGTGAAGAGCTATACTTCAGCATCCCTCTCACAATGTTTAAGGACTCTCTTCAATGGCTTCCTACCTAGACTACTTCACTGGGGGGGGAGGGGGGGAGGGAGGTTGTCACAGAAGCCTTCAACGCCTCTCACTCTCGGGTGTGAATGTACAGCCAGCGGGACATCAGCGCGGCCTCCAAAGGCAGCATGGAGCAAAGGGGTCTCCTTCTCTAGTTCTGGTGACCAATCTACAGCAGCCCTCACTGCTGGTCTTGTTTTGACAACCTCAGACGACCTCCTTAACAGCTTTTAAAGAGGTAGCCCACATCTGGCGCTGGGATTTTCTTTTATAGCCTATGGCTTCTGGGAGCAGTTTTATCCATGCCCACAAGGCACCGCCTTTGAAACTGTTTTTTAATAAGCTTATCAGGTATCATATTTCCTTATGGCTTTTCCACACGTTGTTATGGCTGACTCTCCCTCATCACTGCCTTTCTTCCCTTCCCTTGCCCCCTCTCTCAACTTAGACATATCCATACGCCCTCTTTTTCTTCACCAGCTTGTACATCTCATCAGTTATGTTCTACAACCTTCCATTTAAAGAGGTTCCCTCTCTCCCTCTCTCCCTCTCTCCCTCTCTCTCTCTCTCTCTCTCTCTCTCTCTCTCTCTCTCTCCCCCTTTCCCTTTTCCCCTCCTCTCCCTCTTCCCCTTCCTCCTTCCCCCCATCCCTTTCTCCACCCGCCCTCCCTCTCTCATTCCCACATAATGCACATGTGTGAAAACTGGAAACTAGGGTTCATACGTGAGAGAAAACATGTGAGCCTCCTCTCTCTGAAACTGTTACCTCTCTTACAATATTTTCCAGTTCCGTCCACTTACCAGCTAGCTTCCTAATTGTTCCCACCTTTACAGCTGAACAAAACACCACTGGGCATATATACTACATTTTCACTAACGATCCATCTGTTCCTGGGCATCTAGGCTGGCTCTGTTTCCTTGTTGTTTGTGAATGTTGCAACAATAAATATGGATAAATAAATCTCTCTCTCTCTCTAGGATGTGGAGTTCTTTGGGTGTGTGCATGGGAGGGGACTAGCTGAGTCAGATGTAAGCTCTAATTTTAGCATTTTGAAAAAAAAAATCTCCACACAGATTTCCATGGTGGCCGCACCAATTTACACTCTTGCCTAGAGAGGATGAGGATTCCAATTTCCCTGCATCGGCACCAGCGCTGTGGTCCTTTGTTTCCTTGGTGATCTGTTCTCAGAGATAGGACCTCAAAGTAATTTTAACTAGCATTTCCCTGATGGCTAAGGATGTGGAAAACGTATACTTATGGGAGTTTTCATTCTTCTCTGGGAATTTTCTGCTTAGTTCCCTTAACCCATTTTCATGTGGTTTATTTTCTTGGAGTTTGGGCCTCTTTGTATATTCTGATAGTAACCCTCTCTTAGATAGTCTCTCCTTCCATAGGCTGCCTCTGCTGGTGCTTGTGTTCCCTTTGCTGAGCATAAGCTTTTCATTTCACGGGGAACCATTTGTTGAGTGTAAACCCCTCTCTCCAGGGAGTTCTTACCTATGCCTAGATCTTGAACTGCTTTGCTTGGTTTCCCGGCACCAGTTTCGGAATTTGAAGTTTTAGGGTTAAGACATTTGATCCATTTGGCATTGATTTTTGTTCAGGTTGAGAGATACAGATCTAGTTTCATTCTTTTACACAAATCTATCCACCAGATAGCACCAGTTGTTAACTGGTTATTTTATTTTATTGCTTCTTTGTCAAAAACCACATGGATACAGTCCATGACCTTGATTCTGAGTCCTCTCTTCTGTTCCACTGATCTACATGTCTGTTTTTTGTGCCAGGACCATGCAGTATTTATTACTATATGTGGCTTTGTAGTTTCCACTGAAATCAAGTATGCTGGTAACTCTAGAAGTATTTGTTTGCTCAGGATTGGTTTGGAAACTCTTGTGTTTCCATATTAATGTTTTATGCATTTAATTAAAATCTAATAACATCATTTTCCCCTTTCCCTTTTCTCCCTCCAGCACCTCCAAAGTCCCCTCCCTCCAATTCCTTCCATGTCCCTCCCTCATTCTCAAATTGATAGCCTCTTTATTTTTACTACTATTATGATTAGTAGTAGTAGTACATATGCATGTATACATGTGCATAAACATAAAAATACAGCCTGCTGGGTCCACTTGGGGTTTTGTGTGCACCTGTTTCCAGGTATTAGATAACCATTTAGAGGGCTCGTCTCTCAGAGAGGCTAATTCTCCATCTCTCACTGTCATTAGTCAGCTGTAGCTCTTTGTCTAGCAATGAGACCCTGTGTGATTTCCCCCCTTCTGGGTTAAGATGTCTATTGATATTATCATGGTTTAGGCCTTGTTTAGTCTTTGGAAAAGACAGTCTTTCAGCAGACTCCCCGATATTCTGGCTCTTTCAATCTTTCAGACCACTTCGATTGTGTACCCTGAGCCAACGATTCAGAAGCTACACTGCAGATTTATTCATTTGGCCCCCACAAGCCATTCATCTCTGCCTTATGTCCAGCTGTGGTTTTCTGGAATGGTCTCCATTTGCTGTGAAGAGAAGCTTCTTTGATGAGAAGTGATGTAAGGATTAGATTTAAACTATAGTAAGGAATTATTCTGGGCTAGAAACGTGAAGGGAATTGTTCTGTTTTGTTTTTTAAGATCCATGACCTCACTAGGCCTTGGAGGTTAGCTAACTGTCTAGTCTAATAACAGCAATGATTTCCTTCCCTGTGAGTGGCCTTTAAGTCCAATTAGACAGCTGTTGGTGCCCACCTGTAAGGAGCTGAGGAAGCCTTGAGTGAAAGTATAAGCAGTGGATGAACCCTCCATAAATGTGTATTATTGACAAGGACCAATGCCTCACACTCGTGGGGATTAGCAAACTCTTCTCCTGGTCCATAGGCAAATGTTGACAGAGTGTCCAGAAAGCATGGATTACAACTCCCTCCTCCCAGATGTTTACAGCCTGAGACTGCGCACCTACAGAAGCCTCCTGCCGAGGCTAGCTAACCCTGCCCTCTTTGCCGTACATAGTAAACGCACCCAGCATCTGGTTGATCTGTAGTTGGCGCCATTCCACCTGAGTGACCATAGCCCATCTGACCCCAGCTTTCCTGTGCATGTGTCTGCCCTTTCCTTGGTCCCTTGTCACCGGAGTCAAGGCTCCAGGACCAAGCTGTGCAGGATGTGGCAACTACCAACGTGTGAACACCACTCACTGCATCTTTACGGTATCTCGTCATGCTGGTCGCCATTGTGGTTCGTAGGCGCCACCAGTGCTGAGTAGGACACTTACTTGCTCCCCTCCCTTGGCAGCATTATAGTAGTCTCTGGTCCATGGACACTAGACTGCAGAAAGGAGCCTTTCAGGTTAAATCCAGCTCCCGAGTCCTATGTCCTAAGTGTAAGGTGTCTTAAGCAGTAGTGGCTCAACTTCAACCTCTGAGAAGCAACCAAGCAACATACATACATACATACATACATACATACAATGTACACACACATAATTACATACGCATTTGTGTATATATGCATCTTATACATGTATGTATATGCATATATTTTATGTATTGTGAAAAACAGCACTGGGACTCCTCAAAAGACTAAAAATAAGTCTACTGTATGATCCAGCTGAGTGACTCCTTAGCCTGTGCCCCAAACTCAGCATGCTACTCCACAATATTCTAGTCACAATAGCTGAAAAAAAAAAGGCAATGACCTAAATGTCCTTCAACAGATGAATGAACAATGAAGATGTGGTATATATACACAATGGGATACTATTAATATCTAAATAAAAATGAAATTTGCAAGTAAATGGATATACTTAGCAAATATGTTGAGTGAATAATTTAATTCTGACCCATAAAGACAAGCATTGCATGTTCTGGCCTGTCTGTAGACCCTAGTCCCCAGTCCTCAGATGTGACTACCCAGTCTGCAGAAACACAGGGACCAGAAAAGTATAAAGGGACTGCAGGCGGGGGCGAAGGGGAACAGCAGGATGAAGGTGATCTGAAGAACCAAACGAGAAGGAAGCTCCAACTAGGAAACAGGGACAGAGGTCACCAAGGAGAAGGAGGGAGGAAGGGCAAAGAACATCAAGGTTAATAGAGCCTCGAGGAGCCTTATTATCTTATATTTGCCTAAAACGTATACAATATATTAATTATAAGATGGATTGTTCAAAATATTATTTATTCAATTGTTGTGAAGACTGTCACTAGACTTTTGGTAGGGATTACACTGAATTTGAAGATTGCTTTTGGTAAGCTAGCTATGATACTAAGTCTTTCAATCCACAAACATACGATATCTTTCCATCACCCACTGTCTGCTATAATTTTTTTCTTCATTGTCTTGAAGCTTTTGTAAAAACCTTATCCTGTCCTTAGTTCGGATTACTTGAGTGTGATTTGGATTGGTTTTTGCTTCTTTTGCTTTGGGTTGGTGGTGGTGGTGGTGGTGGTGGTGGTGGTGGTGTTATTATTATTATTATTAGGTTTGCTTTGTTGTTATTTTTGTTTTTTAGGCCATTATGAATAATATTTCTGATTTCTTTCTCAGTATGTTTATCACTGATCTATAAAATGTGTGCTGATTCTTATAAGTTAATTGTGCGTCTGTGTAACCCCAGCCATTGTGACTCCATCTTGTTGCTAGTCTTTATCTTAGGCCTGTCCTCAGGGACACTCCAGTTAATGTAAAAACCACAAACTGTTCCTGGAAAAGACCCACCCTAGGCCTGAGCCAATCAGGGGACAGCAGGAAAGCACCTAACATCCCCAAACGTTAAGCATTTCATGGTCATGCTCGACCAATCCTCTAGAGCCAACCTAACCTTGCTAAATGTCAACCAATCCTGTAACTGCCAAACTGGAAACTCCCATTCTTTGTCATAACCATGATAAAAACCCTGCCTAATGGCAGGGCTCTCCTATGGATCCACTGCTTCGGTGAAGTTCAAGAACCCTCAGCCTCGAGTTTAAATGAAGACCCCTTGCTTTTGTATACAGCTTCAGACTCCTAGTGGTCTTTGGGGATCTAGAGATCTGGGCATAGCACATCCTGCCTCTTTGCTGAAAATATTTATTAGTTCCAAGAGTTTTCTAGTAGATTCTTTTTAAGGTCTGTTATGTATAAAATCTGTCAGGAAACCCTGCTGCTAAGGTCGCAGTCCACCATGACGCCATGACTGGAAAGCCTTGAGCTCAGCATAAAATGGAGGATTCCCTCTGTTCTTGCTTTCTCTTCTCTGCCCAAGGATCCCAGACCCCCACACCCTCTGCCTGAGGAATGTCACCTGGTCCTTAGGGAAATTACAGGTCCAAATCTCAGCAAGCACATGGGATCCCTGGAATGCCTCTCCATGTTAATGAGGCATCTCCGTCCCTTAGCCCTTCAGCCAATGATCTTTACCCACACTGGAATTCCCTTCCCTCTCCCCAAAGTTCTATACAAACCTCATTCACCTCAAATAAAATTTATCTGCCTTCCCAAAACTGCTCCCAGAGTCATCATTTCCATGTCAGGTCTTCTGCACATCCAGTTGTCCCCCCTGTTCTTACGGGGTAAGGGATGGTCACAAGAATCATCTCATCTACACATAGAAATTCTGATTTTTTTCACTTCCTGCTCGTTTTGTTTTTCTTGTCTTATTGCGCTAGCTAAGACTTCAAATACTGTATTGAATAAGAGTGGAGAAAGTTCCTGATTTTAGTAGAAATACTTTGAAGTTTTCATTTAGCACTGGCTATAGGTTTTTCATATACAGTCTTTTTTTTTTTTTTTGAGAAGTCTGCAAATACATCTTCATTCAAACAGGACTCAGAACAGGCAAACTTTAGAAACAGCCAACATGTCTATCAATAAATGAATGCATAAAAGATGGGGTATTGATACACAATGGCATTTTATTTAGTCAGAAAACAAAGACTGGAATTATGCAATCTGTAGGAAAATGGATGGAATTGGACAGCACCAATATATAGTCTATATTATCTTGAGAAATGTGCCTTTTAGTACAGGTTTATCCAGAACTTTTAACATGAAAGGATATTGGCTCTTGTCAAAAACTTTTTCTGCATCTATTGAAATGATCATATGATTTCTGTCCTTGAGACAATTTATGTAATTGATAACATTTGTTGATTTATGTATATTGGATCAACCCTCCATCTCTGGATAAAGCCAATTTAATCATAGTAAGTAGTCTTTTTGGTGTGCTAGTGAATATAATTGGCAAATATTTTGTTGAGAATTTTTGCATCTATGTTTATCAGGGAGATTGGCCTATAATTTTCTTTTTTCCAGCACCTTTGTCTGGCTTTGGGTATCAGAGAATGACTAGCTCCATAAAATCTTTGGTGGCATTCCTTCCTTTTCAGTCTCAAAGCATAGTCTCTTTTCTTTTTCCTTATTTTTATTAGTTCTCTCAGAATTCAGTGCAATGTATTTTTTATCATATTCACCCCCCCTCCACTCACACTCTTCCCAGATTGCTCCTTAGCTAGGGGTGGGGTTTTGTGTCCACCTTTCCTTGTCCATGCTGGAGTTTTGTGTGGCTTGAGCTTGCATGGTTCTTGTGCCTGGTGTCTCCACTACTGTGAATTCATTGCCCTGTAGTATCCAGAAAACATTGTTTACTTATAGTCCCACTCCATCTTCTGCAATGATCAGTGAGCCTTGGGAAGGGGGAGTGTGATATAGAGTGCCCCACCTAGGACTAAGAACCCCAAAGACTCTTGTTCGGTCCACTTTCAACAGTTTTAGACAGTGTCAATCATTGTCTACTGGGGATGGGAGCTTCTCTGATGCAAGTTGAGAGACGTATCATTTATCAGCATAACAATAAGTCAGTCAAAGTCAGGACACTATGTCCATTTAGCAAAGTAGTGGTGGTAGGTTTTCTTCCTGGGTCTATGACATATCTAGTCACAGGTTCCAATAAACATGGATGAGCAAGTGCCTCCATAATAGGATACATGGTCCTTTGAGTATATGCCCAAGAGTGGCATCGCTAGATCATATGGTAGATTAATTTCTAAATTTTGGCTTTGTTTTGCTTTGTTTTAAGAGGATTGTTTTTTGTTTTGTTTTTGTTGGTGGTGGTGTTGGTTGGTTGATTGGTTGGTTGGTTGGCTGGCTGGCTTTGTGAGATAGGGTTTCTTTACGTGGCCTGGCTATCCAGGAACTCACCCTGTAGGCCAGGCTGGCCTGAACTCACAGAGATCTGCCTGCCTCTGAAGTGCTGGGATTAAAGATGTGCCCCACCACAGCCAGGCTTATTTCTAGTGTTTTAAACAACAGCCACACTGGTCTCCATAATGGCTCCCCCCCACTTGCACTCCCGCCAGAATGAATACCTGTCTTCTTTCCCTACAGGCATCCTGGCATTTTTTCATTATTTTTTGTTTTGATATTAGCCATTCTGACTGGGGTAAGATGAAATGTCAAGGTAGTTTTAAGTTGAATTTATTTCCCTGACAACTAAGAATGTTGAACATTCTTTAAAATATTTCTTGGCCATTTGTATCTCATCTTTTGAGAACTGTTTAGTTATGTATCCATTATAAATTGAGTTGTTTGTTTTCCTGATGTTCAGTTTTTTTAGCTCCTTGTATATGTACATACTAACCCTCTGTTAAATGTGTAGCCGACAATGACCACCCTCCCCCCAATTCTTTTGGCTACATCTTCATTTGAATGATGGTGTCTTTTTTCTCTACAGAAGATTTTAGTTTCATGGGATCCCACTTATATATAAATTGTTGGGGTTTTTTTTTTCCGAGACAGGGTTTCTCTGTGTAGCCTTGGCTGTCCTGAAATCACTTTGTAGCCCAGGCTGGCCTCGAACTCACAGAGATCTGCTTGGCTTTTATCTTTATATGTTGGTGTAATACATGATCAACACTAATGTTTGTTGTGGTAAAAGACACATAACATAAAAATAACCATTTTAAGCATACACCCAGGTATATTTTCTTTTACTACTGAAATGTCTTTTACTAAATAATAATTAAAGTATGTTGTTGTGAATAGGAGTGGGAGACTTAAACAAAAAATTAAAACTGTTCATCTTACTTTTGAGGCCCAAGGTTTATTTTAAAATTCTACTGGGCTAAGAAATCCAGAAATCTAAGCACTGACTAAATCAGGTTGATATACAGAGGGCTGGAGTCCAGAGGAGGACAGAGATAAGGAGTGGGCTGCCAAGGAATATACATAAATTGGACTTACTAAAGAGGTGCTTCTGGACAAAGCCACTGGAATTAAGTTTGGGTTCACTGTTAAATGTTCATTGTTGGTTATATTTTATTTACCTTAATAAATATATGTCAATTAAGTTAACAAAAGTCTGGGTCCTATTCAGAAGAGTAAAACCAAATTTGAACTTCATGTTATAAATTATAGTGTCCTAAGGATGCCATTAATAAACCTTCGATGTACTAAGACACTGATAACACTTTGAGAGAGCCAGGTAGGAGCCAGACCCCGGTTAGCTCCCTCCCAGGAGAATTCTAGAATGCTGTGCAAATCTAACTGTCTCTACACAGATGTGTAGAAGAGGATAGAGAATAGCGAGGCGGCACTGGCATCCCTGAGCGGTGGAGTTGTGAGCAGAGAGACCCTTCCCAGGAAGACCGCCAGTGTCTGTGCCTCCTCCACCCCCAAATCATAACCAAAGTCAACCCCAAAGGTGATGGCAAAGTAGTCATCAGGATAGAATCTTCCTTTGCGTGACTGGTGTCCTGATAAAAACAGGTGCAAACAGCTCATCGGCCCTTCCCAAGGTAAGGACACAGATGTCCCCACACTCCAAAGCTGGACTTTGCAGTTTTTGCAAAACTATGAGAAATTAATTTCTGTTTTGTCAAATCTACACAGTACATGGTGTTTTATTACAGTGATCGAAATGAATGGGAGGTAAAGGTGGATTCCAGGCTCAATGTTAAACTCTCTGGGCTCAAGACCCCCAAGCCATGTATTTGTTAATTTCCTCCATTTTTCTTTCTGGGTGGGGTTGGGGGGAGTCCTTTGTCTTCCCCCACTCAGATTTTAAGATTTATTTTCATTGTGTGTGTGTGCACAAGCATGCGTGAATGAGAGTGCTCACACACACATGTGTCTACCTGTGCCTGTGTCCTTGCCTGCGAGTGCAGGTGGCTTCAGAAGCCAGAGGCCCCAGACCCCCGCGGCAATGGAGTTACAGGCAGTTCTGAGCTTCCTGTCTTGAGTGCTGGGACTCAAACTCAGGTCTGCAGTCAGGTTTGCCATCTCTGCCCTGTCCCCCCACCCCTTTTTCACTGTACCCTGAAGTTTTCAACAAATGATCTAGATCGGCGGTTCTCAACCTGTGGGCCTAGACCTTTTAGGGGGTCCCATATCAGCTATCCTGAATATCAGATACTTACATTGCGATTCATAACAGTAGCAAAATTACAGCTATGAAGTAGCAACGAAATAAATTTTATGGCTGTGGGTCACCAGAATATGAGGTCGCAGCATTAGGAGGGTGAGAACCACTGCCCTAGACAGACCTGATACACACGCAGCTCGGTGAGTGAGCCCTGGTTAGGCTACATCAAGCAACAAGTCTCTTCTCTAGCACCCACAGAGGACTAGTCCTAGGATAAGCGTATAATCCAGTCAGAAACCTTTTAAATGAAGACTTCGGGGGGGGGGGGGGGGGGGGGGGATTATTGTATTTCCCAAACAATGACCCAGGAAGCACATACCCACACCGGTTAAGGCAAACACCTTGGAACCCTGGGAAACAGCCTGGGTGAGAACAGAGGAGATGAATAGAAGAAACAGAGAAAGGGAAAATAAATTCAGATTTGAAATGTAAGCCACTTGAAGCCTATCTAATTGCTGGATTTACCAGTTCCAGCCTAATTCCTGCTTCTAATTAAGCCACGTGAAGCCTTGTTTGCTTTCATTTGCCACCAAAAGACCGCCCAAGTGCAAAGTTAACGTGAGGAAAGAGGAAGAGCGGGAGGGGAGGAGACGTCTGTGATAATCTATGTTTCTGGGTAGAAAGCCTGAGGGAGAAAAGTGCTCAGGAGGCTACACTGAAATGGAATAGAAGGGCTGCCAACATGGCTTGGCAGATCAAGACGCTTGGTGTGAAAGCCTGATGACCTGGGTTAGATTCTCCCAAACCCACATAAAGGTGGAAGGAGAAAAACCAAGTCTACAAAAGTAGTCCTATGACACACAAGCATGCTCCCTTGCTCATATGTGCACACACACACACACACACACACAGGTATCCTAAGTAACATTTTTAAAGAATGGGCTGGAAAAGAAGAGCTGGCCCTAAGCATCACAGAAAGAGAAAAACAAAACAAAACAAAACACCAGAATGGTTCTGCTATGTCTCGCTGCGGTTAGTACTGTTGCCCTTCTCCTCGGGGGATGGTGGAGGCCCTGGACACCTCAGCGAACTGATGTGGCCACCGGATGATAGCTAGACCAACAGTGGGAAGACAGTCGGGGCATGGGAAAGGGCTGCTGGAGGTGGTCCCACGAATTTTAGAGAGGTCCGAAGGCTATGAAAGACATTTGTTTTTCAGTAGTGGAAATAAAAAGAAGACACGGACAGAAACCTAGAGAATAAGAGGGCAAAAGGACACTGTGAATCATTGCTGAGAGAGCTGCTAAAGACCTGGGGCCGAACAGGGTCCTGTTTCAAACCTCAAGCATTACTAGGCTAATATATATGTATAATTCTTTGAGGATTTCACACACATGCAATGCATTTTGATCACATTCACACACACCCCCAAGTCCTCCCAGATGCAATCTCCATCCACTCCCCCTCATCTTGATGCCCTCTTCTTTTTCCAATGGTTCTGAGCCCAATGTGTAAGCCTCTTGTCACTAGCTCCTCCTCCGCTAGGGGTGGGGGCCCGGGGAGCCCCTGCCAGGGCTTATGCAGGAAACCACCTCGGGCTGCTTTGAGTTCAGGCAGGGGCCCTGTCCTGACCAAGAATCACTACCTATCTAAATTTCCCTTTTTCGTCAGTGAATCAGCATGAAAGAACCATCTGAGAACTCTGAAGTTGCAAAAACTGTGGTTGTCTTGAAGCAACAAGATGATGGATGGATGGATGGATGGATGGATGGATGGATGGATGGATGGAT
>OU015742.1:22265172-22277305 GCA_907169655.1 Acomys percivali | reverse complement strand
GATGGATGGATGGATGGATGGATGGATGGATGGATGGATGGATGGATGAGCACAGGACAGGAGACCGTCACAATGAAGCACACCTTCACGTAGGTCCTGGTCCTACTTGGTAGCAAGCATGCTAGCCTTTGTACAGTAGCAGTACCAATGGGGCATTAATAAAAAGACGAAATGACCTTTGGAAATGCTATTAGTTTGATCTGTGTGTTTTCTCGGTAACTGGGTCCAGAGTGCTGTGAATGTGGGGAGAAAGAGGATCACCTAACAGAACAAAATCTCAAAACAAATTAACAGTACCCCACCGCTTGATTTCCCAAAATCAGGCGAGGCTCTCAATGCCTAGAGCGGCTGGCACATGCAGCGGTGGCAGGGGCTAGAAACCGCTGGTTGTGACCGTCTCTGGCACTTTTTTTTTTGCTCAGTCTGAAACCTTCGCCGCAGGAGACTGAAGCAAAAGTGAGAAACAAAGAGAGATCTGGCGGAAAGCCTTTGGGACCTAGGAGAGGAGGTGGGACTCTGGGTTGGCATTGGCACCTGACGCCCGCTGTTAACAACAGGGTTGATAATAGGTGCGTACATAAGGTACTTGATTAAACAAAGGCGCTGTGTGACAAGAGTAACTAACAACAGCCCCAAGTCTGAGTCGCCGCCTCCGACCTTTTCAACGTGGGCTCCCTGCGCTTAGCATCAATTGCGGAGGACCAAATCTCACCTGACTCCAGCCCCTGAACACAAGTGTTTCCGAGTCCTAGGCCACCCAGGCTGGCAGGGGTGGCCCCCTGAGCGCACGAGGCACCCCACGAGGGGGCGGGACCCACGGCCGTCCCGCCCGCACAGCGGCGCACGCCGCGAGCACCTGCAGCCGAGCTGCCACCCGCAGTCGCAGCGCGTCCGGTGGCCCAGCCCGGTCGCCAGCTTCTGCTCAGCTCATCGCCCGCCCGCCGCCGAGCTGCACTCCTCCGGCGCTCCCTCGGCCCCGGCGGGGACCGGGGACCCCTCAGCTGTCGCCATGCTGCTGCCGGTGCTCTACACGGGCCTGGCGGGGCTGCTGCTGCTGCCTCTACTGTTCACCTGCTGCTACCCCTACCTCCTCCAGGATGTGCGGTACTTCCTGCGGGTGGCCAACTTGGCCCGGCGGATACGCAGCTACCGGCAGCGGCGGCCGGTGCGCACCATCCTGCAAGTCTTCCTAGAGCGAGTGCGTCAGACCCCGCACAAGCCCTTCCTGCTGTTCCGCGACGAGACGCTCACCTATGCCCAGGTGGATCGGCGCAGCAACCAAGTGGCGCGGGCGCTGCACGACCAACTGGGCCTGCGACAGGGGGATTGCGTGGCCCTCTTCATGGGCAATGAGTCGGCCTACGTGTGGCTCTGGCTGGGACTGCTCAAACTGGGCTGTCCCATGTCGTGCCTCAACTACAACATCCGTGCCAAGTCTCTGCTGCACTGCTTCCAATGCTGCGGGGCGAAGGTGCTGCTGGCCTCCCCAGGTGAGCTACAGACCGCTGGCCCTAGCCCTGAGGGGAGTAGACTTGACTTGGCTACGGGGCCACAGTGTGGTGGGAGGCCGGGAAGGCGGGGGGGGGGGGGGAGGTCAGTTCAGGGTGTCTGGAGCTCATTAATAATCTTTAGGATCACCAGGTGTGGGGTCCAGATTAGTTACAAATAACCCAACACCATGCTGAGTACTAAGCCACTGACTAACTCTTATGCTGTGTTCTTGAGAGATAACACAAGAAAAAAATGTGTACCCATGTTCTGCATGAGGCAGTTCCCACCCACCCCACCCCCAATATTTATCCAGGGGACCACTGTATATGCACAATATTGCTTTTAATCTTCGCAACATATAGAGGTTATTATGGAACTTATAAATGAAACCGGTGCAGCCCAGAGATCCAACGCTTCTTGCCCTCAGTCTCAAGAAGACTTGGGGTCAACCAGAGGGATCCACCTCCAAGCCCGTTCCACTAGTCAGTACTTAAAACATTTACGTTAACATTCAGAGGGTCTTGAATGAGAACTGCAGTGGATCCGGCCTCTAGACCTTGCTAGACTTCCAGTCATAGGAAAGTCACTTCTCATCCCCGTCATTTTCACGTCTGTCCCCTGCTCCCAACAGTTAGTCTCTGAATTCCACCCTGGTGTCCAGCTGCTTCTCACAGCCAGCAAGGAGGGGCCTAGGCCAGGGTACACTAGAAAGACATTAACGTCGAGACAGAAGACGAGGGAATCTAGAAGTCCACGTGTGCCAAACACTGTGATGGATGGTTTTAATATTCTGCTAAATTAAAGACCGTGCTTCCGCTGTATAATTGAGGAAATGGAGGCAAAATGTCTAGCCTAGAATCATCTTCAAACCCCACGCTCTTTCTTACCTAGTGCCATCCTCTCCACAGATGTACATTTTAGGGCTCCAGAGAGTCAAGAATCTATCTGCTCTACCCTTCCGTTCCTAGCTCAGCGGTGAGGGAGGGTCAGCCATAGCAACATATGAAAAAAAAAAAAAAAAGCCATAAGGAAACGAAGCAGTTTGCCTAGTGCCCACAGAAGTCAAAATGTCGGTTTACCTCTAAGACATCAGAAAGTCTGTAAGCCTGTCGCACATGACATAAAATCCATAGTACGAAAAAGCAGAGGCTTCAAACAAAAGCTTACAGGTGGAGAGATGATTTTAAAGGCAACAGACTATGCTAAGGGCCTGGTCCTTTGAAGACATTTTCAGAAGGCTCTCTAAAGACTTCACGATTCGGAACTGGAAGGCTCTGGCAAGCCTGTTGCCTTCTTAGAGCAAAGTCATTAGTGCAGTGACCTGTGCTCTGCCCCAGGAAGCACAGCAGCACCTCCTACATAGACCACCCCCACACACACTCCACTCCACTTGGGGGGATATCACGGCGCTTACAGTTTAACTGACAAAGAGACTGAAGTGATTGATTGAGTTTGATTTTATAATAGAGCCAGAAACACAGCTACACTACCTATAGGCTGGATCTCTCTGATCTAAAATAAACCAGCAGTGTCCAGGTTTCAGATTTTTTGGAATATTTTTCATATATATCACAGGCCACCATAAGGATGCAGACCAAGTCCAGAGAGTTTGCTTGTGTTCCACATACACCATATTACCTTAGCATGAAGTTAAGTTTATACAGTATACTCGATAACGCTGTACAAAGAACAAAGCTACATGCTGTGGTACTGTAGAGTCATGGCCACGCTCAAGGAAACAGAATTTTGGACCACTTCAACTTTCAAATTAGGGGTGCCGGACCAGTACCTCCTGCCTTGAGCAGATAGCGGTGGCCTGGCATATGACTACATGGATAAACACTGAAATTCCTACGTTCAAATCAGACTTGACTCTAACTGGCCAGTGAACTAGCATTAAAATGAGAAGCGGTTTAAAAATTAAAGTGTCCCGTTTTCTCTGAATCCCTCAGAGTTCTTTTTACATGACACGGAGTTACACTCTGACCTAAAAGAATTCCTGAGAGAGCAAAAGACAGAGTCCAAAGTTGCGTGTTTGGGTAGCTAGGCCATGTGGAAGTGTGCAAACTAACCTTTGAGAAAGGCCACGCATCTGAAAACATGTTGTTTCTCCAAATAACAGAGACACCTTTGTACATCATACACTCTGACCTGGAACAGTGTCTGTCAAGTTACCAGAGTCCAAAGTCTGGAGCTGAGTAGATGGGCCCGAGTGGAAAAGTGCCGAGTGGGCTGATTCTTAGGACTGTTTGGATAAGGCAGGACCTTGGACATACTGGAAGGCTTTCACTTTAAAACATGTTTATGCCCACAAAAAGTTTATAAAAAGAAACTTTAGCAAGCACAAGAATTTTATTATTTTAAAAGACAGATTCCAAAACCTCGTCCCTAAGCGTAACAGGATCTCAATGGGAGCAGACCAGCCCTACCTCAGCCACAGATGATCTGAGGGCCAGTCTGTGAGACTCAGAATTCCACTCATTTTATAGCCAACCAAACGGAGGCCTTGAGGAGGGCATCTCTTGCCCAGGTCTGTGTGGATAGAAACAACAAAGACCTAGAGACACACCCAGATCCCCCCCCCCAACTCCCAGGGCGCTTGTTCATTGACCAGCAGTCTGAGTTTGGTACAGAAAGGTGAATTGGTTTTCTTTTGATGCTTAATTAGCATATATAATATTAGGTTTAGTTGTGACATCTTTATTTAAATTTTGGTTTTGTAGACCAGGCCTGGTGATGCACACCTTAATCCCACCACTTAAAAGGCCTATGTGAGTCCAAGGCTAATCCATCTACATGGCAAATTCCAGGCCAGCTAGAACTATGTTGTGAGATTCTGTCTCAGGGAAAAAAAAAAAATGTTGATTCTCTTCTCTTCTTCTCTGCTGTCTCTGTGACACTGGCTTGTCCCTTCTCATCCCTACCCATAGTCTCCTTTCTGCTTCCATGTTGCTTGTGCCCTAATGCACCTTCCTCGCCTTTTCCTCCTCTCTCTCTCTCTGTCTCACACACACACACACACACACACACACACACACACACACACACACACACAAAGCTAGAATCCAAATGTGAGAGAGAACATGTAATTTTTATCTTTCTGAGTCTGAGTTGTCTCACTTAGCAATTGCCAGTTCCATGCATTCCCCTGCAGGTTTCACGGTTTCGCTCTTCAGTCCAGCTGGGTACAATTCTGTTGCTTCCGAGTTACGTTCTCGCTGTCCGCTAACCCTGGGATGGGCGTCTAGGCTGGCTCCACTCCTGCTGCTGTGAATCATGTAGCAGCGAGCTTGGCAGTGCAGGTGCCCTTGTGAGCAGATTCCCAGGAGGGAAAAATCTGGGTCATATAGTAATTCTATTTTTTTTTTTGAGACAACTCCATACCAGTTTCCATAATGGCTTTACTGTTTTACATTCTCAGAGGTCATGAATAAGGGTTTCTCTTCCCCCCACCCCACATCCTGTCCAGAAAGCACGTGGCCCTCCCAAGACCCTCCCCAGGAATTCCTGGTTGTCTGGGAAGAGACAGCTTCTCTGCTCCACAACCAGGAGAGTCTCTCAACCCTGACATTTCCTCAGCTTCTGCTTCAGTTGCCTCAGTGCACTTCATCTCGAGGATGAGATCATACAGAAGGCATTAAACACATCTTTGTTGAATTGAAGAGTGCTACCATTCTGGTGGGTTATAGCAGGTTTTCCTTCTGGAGGCTTGAGATCCATTGAGATGAGCCTGAAGACATGATGTGCCACAGTCAAATGTGTGAGAAAAGCTGTTTCAATTCAGTCACCCCAGGCTCAGCCTCAGACCTCCCACCCAAAGGCTCTGCTAATAAACACTTCTGTCCAGCCCCTCCGGCAGTAAAGCATGTGTGCCCTCTCCGCATCTCACAGGAGAGAGGAAGGTGGTGAGCAGAGATGGACTGGGACCACACAGATCTGTGACCGGACTCTGGAGGGCCCTGTACAGTGACCTAAACTCACACACCAAGTGAGTAGTATCTTCAGGAAGTGAGATTCCTGGCCCAGTAGCCCAGGGTCTGAATGGAGAGCTAGCTTGGTGTTCTCAAACATGTTTCTTCTGCCCCCTGCTCATAACTAAAGTTTGCAAAGAGAGGTGGGGGTTGTATAGCTTCATTCCTGAGAAAAACTAGTGTATTTCTAGCATATGCAGGAATGAGTTCGTTTTGTTTAGAAACAAGAGGACAGGAGAAAGGTTAAAACGGAGAAGTCTCTCAATCGGCTGTTTGTGTTACGAAATCTGAAGGAGAAGGCTTGACAGTTTTCTGGATAATGAAATATGAACAGCCAGCATTTGAAAGAGCCTCCCAGAAGACTGGTAAATAAGAATGTAGATGCTTAATAGACACGTGTGATGGCTGCTTACGTCAGATGCTCGTCGTCACTCGGTGCCTAGTGTGTGACCTGGTCATCTCATGATAGGAAGTGCCCTTCCTTGATCTGGGGCCTGACTAGAGAACAATAACTTTAATTGAGAAAGATGAAGCCGGGCGGTGGTGGCACACGCCTTTAATCCCAGCACTCGGGAGGCAGAGGCAGAGGCAGGCGGATCGCTGTGAGTTCGAGGCCAGCCTGGTCTACAAAGTGAGTCCAGGACAGCCAAGGCTACACAGAGAAACCCTGTCTCACAAAAACAAAAAGAAGAAGAAAGAGAGAGAGAGATGAAAACTAAACCCAAGCAAATTAATTGCACAAATGTAAGATGGAATATGGCTTTCTGTTAAAATTTTATTTGCTCCTCTTAGACTCTTTAACCGGAAGAGAGCACCTTTTTACCTAGGGTGAGAGCTTTGTGTGGGAAGGAAAGGAGGTGTGTCTGTGACGGAAGAGGGTTCTAATATGCAGCATATTGCACAGCTGACAATGAGTGGTCACTACCACTCCAGACTACTGCTACCAATGTGAGTGAGCATCAGGCGCTTCAACAGCTATTTCTACACTGCCTCCATAAAAGTAGCACCACTTTTCTGAATGAAATTGGAAAGACACAAACCCTCCCCCTGAGTGACCTGGCTCAGCTGCCTCACACCCATCACACCTTTGTCCCTGCGTCCTTTCTGTGGACTTATCTGTCAGCACTTCTGGGATCTTTGAGCTAACTTAGTGGATCATCTCTTCAAGCACCCTCGCAGTGGCACAGCAGGCTGCTAGAGTGCATATCTGTCTCCTGTTGTGAAGCTTCAGACTGAGCTTTAGCGCTGGCTGGCTCTGCCCAGGACGGGGAGTGTGGATTGAGGTCTTCCGCCTCCTTTCTTTCTGCTTTCCAGGGATGAGTCTCCTTAGTTAGATATTTTCTTCTTTCTTCAAAAGAGAGGGGGCTTGGCAGGAGCTAGTGTACAACTTAAATTTTTGTTTTGTTGCAGTTTTTGAGACAGGGTCTTGCTGTGTAGCCCTGGCTGGCCTCAAACTCAGCCACTCACCTGCCTTTGCCTCAATGTGGTTTTTGAGACTTTTCTCTTAAGATTTGAAATCACTTGATCTCCTCTCTCTCTCTCTCTCCCTCTCTCTCTCTCTCTCTCTCTCTCTCTCTCTCTCTCCCTCCCTCCCTCCCTCCCTCCTTCCCTCCCTCTCCTCCTCTCTCCATCTCTCCCCTCTCCCCACCCCCCACCCCATCCACCCACCCCCACCTCCCCCCACCTCTCTGTGGATGGAATGCATCCTGTGTTTGTGGTGTGTGGTATTGACTGCCCACCTCTGTCACCTCTAGGGTAGCTGAAACTTGAAACTCATTGGTTGGCAGCCAGCAAGCCAGAGGATCCTCCTGTCTCCACCCCAGCCACTTCCCCAAGCTCTAGGGTTACAAGAAAGGATAGGACCCTTGCCTGACTTTTACATGGGTGCTGGGATCCGAACTCCAGTCCTCACACTAACACAGCAAACACTGCTAGCCATGTGCTCATCTCCCTGCCCATCGCTTAGTGGGCACCCAGCACCCACCCAGCACACGCTGCTTTCTTGGGGAGCGAATATTTCCCTCTACAGTGTAAACCTAGACCAAAGAGGAACTGCCAGATCTATTCCACAGCCTTCCGGCTCCCTCTTCACCTTCCCAAGCTGTCAATAAAGCCTGAGCTGTTCTGGCCATCGGGATACACAGTGATTGCCTGTTACTCGTACTGGGAGTCCACATGCTTGAACACACACAGAGCAAGGCAAGAGGACACCCCCTTCTACAAGGCAAAGTCACTTTGTCAAAACTTAAACCACAGGGCAAATGCAAAGACATTGGAATTCTGAGCGACCAGTCATAATTGTTTTTATTTAGTGTGTCCCAGTCCACTTGTAGAAATGGGGCTACAGGAATGTCCCTACATCTCAATGTAATGTATGTAAGGCCACCTTACAAAAACAGTTTAGACAAGTGAGAAATGTAGCACTTGTCTGTCTGAGGATGACAGGCATGGCAGATGCTGTGGCATGCCACTTGTTGGCTCCTTCTGGTGGGTACCCCTTCCTAAGCTGCTAGGGACTCTCAGCTGAGACCCTTTCCAGGACCTGCTTTAGCTAAAGAGCCACACCCCGAGTCGGAGCGCATTCAGTGAGTGAGCCAGCCTGATTGGCTGACAGGAAAGCCTAGAGGCTGGGCTCAGATCCCTTAATTTGAGACAATACTAAAGTCCCATTTCAGGTCCCAGTGAGGACCTTCTGGAGATGCTGCTGCTGTGACTGTATGGGTTTAATAGCTACCTCTATCAAATCTACTTCTCCTGGTCACCCCACAGGGTCAGCTCCCACCCCAAAACAACCCCTACAAACTTCAGCTTCCCAGTCCAGAGGAACTCAGGCTGTGACAAATGGATTTATTTGAGTTTGTGTGCCCTAGTTGGTTGTCATATCAACTACATAGCCAACAGATACCATTCAAACACAGGGTTTTATATTCCAGTCTTCACATCAGTAGCTTTAACTCGGGGGAGAGAAGACTTCTCTAGTAACGTGAGCAAGACTCGAGGTGACGCCATATAAATCATACAGGGCAGAGGCAACAGCAGCAACCCCTCTTCTTTCAAAGAAAAGGACCGTAGACCAAGTGCCTGCAGAGAGCTCTCGTATGCAGAAGTCATTTCGTTTTACTTTATTAAAAGCTTATCCACTCAAAGTATTCCAAGTTGCAAATCCTCTCAAGTAATCAGTTTCAACTTGTTCCCGGTCCTCTGAGCTGATGCGGTCCCCTCTGTACAAGAAGTTATGATCCCTTAATTGCTGGGATTTCACAGTTGACTGGATGTGAATCTGTCACACTGTGCACTAAACATCGTGGGACAAGTGTGCTCAGATCTGTGTGGGAGCCAGAGAAGAGAGCGACCAGCTGTACAGAAGTGAAGGTGGGCAGAGGAGACTTGCCCCTAGGCTGCCTTGAGGGAGGACGAAGGATTTTTAAGTAACTGGGGAGGAAAGGCCATTTTAAGCAAGTGGGATGGCCAGGACGCGGGTTATTAAATGCAAGTACGTTGAATAGGGCCTTCGCATGGGGTGTGTGAGTAGAGGAAAGGGACAGAAGCAAGCAGTCAGAGTCAGGGATGAGACCATGGGGCCCCTGCACACCTCCCAGTGAGGAGAACGGGCTCCATCCTAAGGGATGTGCAGCCACTGCAGAATTGTGCATGGGGGAGGGGGGCCGCTGGACAGTGAGCAGTAGTAAAGCCCGTGTACTGGAAGCAGAGAGAGGCTGACAGCGACAAGACTAGTCAGGAAGCAATTGCTTGCAACTCCAGTTCCAGGGAATCCAATACCCTGTTCCAGCCTCTACAGACAGCAGGCATGCGTGCGGTACATATGCACACACGCAAGCAAGACACCCATACACGTAAAATGATAACAAGCAAGTCTTGTTATTTTAAAAAGTAATATGCATGCTTACTTCAGTTATTACTATTCAGGACAGGTAAGCTTAAAAGGTGTTTCATTTTGTAGATTGAGGGCACATAATCAAAGTAGGAAGTGTGAAGTAAGGTTTGCATATTAAGTCAGACCCTTTTTTTTTTTTTTTTTTACCCAACCCATGGAAAAAATAGATTTGTTTGTGATACCTGTACACTCGCCTGTGATATAGATATTGTAACAATGATGGCCTATAGTGTTCCAACCCATGGAAAAAATAGATTTGTTTGTGATACCTGTACACTCGCCTGTGATATAGATATTGTAACAATGATGGCCTTTAGTGTGTGGCGTGTTCTGGAAATGCCTGTTTCTCTGTATTAGTATTTCAGTGACATGCACTTAATGTTTGGTTTTTTGGTTTTGCACAATGCCCATTTCTGTGATAGCATCTACCAACCATCTGCTGTGTGTGTGTGTGTGTGTGTGTGTGTGTGTGTACGTGTGCACGCACTTTCAAAAACATCAAATTCCATATTAAAATCCATAACCAGGGAGGCACGTCGGCACACACCTTTAATCCCGCCTCTGGGGAGGCAGAAGCAGGTGACTCTCTGAGGGTTTGAGTCCAGCCTGATCTACATATTGTGTTCCAGGGCAGCCAGGACTTCATAGTGAAACACTGTCTCAAAAAAAAAAAATGTATAGCTGTAAGCACCACTCATATCCATACATTTTAGCAAGATATAGGTTGACGCAACATTTCATGAAGTTTATGTCACTCCGTACACGTTTAATCAGCTAATGTGATTTGCTTGGCTTTTCCCCACTAATTCAAGAGCTCCAAGAAGCTGTTGAGGAGGTTCTGCCAGCCCTAAAAAAGGATGGTGTGTCCGTCTTTTACATAAGCAGAACTTCTAACACAAATGGCGTGGACATACTGCTGGACAAAGTGGACGGAGTGTCGGCGGAACCCACCCCGGAGTCATGGAGGTCTGAGGTCACTTTTGCCACACCTGCAGTGTACATTTATACGTCGGGTACCACAGGTAAGTAAGCAAGGATTTCCAAGACCCGGGGCCTGTCCTGAAGGAGCTAACCGCCTGCCTGACCTTTCAAATCTGCTGTTTCTCCAGCAAAGGTTATCACTAATACTTTAGAGAATTTAGCTCTTTACCTGTGAAAACTAATCTTACTTCATCACACATGATCTTATTTGCATTTCCCTGGCTCTACCCACACCCACTCAGTTGCTCTAAAACATATAATCAGTTAACTAACAACTTTTTTATTTTTTTAAAAAAAATTAGTTGAGGTGAGATCCTGAATGTGTCCAGAAATTTTTAATGCTTATTGTATTTTGATCCTTTTATATCCAGAATTCAAATATAATATGTAATAAATATAAATGGCACATGCCAGTCTTTTTTTTTTTTACTGAATGTTTACTTTAAATAGATAAGAAGAAGAAGCTTGGAATGGCATAGTAAAGCCTATGCCAGTAACATGATGTGTGTAAGCTTTTATTCATCAGTTTTCCAAATCGTCATGCCAACAGAAAGGTGCATGTCATAAGTAACCAACTGTGTGTCCACTGTGCGTAGACACTGCCTTAATACATGGGATTTCTACCTCATGTCATAAGAATAATAGACTGCTTAGATGAGTTATAAACTTGGATTATAACTGAGAAGAGATTAGCTTTTAGTTAGTGATAGGGAAATCCAATCCTAACACTGGAAAGTATGGAACTTCTTCACCATGCAAGTTTTGCAAGGAAATAGAAAACTCACATTCAGGAGTGTTTCCTAGCACTCCAAAAATTAATTGCATAATTCAGCATTGGTATTTAACAGGAAAACAGCCTGGCTGATGTATATTTTGCTGTTTTCTTTATCTGTGGATGAAATCTTTGCATATTACTCTTGCATAAAGTAATTAAATGAGTCCATCTAAGCAGTTAGAGAGCAAAGTGTTTTCTCTATTCCTCACAGGAAATCAGTAGCACAAAAGTACGTAATGGTTACAAAATATTCTTCTTGATTTATTGATTAATGTAAAATCTCACATTCAGAGAGTTCTGAAAGTACTCAAAGCACAAAAGCTGAATTCTTTTAAAAAATGCAACTTTTACTATTCCAACAATTCTTTTCTATGGTGAATACGGTTGATTTGTTAATGGTTTCTTGTATTTCCCAATGTTAGTATAGGATGGGGTGTTACCATTAGATCAGTGCCCTGCAGCACTGACTAATGAAATGAGTTTGGAGCTGTGTTTAGAGTGATGGCTGACTTGCTGCTCACAGAACAAATTGTTGCCACGAGCAATGCTTGGCCAAGTGCTGAGCCCTAGGAACCCCGCCTTCCTCATCACAATGTAGAGTCACCTCCTTGGGTCTTGAGCTCTAGCTCGGCCTCTAAGTAGTGATTTCAGCCTCACCACTAACCCCATCGTCTGTGAGGAACAGGAAAGCATACTTTGAAAAGAAAGTCTTTTAGCTGGGCGTAGTGGCACACGCCTTTAATCCCAGGAGGCAGAGGCGGGTGGATTGATGAGAGTTCGAGGCCAGCCTGGTCCACAAAGTGAGTCCAGGACAGCCAAAGTCACACAGAGAAACTCTGTCCTAGAAAAAACAAAAAATCAAAAAAAGAAAGAAAGAAAAGAAAAGAACAGAGTAGTGGGGGAGGAGGTCCCCCTCGGTCTTAGACCTAGGGGAGGGGAATAGGGTGAAAGCAGGAGGGAGGGAGGATACAAGCATGGTATAACAATTGTGTTGTAATCTGAATAAGTTAATTAAAATTT
>OU015742.1:22243614-22255172 GCA_907169655.1 Acomys percivali | reverse complement strand
AAAAAAAAAAAAAAAGAACATGGACTCGGGAATTTTGGAAGACAATGAAAACCTTTCACCTCTTGGACGTTACACAAAAATGAGGAAGTCGAGGGGGAAAGCACACATGCTGCTTTATCCACAGAGCTGAGAGACGGCTGGAGCAATGGTTCAGCAGTTAAGACCATTTGGACTAGAGTTCGATTCCCAGCATCTACATGGTGGTTCACAACTATCTATAACTCCAGTTCCAGGGGTTCTGACACACCATTTTCTGTCCTCCTCTGGCACCAGGAATGCACATGGTGTGCATACATACATGTAGGAAATACACTCATACATATCAAATAAATATTTTGTTTAAACTAAGAGATATTGCAACCTTAAACTACATAGGACAGAAATCCAAACTAATGTAGTAGGGCCAAAGAAGGCAAAGCCTAAGAAGCAAGTAACATAATACCTTTTTAAAAAGATTTATTTATTTTATGTACATGAGTACTCTATTTGCATGTATGTCTACATGACAGAAGAGGTCATCAGACAGAAAAGGGCATCAGATCTCATTATAGATGGTTGTGAGCCACCATGAACTTGCAGGGAATTGAACTCAGGACCTCGGGAAGAGCAACCAGTGCTCTTAACCACGGAGCCATCTCTTCAGCCCAACATGATACATTTTAAATGGGAGGGATTCATTCTCTAAGAACATTTGGATCTTGAGAGCAGTCCTGAAAACAAGGCAATGGTGTGACGCCTTCAGAATTCTAGGGGAAGTCATTGCTCATCTAGATTTCTGTACCCAGCTGTGGAATCAGGCTGTTTTACAATAAGTTACATTTTCAAACTGAGCCTTGTTGCACAGTCCTATAATCCAAGACTTGGTAGTAAAGTTTGATGAATCAAGAGATAAAAATGTATGCATTTAAGTTTAGAAAAGTGAAAATAAGAAAAAATACTAAGAGTAAAAATAAGTGTCTATCTCAGAGCTGTACGCTGAGGGCAAAAGGTTGGGTCAGAGAAACGGAATGAATACAGCCTTCTTCATTCAGAAGTCCTTTCAATACTAAGTGGGTTCTATGCTGGTTGCTCTTTTTATCTCTTCCCCTCATTTTATTCTTCTTTTATCTTCCTTCTTTTTTTTTTTCCCCTTTTCTTTCAAAAGGTCCCCATGTATCCCAGGCTGGCCTCTGGCCTCAAACTCTGAGCAGTCTGAGGATGACTTTGAACTTCTTATCCCCCTGTCTCTGAAGAGAGTGCCGTCTGAAGCTACGTGGTGTGTATACGTGGTGTGTGTACGTGGTGTGTATACGTGGTGTATGTACGTGGTGTGTATATGTGGTGTGGTGTGTATTTGATTCTTGGAGCAGCTTTTTTTTTTTTCTATCTTTGTGACTCCAAGCTCTTTGCTGTAAGCTTTCCAGGGCTCTGTTTCTTTCTTTCTTTCTTTCTTTCTTTCTTTTTAATATATGACAAATAATCCCTGATCTGTCTTGCCCGGTGGATTTTAGAAACTTAAGTAAGACAATACAGACCAAATGCTGACACATAGACAAGCCCTCTGTGAAAATACTCTACTTACCTTAATTTTCTGGTTCCCTGCATTCCCTCCCAGGACACCCTGACCCCCTTACCTTTGAATTGTCACTAAATCCCAGTGGGAACCTAAGCCCCAGGTATGTTTGCCTGTCTCAGCTCCGATGTAGGAGACAAAGCAGAGAAACGATAGAGACAATGACCCACGCATCACATCCTTAGGAAGAGGCATGGGTGGTAAAGAAGACCCGTGTCCCCAAGGGAAGGATGTACATGAGTTAGTTACACGCCACTCTCAGCTACAGGCGAGCAAAAGACAAAATTAAAAAAAAAAAAAGAGCTTAGGGAGGGAGAACACTAGCTGTTGACCTTCTCTAAGAAGGACGGACTGGCAAACAGAAGATAAATCAAAAGAAACTTCAAACTGGTTCCATGGAGAAGGAGCTAGAAGCAGCTCAGGAAACAACAGGTACAGACTTGCTTTTTAAGAGGCGTAGTGGGTCAAAGGGCTTCGGTGGTGAAGTTCCTTGCGGCTTTCTGGCTAGAGAGGTGGACAGCGACCTCCCTCCCTCCCTCCCTCCCTCCCTCCCTCCCTCTCCTATGTGTCCGGGACACTTTCCAACCTTAATCCCCCTGCTAATGTAATAGGATCCCTTGGGCTGTACTGTGAAAACTGAGCCCGTGGTATTATTATTATAAACCCAGCTACCTGCCACCCACAGGTGTCTTGCTGCACCTGTGGGGCTGGCCAGCTGCCCACACACCTAGGCACCTTCACCCTTCGCCCTGTGCTTGTGCGGATGCCCCAGCCATGGGCTACTACTGAGCACTCCCTGGTGCAGGTTACTTGTTTAAACACAGAGATTGTGCTGTCTGCAAAACACAAGCCCAAGCCCTGTGCAGGCTTCAGAGATATGTTTGGTCTCCAAGGAAGACACGTCTATTAATGAAAGAGGGGCGGGGCTGGCAAACAAGGAAGTGAACTAGGTATGTGGGGTGGGGGGGGAAGAAGTGAGCGCGGGCTGCACATGGAATGAGTAACGTCTTGAGTTTATACATGGAAAAGCCTCTCTGTGGTGTCACGCAGGCCTGAGTGCAGGTGGGCACCAAGATCAGGTTATTGGTAAATGGAAATAAGTACTTTTCAATTACTGGAATGTTTTAGTCTCAGAGTTCCCGTGAAAGAGAGTAGGAAGGGAACTCTCTGAAAATCAGACAGTCCTTTCTGAGAATAATATTTTATCGGTAGGGGAACCCTACAATTAGTGTTAATGTTAGAAAATGACTGGTGATGGGCGTTCCAGAACAGCAGCCAACACAAACGGACACTAGCAAACAGACGCACCATCTACCTCCTGTCTACAAGCTGTGAGCGAGCACACAGTGACCTGTGGAACCACGACGCTGATGAAGAGATTGTATTTCTAAGCAGTCACAACACCCAGGCCTTGTACAGGTGCAAAACTGCTCCAAGCGCTTGGACTTGAGGCCTCTGACCACTCTCTAACAGTCTCCTCAGAAGAATGGCGTGAGGGGAGGGACCCATTTTCTTCCGTGGCGGTGGCTGTCCACCTCTCTAGCCAGAAAGCCGCAAGGAGCTTCACCCCCGAAGCCCTTTGACCCACTATGCCTCTTAAAAAGCAAGTCTGTACCTGTTGTTTCCTGAGCTGCTTCTAGCTCCTTCTCCATGGAACCAGTTTGAAGTTTCTTTTGATTTGTCTTCTGTTTGCCAGTCTGTCCTTCTTAGAGAAGGTCAACAGCTAGTGTTCTCCCTCCCTCCCTCCCTCCCTCCCTCCCTCTCTCTGTCTCTCTCTGTCTCTCTCTGTGTGTGTCTCTCTCTGTCTCTCTCTGTGTGTCTCTCTCTGTCTCTCTCTGTCTCTCTCTGTCTCTCTCTGTCTCTCTCTGTCTCTCTCTGTCTCTCTCTGTCTCTCTCTCTCTGTCTCTCTCTCTCTCTCTCTCTCTCTCTCTCTCTCTCTTTTGCTCGCTATCTTGACTGTATTCCAAAGTCCTTTCTCTAGGAAATAATGAAAGAGCTGGGCAAGGTAGCTTCCACAGTAGAGAAGGAGGCTGAGGCATGTGGATTGCTACAAGCTGAAGTCCAGCCTGGACTGCAGAATGAGACCCTGTATCAAGAAAAGGGAAAGTAGGAAGGGGGGAGGAAGAGCAGCAATAGCAGCAGAACCACAGCCACCACACCACTGCCGCCGGGCCATGCTGATTTAAACAGTTTCCATTTGATGAGAGAGGAGAGCTCTTGTTTTCTGGCAGTCTGTGCTGTCCCAGGTTGTTTTCTGTTCAAATAAAGGCACAATTTTACAACTGAAAAGTTAAACATTCTCTAGTTACCTGTCTTTTCCACCAAGCTATGGTCTCCTAGTGAAGATAATTTGCCTTACAAACTTCACCATGTACCTTAAAACTGTCATTGGCCGGGCCATCTCTGTAGGTATCTAACAGGTGCCGGTGCATGAAGGCAGCAGCATGGTCGCCCAGACACCTCTAAATGTCACTAGACCTGCCTAGGTCCTTACACACAGAACAACTTTTTCTCTCTGATTTTCATTTATGGCAAAACCTCTTCCTCCCGGGCCACCTGAGCAGCTGGAAGCCAGCTTGCTGCTGCTTCCTTTCTCGTCCTTTCAAGACGGCTCATTGTGTAAGTTCAACTGCAGCAGGTCTCGTGACTCTAGTCATACCTGGTGGATATGGCCCAGACTTCTCTCTAGTTTTTAGCGTTGTTGCTCTTTAATAGTTTAAGTGAAGTGCTCCCGACTCTCCCCCATCCCAGCTGGGTCCCCTGTGTTCTTCACTGCCACATAAGAGCTATAGCTTTTCCAAGAGAAATACCCAGAACCCTCCATGTAGCAGAGTATGTCCCTTTCTGACAGTTTCCCATGAACACATCCCTTCCTGAAATGCACTGGCACTCACCAGTCCCATAAGAAAATTATTAACATCTCACACTAGATGAGAGTTAAATGTTCGCATTCCTGGTTCATCTAGTTGTTTCATCTTGCCTCAAGTCAAAATGGAAAATACAATACTTTTTATTATTAAATCAACATTCCAGACTATGATGCTTATGTGGCAGAAAGAGGGGGGTTGTTTTTGTGAGTGATAGACAAGGCATACATTAAGATGAATTTGTAATGGACACAAACGTGAAATTAAATAAGAGTAACTATCACCATAAATTAAATATGTTATCTGAATACAATGAACGCATAAATACAAGCCCTCAGAACGTTAACACTGTCTACTTTCTCTGTGTCACCACAGAAGCCGAATGACCGTGACCACAAAGTGAAAATAGCACTGGGAAACGGCTTACGGGGAGATGTGTGGAAAGAGTTTATCAGGAGATTTGGGGACATTCACGTCTATGAGTTCTACGCTGCCACTGAAGGCAACATTGGATTTCTGAATTATCCAAGAAAAATCGGCGCTGTTGGAAGAGCAAACTACCTGCAAAGGGTTAAGTACACTGAAAACACGAGCGCGTGCAGCTGGCTTTCAGAATAGACCCCTTCAAAGCTACGCCATGATGTAGCATCAGAACCGTGTCCCATCAGTGCCACCAAGAGAATCTTGCCCATTCTCTATAATGGCGGCCTTCTGGGTTCACCTCAGACTCAGCAAGTCATTTCTTTTAGCATTTGAAATCTGTATGATGTGTTCCTCCCTTCGCTCGTACCTGAAAAACTTGGTTACCCTTTTTGTAAATTTACCATACACTGTGGAATGCAGTATTTCCCTTTAGTTGAGATGTGCACGGAAATCACATGGGGAATTCTTTATACGTACAGCTGTAGGTTCCCAGCCCCCTCCTACCTTTGGGCTTGGTTGTTTTGAGACAAGGCCCTAGTGTTTTGTAAAAGCTGTGCAGGGTTAATTAAGACCAGCAGCCCAGATCTTCAAGAGAACCGAGATGTTCTGCCCGACACGTGTGTCCTCCTCATAGGTCCATCAGAAAGATGGATCTTATTTCTCTTCCCTCTCTCTGTTGTTCTATAGCCTGGGGACTCTGAAGAGTCTGGTTTCTTGGTGGTCAGTCAGTCAGTCAGTCCAAGGATAAACCATGGATATTGACCCTCCATTGGCCTGTTGTCATCATGCTTCTGACTAGAAAATAGCCACAGCAGAGCTCTGAGATGGCCTTTGACCCCAGGGACTGACCAATGAAGTATGAGAACAGTAGTCTATATTCTAAGCACTGTGGTTCTGAAAGGCAGATCCGACTGGTACCTCATGCGAGCTGAGTCTCCTAGGAAGTTATGTACATTTCTTAGGCCTCAGTTTGATTATCTTGAAACAGAGATAAAACAAAAGATTGAGCCTACCAGCTAGCCCAAACTCAAGGTTAATAAGGAAAAAGATTTGCTGAGTAATTTATGCAAAATCCCTGCTCTGTGATAACCCTGGGCTTAATTAAGCCTTCCACTTCTTATACTCTGGTTGGAGCACAAGGCATTCCCAAGTCCAAGGGTCCTCCCCAGCAATGGCACCACACCCCACACTGTGCAGCTTACTCCCTGACCTCCAGACCTATGCTGCCTCTAGTTATGTATAAATTTTTAAATGTCAATAAAGCAAAATTTTGAATTCCACAATGTTTGTCATTGACAGGAACAGCTGCCTTGCAGGTGTTCAGTAGGCACGTGTCAGTGACACCACCCTCAGCAGAACAGATAGTTCTACCATCATGACAATCCTGCTGAGCCACCCTGCGATAGGCTGGAAAGTTGGTGTCAGGCCAGTGTGACTAGCACAGCCATTGAGATCAAGGCTAACCCCAAGCAAGCTGGTGGTGTTGCTACTGTTGGCCTCAGAGAGAGGACTTTTATGGAAATTTGTTTTCTACCAAACTTCTCCTTACGCATATACAAATGCACCACTAGCCTTTGCTTTCTCATCTATTGGTTGTCCTGTCTTTATTGTCATTTTTTCTACATTAAACAAACTCCTTTAAAAAGGAAAAAGAGAATACTTTTTATCAAGGTATCTTAGCAGTTAATGTGGAAAGAAACATTAATTACAAAGGCAAGATTTTTGTTTTTCTTATAAATTAAATTAGTGTACATTTGATGTCCAAAAGTGCCACTTGGGTTTTTGGTGGTGGTGGTATGGATTTTTGTTTTGTTTTGTTTTGTTTTGCCTTGCCTTTTGAGACAAGGTTTCTCTGTGTAGCTCTGACTGTCCTGGCACTTACTCTGGAGACCAGGCTGACCTTGAACTCAAGAGATCTGCCTGCCTCTTCCTCCCAACTATTGGGATTAAAGGTGTGCGTCACCACCACCAAGCGTCACTTGGTTTTAATGAAGCTGAGTTTGAAGTTGGCACATTAAACACAGCTAGAAACTATATCAAAATACTGTTATACTTGCTGGTTTCCATAAGGAAGGAAAAATAATATGCTTAGTGTTATGCTGGTATAAATTCTTTTGCTGTCACACTATATTAAGATGGAGTCTGGTGCTTGTGCTGTAGTTGGTTTTAGTTGTTAGTGCAGGGACTGAACCCAAGACCTTGCACAGTCTAGACAGGCATTTACCACCAAGCCACAGCCTTGGCCTGTTAAAAAAAACTTTTATTTTAGAATAAACTCTTGCTAAATTTCCCATACTTCAGCACCCCTACACACATATACACACATGCACATACACACACATGCAGACGCATGCACACACGCACACATACACACACCAAGTAGCTGGGATTATAGGTACATACCACGACACCTAACTGTGATAGCCTTTTAAGAACTTCATAGTTATGAGCTTGAAGTCATTTTTGCTTTGATCCTTAGATATATTGATTAGTGTGTCCCTGGGGTTGAAGGTACCAGCCGTCTGATGGTAACATAATAAGACACGATTAAATAAGACTATAAATCCATTTGTAATCTGCCCATCAAAAGAGAATGCTCCTAACAGTTTTATTTGTAATAGACCAAAACTAGAAATAATCCAAGTATTCATAAAAATATCCATTAACAGAATAAGCATAGTATATTTATACAAGAGAAAATTGAATGTCGACAAAAGTGAGCCTGTAGGGCTGGAGATAGGCCCAGAGGTGGGACGCTCACATAGCTTGTGCAAGGTCTGGGCTCTGTCTTCGGTACCCTCCACAGCAACACCACTGAGAAGAGCATCAGCGTGGGCTCATGTCCCGCAGACACAGTAACTGAAATAACACATACAGGCCTACACTTCCTTGCTGGGTTTTAAATTGATTGGTGGTGATAAAAGTCAGAATGGTGGCTAGCTAACAAGGGCAGAAAGTAACTTGCCTAGGGAAATGAAAATGCTTTCTATCTGAATCTGGGTGGTAACGGCAGATGCAAAATTCCACCCATGCTGTGCACTGAAGATTTGTTGTATGGTATGTGTTATTCTTCTCGCACTCTTTGTAATAACTCAGCTGATGTGCTCAAAGGATATTTTTCATTTTTGTAGAAAGTTGTCAGATATGAGCTGATTAAGTATGATGTGGAGAAGGATGAGCCCATCCGTGACGCAAATGGATACTGCATCAAAGTCCCCAAAGGTACTACGGACCTGTTGTGCAATTAACTGTGTGCACAATTATTCTAAGCAGCATTTAAGAACTAACATAGAATTACCAATAAATATTATTAAAATTAGAAGGACAATGTCTTTATTGAAGTGGTCACACAAATATATATATTACAGAGAACGCACTGGCTTACCTTAACCTATAATTATACCTTTAAGCTGGTTGAGCACTTTGCTTGTAAGGTACTTTGTGGAAAGGTCTAGACATCTATGGCTACAAAGCCTTATGTGGGCCTTATGTTTATGTTTCTACCCACTATGCATTTGTCTAATTATGTGTAGGAGTCAGTACTAAATGAAAGATAGTAGTAAGATGATTATAATTAGGAGGCCATGCAGGTTACGGTTTTGGTGTGTGTGTCTGTGAGATAACGCGTGCACGAACAGGATCTGTATCTGCTCCTTTTCTTGCTGCTGTAGTCAAACGAGTGACAGGAAGCATCTTGGGGGAGGGAGAGCTTGTCCTGGCTCACAGTTGAAAAGACACAGTGTGGTCTCGTTGCATACACAGTGAGGACACAGAGCACAGACAGGACATGGAACCCTATAGTGAGGCTCTACCTCATAAAGGGCCCCCAGCCTTCCAAGTAAACATCACCAGCTGGGGATCAAGTTCAAGGACACAGGGGGGGGAAGCACGGGGGGCCATTTCACATTCAACCACAAAATGGTATGTATGAATATGGATATAAGAAATGACACTTGTACAGCCAGCTTATTCCCAGTGGGCCATCAATAAGCTATCAGTTTAAGGATAAGGATGATAATAAAATGTGCTTATCTCTTCACCAAAAACAAAACAAAACAAAACCCAGTTTACTCTCTTCTGTCTCAGGTGAGGTTGGACTCTTGATTTGCAAAATCACACAGCTTACACCGTTCAATGGCTACGCCGGAGGGAAGGCTCAGACAGAAAAGAAAAAGCTCAGAGACGTCTTCAAGAAAGGAGATCTGTATTTCAACAGTGGGGACCTCCTCATGATCGACCGTGAAAACTTCATCTATTTTCATGACAGAGTTGGAGATACATTCCGGTTGGTGTCTCTGAATTATTGAACCCAAAACAAAATACTTCGCACGCTTTGGCCTGTTCCTCAGTCAGAATCAGATGCCACTTTCCCAAAATGCTTCCGTCCTTTCCTGTCTCTTACGTGCGATTTCACCTCCTACGTTCCCAGAGAGTAAAGAGTAAAAAACAGAGTGTCTCTCTATAGCACAAAAGAAAATTAAAGGCAGGACATCTCTTCCTTGTTTCTGGAGCCTGAAGTCCACCCAATGGCTCTTTCATGCCCCGCATATTTAGTGGACGCTCTTAGGATAGCCAGGGATTTTTTTTTTCACATATTTCTAATCATACAGCTTTTTGCTTTTAGATTTAAAATAAGTGCAAATTAATGCGAAGTTGATCTGGCTGAAGAAGTGGGAGGTTCAGAGCCTTCATCCATCTCCAACCAAATGGTTTCCCACAAGACCCCCAGGCTAGCATAAGGAAGTTTGGGAGTCATTTTGGTCAATGGTGACATGAATTTCCAATGATAGCTAAGTCCTCCTGCCCACAGCAGAGGCTTCCTTCCTGTGTGGATTCGCTGAGATAGGAATGCCCCAGAAAGGACCCACTGCAGTGTCTGGTACAGGTCACCACCCTTGAGTGAGTGAACCAAGCAAGCGTGGAACTTGGCTGACTGCAGTAGAAAGAGCAAGGTTAAATCAGACCCATGTTCTTGGACTCACCACAGCCCTGGCCACCAACACTAACCCCCTCCTTTTTTTTTTTTTTTTTTTTTTAATTGGCTTACAAAAGCAATAGATTTTTGTTTGAAAAAAAGAAGTCCCAAGTTAATCATTCTTTCGCCCATTTCCTGAGAGTCTAGTTGGTCCTCAGCACTAACTCAATCCCTAACGTTGTCTGGCCCAGGGACCCATATGCCACCCTCATTAAGAAGTTACTTTGGGAAGCTGAGGACTTAGCTAATACAGCGCTTGCCTTGCAAGCACAAGGACCAGAGTTCAGGCCCCAGGACCCACATTTTAAAAGCTGGGTTTGATGGCACATGTTTGTACTCGAACCCTGGGAAGGCAGAAACAGGCAAATCCCTGAGCTGGCTGGCTAGTCAGCCACTCTGACCAATGTGTTGAGCTCCATGCTAGCAAGAGATCTTTTCAAAAGAGTGGACAGTGCCTGAGGACAAGCATTCTACGTTTTCTTCTGGCCTCCACATACACATGCGCATGCACACACGCACACATGCATGCATACATAAAGGTGCTTTTCAGAGATCTAAAGATTATTTTTGTGAAACCTCTAATTTTTAATTAAATGAAAAATAGCACCTAGGTAGGCCTTAACATTACAATCTCTATTAATAAAAAACTGCATTTTTTTTTCTTTTTTAGCTAAAGGCTTTCTTATGGTGAGAACTTGAAATATGAACTTCTGCCCCCCAAAAAAAATTTCACTAGGTGAATTAAATTAGATATTAAAAAAAGAAAAGTGAGGGGCCTAAAGGAGTTAAGATTCATTTCTGACATCCAGGGACTTTCTTAACCAGGTCTGGATTTCCCATTTGAACACAATGCTCTCTATTATGTTCTGTGTGACGAGATTGAAGTCGCACATTTTATTATCTAGGTCTGTACCCATTTTGCTTCGAAGAGAACGCTACAAATGAGGTGAGGGTTTTAGGAGCCAGAGTGGGAGCACCAGCCACCTCACCAAGATCTGAAAGAAACACTAACTAGAAAGCAAGTGTGGCCTCGGCTAACCCTGCCTCTTCTCTCTCAGGTGGAAAGGAGAGAACGTAGCCACCACTGAAGTCGCGGACATAGTGGGACTGGTTGATTTTGTTGAGGAAGTGAACGTTTACGGAGTGCCCGTGCCAGGTATGGAGAAGACGCTATGCGACCATAAGGGTAAACCGAGGTCTGTCTTGCTTTTTCCTGCTGCCAGGACAGTGAAGCGATAGTCAGCCTCCAGGGGTTAGAGAGTGACTCTCTGATTCCACTGTCAAGGCAATTCAGTACATCTGAACTGGCCTGCCTCTGCGTTTTAGCTGCTGCTTAATTTAGGGTTCTAAGGCTGGGGAAGCCTCCTGGCTCCTAGGTCTCCATTTGACGTACCTTAAGAGTTTGAGGGCTGCAGAATGGCCTATTGCCTCTGAAGTCAGAGACGCAAGGAGGAACAATTACGGTCTCTAGGAAGAAAGCTGGGAAGGGGCAGATTTTGTCCAGGCTCTTCTTGTAGGGCAGGTTCCTAAGAGCAGGCCAGACTCTGAGTTTCAGGGTTCTCACGGAGACACTGAGGGAGCTACAGATCTGCCTTCCCAGCAGGGTAGAAAGAAGGTTCACTCCAACACTGCTGGCTGTTTCACAGCTCCCTCAAATTGGGAATAATGCTGCCTGTTTCACAACTCCCTCAAATTGGGAATAATGCTGCCTGTTTCACAGCTCCCTCAAATTGGGAATAAT
>OU015742.1:22227839-22241596 GCA_907169655.1 Acomys percivali | reverse complement strand
TATTCAAAGCTGATTTAAACACAGTGAAAATGTCCTAGGATGTATGGTAATCGGGCAACATTCTTACAGCAGCCAAAAGTTAGGGTGAACCCTGAAGTCCCACCCAGCTTTAGATTCGCAGTGTCATCCTGACCACCATCCTGCACTCTGGCCACAGTAGACAGCAGGTCCTCCTTTTGCACCAGGGAAGAACTGCTAGTTTGGGACCCAGAATGGAGGCATCACACAACAACAGTCCGGGCTCTCTCTAGAACTTCCGGTTCTCACTAAACCTTTCTGTGTTGATGAAAATATCCAGTGGGGCCGGGTGCGGTGGCGCACGCCTTTAATGCCAGCACTCGGGAGGCAGAGGCAGGTGGATCTCTGCGAGTTCGAGGCCAGCCTGGTCTACAAAGCGAGTTCAGGACAGGCAAGGCTACACAGAGAAACCCTGTCTTGAAAAAAACCAAAAAATTAAAAAAAATATATCCAGTAGGGTAGCCAAAAGTCACAGCGTGGCTGCTAAGTATTTAATATATGGGTAACACAACAGAAAAACTAAATTTTTTCCCTTCACTTAATTATAATTGATTTTGGGGCTGGAGAGGTGGCTCAGTGGTTAAGAGTGCGCCTGCTCTTCCAAAGGTCCTGAGTTCAATTCCCAGCAACCACATGATGGCTCACAATCATCTATAATGTATGTAATCTGATACCCTCTTCTGCAGATAAAGCACTCATATGCAATAAATAAAATAAATAAATCTTTTTAAAATTATAATTGATTTTTAGTTTTAATAACCTTGTATGTAGGCAGTGGTACATCTCCTGAGAATGGACCAGGACTGATCTTTAGCCCTAGCCTAAACCTTCTTCCTGGAGCTGAATTAGTCAAAGTCAATCCCTAGGAGTCAGTGCAGAAGCCTAACAGGCCCACCTCCCTAGGCATCACCACAACCAGGGCGTGGAGTACGAGCCAGCCAGTCAGTGCAGTATTTCTGCTGCACCAGCTCCCACTGTAATTCCAAGAGCAGCTTACTGGGGACATTTAAGGTCCCTGAGACAGGTATGCGGCACCCCTTAAGAAAAAGGGTCTGGCGCCCTGCCTTCCTCCTTTGGGTCAGAAGAAAACTGAATGAGGAGGCATGTTGTTGCTGTTGTTGTTGTTGTTGTTGTTGTTGTTGTTGTTGTTGTTTAGAGCAGTGGATAAAGGTACAGTCACCATGGGAGAGATTTCAAACTCTGGGGCCCAGGTGACCAAAGACAAGCTCGTTCTTCCTATCTGATTACAGCTAAGTAGTTCAGGGAAGTGAACGCGGGCTCCCACTGGGTCTGCTGGATCAGGGAGAAAGTACATTAATACCTAATTACCACTGTCCTCACAAGCAAACAATAGTAATTGTTCTAATCACCTCCACTAAGGGCCCTGCTGTTGAGATCAGTTTTCTCTGTGCAGCCTAAGTTCCCTTGAGAGTGCTGGGCAAGAACAGAAGGGCAAGAACACAGCAAGCAGCTCACCCCTGCACCCATCTTCACTCTCCTGCCATACAGCCTCTCTGAATCACAGAGAGGCAAAGCTGTTAGGAGCTTTGAGTGAGTAAATAACTCTCAAAGGCAATATTTGTGCCCACGGCACAACAGACCCAAGGCTGTAAACCAAATGACAAGCCCAGCTCTGTTATTCACGACAGTGGAGCAAGGAGGGGTTTAGTTTGGTTTGGTTTGGTTTTTCAAGACAGGGTTTCTCTGTGTAGCCTTGGCTGTCCTGGTCTCGCTTTGTAGACCAGGCTGGCCACGAACTCACAGTGATCCACCTGCCTCTGCCTCCCTAGTGCTGAGATTAAAGACATTTGCCACCACACCTGGCTATGGAGCAAGGAGTTTTTATTGGAATCAAAAAACAAAAGAACTGGGCGTGGACAGCCAAGGCTACATAGTGAAACTCTTGTCTCGAAAAACCAAAAACAAACAAATCAAACCCCGCCCCCCAAAAAAACTATTCCCTTTAGCCACCAGCTCAGTCACTGTCCTACACAGTTACTAAGAGTAACAATGTAAGGACAGGATTTGAAGCCTAGTTGCATGGACCAGTCTCTGATGCTGCCTACTCCCTGCTGTCTGGCCTTGGACAAGCTGTTGATGCCTTTAAATCCCAGTTTCTTCATCCTTGAAATAAACATCTGCAGCTCTTCATAAGACTGTTGCTGTGGTTAAATGAGAACACACTGAGTATAGGTCATGGCAAATATTGAAGAGTTAACAAAGATCTAGCATTAGTTTTATTGCTTAGTTATTAATTAATATTTCTAGCAATAGCATAGTGGCCATAGAATAATGTGGACACTCATTTGAAATAAAAATTGGAAGTATTCATAAACAAAAAACAAAAACAATGTTTGTCATTGTCACAGTTCATAGGTCTTTTACCTGGC
Source organism: Acomys percivali (assembly GCA_907169655.1). Lineage (NCBI taxonomy): Eukaryota > Metazoa > Chordata > Mammalia > Rodentia > Muridae > Acomys > Acomys percivali. The sequence continues at coordinate 22,239,188 of OU015742.1, read as the reverse complement.
AGAGCCTCGTGAATGAAATTACCAGCTAATGTTTTCTTACTCTTATTTCCAGATCACGAGGGTCGAATCGGGATGGCCTCGATCAAGATGAAAGAAAACCACGAGTTTGATGGAAAGAAACTCTTTAAGCACATTACGGAGTATCTGCCGAGTTATGCGAGGCCTCGCTTCCTGAGAATACAAGTGAGGAGAGTTCCCAAGTTCAAGTCTCCCCCAGGCGCTCTCTTAGGGAACCATCCCCTTCTTCTGTGGTGACCGCGTTTGCCCAGTTTTTTGCCATATGCACAGACAGAGTTCAGGAAGACGTGCTATAGTTCAGTAAGGATAGGGAAGGACCAGAAAGAACAAACAGAAGCCCCATCCCAATCTTTTCCTCCCCAAATGGCAGGCCAACTTACTCACCTCAGAGTCAGTGTTTGGTGAGGTGTCAAAGTAGAACTTACCCAATCCTCCTGGTTTTAGTTTACTTTTCTTACTTTCTGTGCCGGGGAAAGCACCAAGACATTGCTTACACTAGGCAAGCATTCGGCCACTGAGATCCATCCACGGCCGTGTTGTTTCGAGTTTTGAAGAACACAAAGTCTGCTGAGGTCCAACACCTTCCTATAGGGCAAGTTTGAGTTGAGCATCGTCAGTAACTTGGAACTGTCAAAGTGTCACCGGAGTTGGTTCGGTCCTCCCATTTGAGGACTTTGAGCCCTGTGGATATGTTCCTGAGGACTTGACAAGGTCTTAGGGTCCTGAGAAGTGTTGAGTGTGTAAGGCTACTTCTATTGATGCTCATGAAAGGCTGATAACATGGAAGAGAGTCTTTAGCCAAATAGACAGACTGGAAAAACAGATGCCCTTGAGTGTAAATGACCCCTCTCCCTTTTCCACTCACAGCCAGGATATCCCACCTGAAGCTTCTCTAATGCCCCCTCTCCTCAGAGTCTGCACACTGTTGGCAGCTGTGCACCCCACATGAAGGTTCTAAGGTGCTGAAGCGGTGGTTTTCAACCTTCCTAACGCTGCGACCCCTTATTACAGTTCTTCATGTTGCGGTGACTCCCAACCATAAAATTATTATCCTTGCTACGTCATAACTGAAACTCTGCTACTGTTATGAATCACAGCATAGGTACCTGATGCACAGGACAGCTGATATGGGACCCCTGTGAGGTCGTGACCCGCAGGTTGAGAACCTCTGCTCTGAGGAGTTAAGTCTCTTATACAGGCCTCTGTGTGGACCTTCTGCACGTGGGCGGTATGGACACATGCTCCTCAGCTCTTACAGGAACAAAGGAAGGCCACGTGCTGCCAGTCCCCACCATCCCCACCCTATCCCTGCACGCTGACTTACTGTAAAGCACAGCTAACATGGAAATTGTGTGATCTTTTGCAGGATACCATTGAGATCACTGGGACTTTTAAACATCGCAAAGTGACCCTGATGCAAGAGGGCTTTAATCCCACAGTCATCCAAGACGCCTTGTATTTCCTGGATGATGCGGCACAATCATATGTGCCCATGACGGAGGACATTTATAAAGCCATAAGTGAGAAAACTCTGAAGCTCTGAATATACCCAGGTGGCTAGCACAGAACTTTTCCAGAAAGAAACCCAATAGACCTAGCATTGCCACTTCATATAATCCAACTTTAATTTGACGAGTATAAGGTGCGATATTTTTTTTTTAGGAAAGTATTCATTAAAAGGACAGGTCTTTTTTTTTTTTTTTTTAATTACACCTGAGCCTCTGCAAGATTTAGAGACAATTATTTTTCAATGTGTGCCTGCCATTTGTCCTTGCAAACCAAGCTTCCTGGAAAGAGGGCTTTATTTTTTTAAATACATAATAAACTGTATTAACTCTAATGTATGAGATATCTTGGTCTCTTGTGTGCTTTCTCTATTCTAAATGCAAACCCCACAGCAGTTGCTTCAAAACACATATCCTACTCATCTTGGTAAAAAGTAGCAAAGAAGAGGGAAGGTGGGCCAGCAATAAGCAAGACAGTGGGAATCCAGCTCCAGAGCAAGGGGCTTGCCTTCCCTCCCATAACCATCCTAGCCACTATGCAGACATTAATCAAAGCTGAAATGTCAGCTTAGTCCTTAAATGTGCAGTCTTGGTTATTTTTCTATTGCTGTAACAAAACACCATGACCAAGACAACTTATAAAAGAAAACATTTAATTTGGGGGCTCACAGTTCCAGAGGGTTAGAGTCCGTGGCCATCATGGTGGGAGCGTGGCATCAGGCCAGGTGGCCATCATGGTGGGAGCGTGGCATCAGGTCAGGTAGCTATCATTGTGGGAGTGTGGCATTAGGCCAGGCAGGCATGGTGTTGGAGCAGGAGCTGAGAGTTCACATTTGATTATAAGCATGAGGCAGAACAAGCGAACTGGGGATGGGGTGGGCTTTTGAAATCTCAAAGCCTGCACCCAGTGACATACCTCCTTCAACAAGGCCACACCTCCTAATCCTTCCCAAACAGTACTACCAGCTGGGCACCAAGTATTCAAAAGTATGAAAGGCATGAGGGTGGGGGCGGGGGTGGGGTGGGGGGGGTAGGAGGGTGGGAGGAGGAGTCATTCTCATTCAAACCACATCAGAAGACTAAGTCTGACATATCCTAATTCTGCATTTAAAAGATGTTCAGTCAGGTTAGGGGTTTCTGTTTTGTTTTTTGTTTGGTTTGGGTTTTTTTGTTGTTGTTGTTGGTCAGTGCAGTTAGGTTTGGTTTGGTTGGGTGGTCTTGTTTTTCGGTTTTGTTAGTCGGGTTTTGTTGTTGTTTTAACTACATCAAGGGTTAGACGGCCATGTGCCCTCAGGATCCACACAGAATCAATTGCTGAAGGCATGAGAATGGGGACAGCCACTACTCCGACTGACATATAGAAACTCAGGTCAGATTCTGACAAATTCAACAAAATACAGACTGGTTTTGAGGCAGGGTCTCACTGTTGGCCCAAGTCATTCTTATTTCATCATCCTCCTGCCTCAGCCCCTGGTCTTAGTCAGAGTTTCTATTGCTGTAAAAAAATAAAATAAAATAAAATACCATAACCAAAGAGCAAGTAGGAGAGATAGGGTTTATTTGGCTTACACTTCCATATTGCTGTTCACTAATGAGGAATGTCAGGACAGGATCCTGGAGGCAGGAGCTGATGCAGAGGCCATGGAGGGGCTTTTTTTATAGAACCAAGGACCATCAACACAGGGATACCACCAGCCACCATGAGCCAGGCCCTCCCTCGTTGATCACTAATTGAGAAAATGCCTTACAGCTGGATCTCACGGAGGCATTTCTTCAACTGAGGCCCTTCCTCTCTGATGACTCTACTTGTGTCAAGTTAACACAAAGTCAGTTAGTACAGCCGCCTTATTGCTGGGATCACAAGCCTGCACTACCACACCCAGAAATCTAGGTCCTTTGGATGTAATCACCCAACTGTTGTGAAACTTCCAAACATCTCAAACAAAATGTATAACCATGGAGCAGAGAGAAGCCTGCTGTCCAACGGCCATCCCATTCTCACATGCACCTGCCACCCAGCCTCATGTCTCCCAGCAGGAAACACATTCCACTCCCCGGGCAGTCTCCTGAGCATGTCGGCTCAAGGATATGAAGTCTTTTGCCCAGGAGGACTTGGGACCTTGTGAGGAGTTCCTTGTCCCTACACTGAGCTGCCTTCCTTCCTGAGTGCAACCCCTTTACTGCCACAGGTCTCAGCTAGGACAGTCTCAGAAGCAGGCCCATGGTCGATGCACTCAGGATGTGTCCTGAACCTTACTTAGGCCACCACAGCCACTGATTCTACATCCAAACAGTGAGACCCAGGTCACCCCTAGACTGCAAAGAGGAAGCAAAGAATCCTTTCTAGAGGGCATCCTCAAATGACCAGGAACTGTTCCCAGGAATCCTGAAAAATGAAAAGAGTGGCCGCTCTTACCCCAGATACGTTACTAAAAATAATGCTGGGGACATCTCTAAAACTCGTCCCACTGTTGTTCTTAGATTTATTTCACTTGTATGGATATTTTACCTGAATATACATATGTGCACCATGTGTGTGCCTGGGGCTCCAGGAGGTCAGAAGAGGGAGTCTGATCCTCTAGAGCAGGAATTATGCAAGGTTGTGAGCTGCCACATGGCTGGTGGGATCTGAACCCAGATCCTCAGCAAGAGCAGCCAGTGCTCTGAATGACTGAGCTCTCCTCTCTATTATTATTGTGGCTTTTAATCCCAAACAATGAAGATAAAGTTGGTTTGTAGAAGGAAGCAGCCTTGTTTGAATGTGATGTCTAATTGAGAGGCAAAATGAGGAATCAGAGAAAGATTTGACAGGATAGGCTATGTACTCTCCCAAGAACAGAGGGGAAAGAGAAGAGGGGTACAGAGAGAAAGGGAGGTGACAGTCTTGCTGAGAGAGTTTTATAGAGACAGGTTAAAGAGAACAAGCTGGACACAGGTGAAGATGGAACAAGCCAGAGAATGAGAAGGAGCCAGAAGATTAGAACAGATAGCTAGAGGTAGTTTGAGGCCAAGCAGAGCAATTCAGTCAGAAGCTAAGAGAAACCAATTTGAATCAGTCAGCTCAGAGAGGAATTTGCGCCAGAACAGCAGAGTTGAACCAGCCAGCCAGAGTTCAGAAAGAGCTAGAAAGGGTGCGCTTATTCACCAGTAAGTCTCGGAGGCTACAAACATTCTAGGCCTACGTTAGATTGCATGGAGGCTAGAAGCTTCTGGGACTCGGCCTAAGTTAGCAGATGGAGACAGTAGCCTCCCAGACAACAATTACATCAGGCAACTAAAAGTTCTTTCTTACACCCATGAAATGAACTCATAATAATTGTTATTATCTGCAAAGGCCTCACAAGATGGAGCCTGTCAATATTTTGTTTGGGATAGGAAAGGCTCACAAAGCCCCACCCCTCCCTCTTTGAAGATTTATAGGCAGTTGGTGATTGCTGGAGGAAAAAGACATTTTCTTCACTAGTGCAGCCACTGTCCAATGTTCCTGCTTCCATAAGCTCTCTGACAGAGAAATGTAAAAGGCACTAGCTTAGAAGAAGAAAGAGATCATCCGGAATGAGGGGGAGGCCAAGGGGTAATGAGAGGACCATGATCAAAATGTACATTGTATGTATGTATGTATGTATGTAGGTATGTGTATATGTGTGTGTGTGATGACATAATGAAACCAATTGTTATATATAACTAAGGTATACTAACAAAAGGTTTAAAATTTGTGTCCATAGAAACAGCTGCACTAGTTGGCTTCATTTGAAAGCACAAGTGGGGGTGTTTAACTCCAGCAGGTGACATTTGTACTGGGTCCCTGAGTAGAATGGCACATGAGCCCAGGTAATGTGGGGATGAAGCCAACAACTGTTACCTCTGAAATGGAAGCTAATGGGAACTGATGTAAAAATAGAGATGACCTAATGCAATGTAATAAGAAGATGATTTAATAGGTGTGTTTCCTGTCCCATGTCTACATGAAAGCATTTAGTGGGGACTGATGATAGAGACACTCTTAACACTAGTGTGACCTAGGACCCTGGGAGAGCAGGTAGATCCTGAAGAACAGATCACTGAAAGACCCTTGAACAAAGGTCAGGGTTTGTACATTACAACTCTTGGTCATGGCTCATGGGCTGCATGGACTCTGTAATGAAGCCGCTAACACGAAAGGCAGTGTCACCCACAGAACCGTGCAGTGTTCTAAGGGAGGTAGGCTGATAGGCAACAGGGTTCTAGTCTAGACAGCTTGGATGCAGGCCTCAGGACACACAAAACGTCAAATGGAGCTGCGTGTATGGTTGGTCCTGTGTCCCACTCCCATTGCCAGCCTCTTTTGACTCAGCTTTTATACATCCATGAAGCTATAAGCTCTGTGAGCAGAGGAGACCGTGTATGTCACTCAATAGTGACTTGTCAGTGCCTGGCACATAGCAGGATGGTAACTTTGTGTTGCCTGCTCTTTTGAGGACAAAGAGCTCATTAAATCATCCACATCTTACACCTGAACACAGAATAGCCTGAGATCTGGGTCCCACACACCAGAGTCGGAATCAGAATCTGAATTTCTAACAAATTCCAATGTGAGGCTGTTTGTGTTGATTAGGAGCCATATACAGGGAACAACTCGGATAGAGAAAGACCACATTCGCATCACCTGGGGTGTTTAATAAGCCCCAGACCCCAGGGCCACCCCTTAGTAACTAGCCCAATATTTCTGGGAATGAAAGACAGGAGCCAGCTTTTTAAGATTTCATCTTTAATTGTCTGTCTGTCTGTCTGTCTGTGTCTGTTTCTGTAGATATGAGTCTGTTTACCTGAGGAAGCCAGAGGTGTGTGGTCCACTGAGCTGGAGTTACAGGTAGTTAGTTGTAGATCTCCTGACATGGTGCTGGAAACTGAACTCAGGTCTTCTCCAAGAGCAGTACATGTTCCTGACCACTGAACTGTGTCAGCCCTAGGATCGGTGGGGTTTGCTGTTGTTGTTGTTGTTGTTGTTGTTGTTGTTGTTGTTGTTGTTGTTTTGGGGGTATTTGGTTCATTATTGTTTGTGGTTATTTGTTTGTTTACCTAGTTTGTTGGTTTTTCAAGACACGGTCTCTCTATGTAGTCCTGGATGTCCTGGAACTTGGTCTGTAGACCAGGCTAGCCTCGAACTCACAGAGATCCGCCTGCCTCTGCCTCCCAAGTGGCATGAGCTACCATTGCCCAGCTGTTGTTTTCTTTTTAAGACTCTTCATGGCAGCTCACAATTGTCTGTAACTCCAAGATCTGACACCCCCACACCAACGCACATAAATTAAAATTAAATAAAATTTTTTTTTAAAAAAAGACTCTTCCATCAGCAGTTTCAAGACAGTTTATAAATTAAGTCACAGAGCTTCCCATGAACAAAGCAGAAGCTACAGTGTTAACTGAGAGCTGATCAAGAATACAAACTGGTCTGGAGAGATGGCTCAAGGTTAAGAGCATGTCAGTTCTCCCAAAGGTCCTGAGTTCGATTCCCAGCAACCACATGGTGGCTCACAACCATCTATAATGTGATCTAATGCCCTCTTCTGGCATGCAGGCATTACATGCAGGCAGAACATTGTATACATAATAAATAAAATCTCTTTTAAAAAAATAATAATACAAACTGCTGGCACTGGTGCGGAAGCACTCAACTGTAATCCCAGCACTCAGGAGGCAGAGGCAGGCAGAGCTCTGTGAGTTCAAAGCCAGCCTGGTCTACAGAGTGAGTTCCGGGACAGCCGGGGCTACATGATAAGTCCCTGTCTCAATAACAAACTTTCTTCTATGCTTGCTACCAAGGGACTCTCCAATTTTACTTTCTCAGAATGAAATTAAAATCGTCAGCCTTCTGAAAAGCAAGAACAGGTATTGCAACTCCAGCACGCTGTTTGCTCAGTCGCCGAGGTTTTGGGGTGTCAAGTAAGACAGAACTATGCTTTATTTCAGATATAAGCACAATTTATTTCTAGGGAGTATTTCACGGTACAAGCTTAACAGTGATGCCACCACCTCAGCCCCTTCTGTCCAATAAGCCCCAGCAATCTTCTGGAGCATGCTGCTTTAAACTCCCCAACTTCAGTCCATTGTAGGTCATGAACCCCCTTTGAGGCTATGATCAAAATTAGGGACTTGCTCCCCTCGAGATGCACACACATACACACACAGAAGCACACGCACTGCACACAATTTTGAGGGGTTCATGAACTCCCTGAAGCAGCACATCTCTGCATTGAAGGCTCGCGTCTACACCATGGCCTGCAGAGGGCAGCAGGGCAGCTGGAGGGCACACTGAGAGTTGCACTCGGGAAAGCTGGGGACGCTGTAGAACTTGATCAGCTTTTTGAAGGCGCTTTTCTTCATCATCATCATTTCTTCCGGAAACCGGGAAAAGATTCTGGCCCGGAAGGAGCCTCCGTTCTTCACTGAGCCATCTGCGGGGAGTGACTTCTGAGCACTCACAGGCACGCTGTTGCAGCTGAGGGACCGCACTGTCTTCTTCTTGCTCTGTACTGACAGGTAACTGAACAGGAAGGATGACAGCTTGTGCTTGGTGGCGTCTGGGGCCTCTTCCGAGAAGCAGTCATCAAGGGCATCCAGCGGAGTCTCTGCATCATCGCAGCTGCCTTCCTTTCTCACCACACTGGCCCCCAGCTGCTGGGGCTGCTTGATGATCTTCCGAGCCTGAGCTGGGTCATCACCTCCCTCGTTGACAGACTCCAGGGACAGCCCACTGGTCAGGTCCCTGGAGCCTCCGGTTGGTGGGATGAGGTTCTCAGCCCGAGGGCTTGGCTGGGAAGTGCAGTGCTGGCTCAGGACGAGGTTAGCGGCCTCTCGGATGAGGTTCCAATCTCTCAGGATGTCATCTTTGGTGGTAAACTGGGACGTCACAGTGAAACGGATGATCAGCTTGTCCTGGATAGTAGCATGGATGAGGAAGAGCTGGCCAGCTTTGGCTATTTCCTTTAACACACTTTCTGTGAGACAATTGGGACCCTGTATGAAAAACAAAGAGAATTGGATTCTATACCATGGTGCTTAAAAGCACGCCCTGAGGCGCAGCATTTACTGGCCTGAGAGAACCATTACCCATTCATCTCTGGAATAGACGCACCCTTCTCAGGGAGCCACGGAAGTGTGCATTACCTTAAGACGGAAAACCACCAAACCAAGGTGTCTCTTAGCAGGGATTTCAAAGGCAGGGTCACTTCTGACCAGAGACTCAAAGTATTTAGCCATTTCTGTACCCTGGGATTGTAAACATAAAGAAAAACTGTGGTTAACAGGCAAAACCAAACTGCATCCACTTTCCATACCACTCAACAACTTAGACCAGTGACACAGATAACTCCTGACAGCTGTGTGGCCTCTTCCCCATCTGATCACACTCATAGTCAAGCTGACAAACCTCTACTGTTTCTCTTTCTGTCATGTCACACGCACCCAGAGACCTTGTGTCTCCAAGGCCTCCTTCAATTAGGCCCCAAACTCAAAAGGCGCGTGCTCTATAACTCAGCAGTCAGCCTCCTGTTCTGGCTTCCCGGCTTCCCTACCAGCCAAGGGAGCCAGAAAGGGCCCGACTCAGTGCCCAGAAAACAGAGCAGGCTGTAAGCTGAGCCATAGCCCTGCCTCAGAAGTATCTACTGACTTCCCTCACCTTAGTGCTGTCTTCACACTCCATAGCTCAAAGGACCTCCCAGCCCTTTCACTTCATGGGGAGCCTATATTTCATATAGCATTACCACCTATGCCATGGGGGAGAGACTTGTGCCTAGTTAACGGGTGAGGAGTTTCTTCATGGGGTGGTAAAATGTTCTATAAATAGCAACGCTCATTTGGTACTGAACACAGATAATATCATACTATCTTGTACACTAAAACACAGTTGTTTCAGATGCTATGCAGATTTATCATCAAAAATTAAAGGCTTCATACCCTATTGACCTTTTACAAAGTTTATATGAGCTCTTAAGTTTTCCTGTGGTTTTCTTGAGTTTCACGCTTACATAGAAGTTTTAAATAAAGGATGGGGCTGTGGCTCAACTGGCAATCTGCTAGGCCACTGTGCACAAACTTCTGAGTTCGATCAACAGATTGTGGGAGGGTTGGGAAGGTTGTGGCAGGAGGATCAGAAGTTCAAGGTTGCCAGGAGTGGTGGTATATAATGGGCTTTCATGCCAGCACTCAGGAGGCAGAGGTGAGTGGGTCTCTGTGTGTGTGTTCAAGGCCAGCCTGGTCTACACATTGAGTTCCAGGCTAGCCCGGACCACATAGTGAGACCTGTGGAGGGGAGGGGGATAGGGCTAGGGATTGCAGTCTGAGACCAGCCTGGGTTGCTTTTCTCTCACACAGTCCCCGCTAAGTGATTTTTTTTTTTTAGGGGCTGGAACTCCCACCTGATATTCTGTTTTAGAAGACGACAGGAGCTTCAGCTATCATCCTTGACTGTGAGGAGATGGTGCCATTGGAACCGACCTCTCTCTGCTCCACATTCTCTGCCTTCTCTTTCACACTCTCACCAATGCCCCCATGAGCTTTTCTTTTTCTTGAGAAAGGCTCTCATGTATCCCAGACTGGTTCAAACCCACCATGTAGCCAAAGATGATGCTTCTGCCTCCACCTCCCCTCAGTTAGAACTACAGTCATACACCACCAGGAGACATTTCAGCAGTACTGGGGCTCAGACAGGGCACAGGGAGCCAGCAGTCTACCAATGGAGCTACATCCCCACTTGGTCCCTAAGAAGTTGTTATCTGCACGTCCTAGGCCCTGTCAGGGACAGCACATGAGCTGTACTCCAGCTCTTTTCTATGTCCGGGCTTCATGTCTGACCTGGCCATGGGTCTCTCCTATAACTCTTTTCCCTCCAGGCCCATTTCCACCTTATCAGAAATCTCTACGTCCCATTCATATGTCCAGCTCATATGTCCTAATATAGCATCTCAGGTGCAGCCCCCTCAGAGCCCACCTTCTTAGGCATCCTCACTTTCTTTTTTTCTTTTTTTTCTTTTTTTTTTTTTTTTTTGTTATTGTTGTTGTTGTTGTTTTGATTTGGTTTGGGTTTTGGTTTTTGGTTTTCAAGACAGGGTTTCTCTATGTGGTCTTGGCTGTCCTGGACTCGCTTTGTAGACTAGGCTGGCCTTGAACATCACAGCAATCTGCCTGCCTCTACTTCCCACGTGCTGGGATTAAAGGCCTGTGCCAACACTGCCTGGCTAAGGAAAATGTTAAAGACAGAAAACAAAACACTTTCTAAAAGCCAAAGGAGGGTGACTCTCCCAAGGCTTGGGTGGCAGAAGGTAATTCTCCTGGGTGCAAAGACTTCCTCCTGCCGCCACATGCTCCTCCCTCCTATGAGGCAAGCTGTTTACAAGACAAAAGAGAGGCTGTGGGAGAGGAGTACACAATACAGGTCTGTGTTCACTACAGACCTCCCCCCTACCCCCCACCCCACCCCCGAAAAGAAGGAATAAGACAGTGCTGCCAACCAGTGTTCCTACACACCAGCCAGGGAGCCACAACAGCCATAGCTCAATGTGGAACCACTACTTTTTGAAATGATGCTTTCTTAAAAAAAAAAAAAAAAAGCCAGCTATCCCCATGTGTTCACACATGGGGATACATGTTACAATGACAGGGTTCAGTAGCTACAACAGAGACAGTAAAGGACCACCGCGTGTGTGTGTGTGTGTGTGTGTGTGTGCGCGCACACACACACACACACACACACACACACACACACCATCTGGCTGTTTACAAAAGTTTCCCAGTCTCCTGCAGGTGATGGGATGGGACATGGGCAATGAATGATAAGTCATTGTCATTA
>OU015742.1:22211489-22227829 GCA_907169655.1 Acomys percivali | reverse complement strand
AAAGAAAGAAAGAAAGAAAGAAAGAAAGAAAGAAAGAAAGAAAGAAAACTTGTCTGATGGAGGGTCACAAGGACCTGTGTCAGCCAGCAGAGGGCATCAAAACCTTAGGAAAGGACAAAATCATTGCCGCAGCCTGCTCTACCCTGTCCTAAGGACATTCAGCAGATGGGAGGGTGATCAGAGCTCCTTCTAAAACACCCTGGTTTTTAGACGATTGTGGTTACACTGTGCTGCATTGGTAAATGCCTGCAGCTTAAATGAAGACCTTCCTTTCATGCACACTACCTGTTGTGCATTTGCTGCCAGGATGCTGTTGCTAAGTGGCGGCCGTGCCGTGGTCCTATCAAGGCCTCACGGGCCCCTATGAAGTTAGTGCCACGTTCTCAGTAGACTCTCAATAGTTGCCCGGGTTACTACAGATGCATTTCAAGCCAAGTGCGCTATGTTCGCCTATCAACCCTTTCACTAGCCACGTGATGTACTATATGCTTATTTACACCCCAAATCTCACCTAAAATGAGGGGCTCATCTTCAAACTGAAGAGCAAATATGAAGAACCTGCTTTCCTAAGATATGGTACTGCTGAGAGCCTAAGTATGAGGTGCAGGCATCCAGAACCCCACAAAGGGCCCTAGTGTCTCATCCCACTCTACAGAGCTTCTGCACCGCCTGTGTCAAAGAAAGTAACATGAAAGCAGTTTAACTGGGAGCCTCTTCCCCACCTGAAGAAATGGTCCACACTCTCCTGCTGGCCAGTAAACAAAGCAAACCAACAAAGATGGAAAAAGAACCTGATCTACCCGTGACGAAGAGAACATATCTGGGAGGAAAACAAGCCAGAAGGACTTGGGAGTTGTGAATCTTCTAGGGTTTTTACTTTTTCTGGATTTCCTTCTGTGTGCTTGCGCACAGCTTTTGAAAGCGAGGGAATCCAATGACAGACAACGCAATGAAGTCCTAGAGTGCAAAACCTCAGGGTTCAGCCGACAGTCCCCATCTTAGAAGCCACAGGCTGCCCACTCCTGGAAACTCACCATGAAGTCAGTGGCCTCACCAGAGTTGGCATGCCTGAGGTAGACGGGGTCCACGCTGAAGGTCTGCTGCAGCTTGTACTTGTCCTTCACCCTGTGGGTTTTCAAGCAGGTATCAGTGGCTGAGGTCGCTCTAAGGAAGCAAAGCATTTATTTCCACGCTCAGCACTCCACTCACCAGAACCCGGTGCAGTCAAAGTGCACCATCATCCACTTGGAAGGATTGAAGGTGAAGGAGTCGGCGTACTCGATGCCCTCCAGGAATCCCCGGAACTCGGGACACAGAAACGCTGTACCTGCATAAGCGGCGTCGATGTGAAGCCACAGCCCCTCCCTGGCACCTGAGGAAGCAAAGGACCATTTGTAGAGGGGAGGCAGCCAAAAGGCGCCGCTCACCTGGCCAGCACCGTGGTAGACTGTAACGAGAAGACCCGGAAACGGACGACAGACTTTGCTAAAGGAGTCGCAAGGGGGCGAGATGACAGGGTATTGGTATAAAAGGGTGAAGCGAAAGTGGGCACTGCTGCCTCCTAGTAGATAGGTAAGTGTTTTCCCACTGGGCAGAGGGTCGCTACATCTTGGGCTTCAACCTAGAACATCCTAGCACAAAATCCAACAGTTCTAAAGGCCAGAAAGCAGCGTCAATGCCTCTGACACAACAGTCAGAGAGACGTCCGTCCTTGGTGGGCTTCTCACTGGAAATTAAGCAATTCCATCTGGGTTTTCTTCTCCATCTTACCCATGGCGTGGTTTTCCCCTCACCTGCCCTTTTCCCTCCCCAGAAGCTGAAGAAAACATTTCCCTGCACTTCACTCACTCTGTTTTAAATACATGCTGCTTTGAATAAACTGCAACGTTGTAAATGAGGGGATGTGAAGACTCTTCTGGGGTTTGGGGGTCCCATGTCCCCTAAAGGCTTGTCCCATGGGCGAGGCAATTCTGGAGGTGACACCTTTAAAAGGTGGTGCCTCTTGGGAGGTTCAGTACCTTGAAGAGGTAGTGGGGCTCTGGTCTCTTCCCCCTCTCTCCTTCCCTGGCTTGTGATGTGGTGTTGGTTTTGCTCCAACACACACTCACATTTGGTGCCTCACTCTGGGTCCAAAAGTGACAGGGCCAACTGATTATAGACTGGAAGCCTCCAAAACTGTGAGGCAAAATAAACCCTTTCTCTTTCTAAGTTCATTATCGGAGGTATTTGTTATAGCAATGGAGAACTGACTGGTGCTTCTGAGGACGGAATGCAACATACAGAATTTCTGCCTTTGATCTCATCACTAGGAAAAGCCCAATGACCAGTGCTGCTGGAGAGTGACTCTCGTGATCTTTAGTGGTTTCCCTCCCTCCCACCAAATTGACCAATAAGAATAATTCAGTGGAACTGGTTTCAGGTTCTCATTCTAGCAAACATTTCAAATGTTATCCTTTATCTTCTTAGTCACTAAAGACACATACTTACAGATGGGGCCCAGCTCTGACAGCTTGTCAAACGCACAGACCCCAGTGGTCCCTAGTGTCGCACAGACCTAGAGAGAAATAAAGATTCACATGACACATTGAGCCTCAACAAAGACACACACACACACACACACACACACACACACACACACACACACACCATCTGCCATCTGCACCCCCTCACCGAGAACAGTGTATACTTCACACTCTATTTTTATCATAACTTGCTGTGAGAAATCTATTTTACACAGTAACCTATTCCATACACACGTACATTTAGGTGCCCATCTTTAATCCCAGCACTTAAGAGGTAGAGGCAGGTAGGTGTCTGTGAGTACAAGATCAGCCTTGACATAGTAAGACCCTATCTTAAAGAAACAAAACAAAAGCGAAAAGTTTCACAAAACAATGCGTACTCTGGCTGCATAAATGCAATTGAATATTTTCCTTTTCTTTTTAGTACTGGTTACAACCCATAAATTTTATTTCATAAGACAACAAGAAATAACACCTCGAGCCAGGTGTGGTGACACATGTCTTTAGTCCCAGCACTAAAGGCTTTTTAAAGCATTTTCTGCCTCTGTTTGCAGCACATTACTTACTAGGATTCTGTCAAAACCCCTTGCTTAGCCTGGCGTAGTGGCGCACGCCTTTAATCCTAGCACTCAGGAGACTGAGGCAGGCAGATCTCTGTGAGTTCAAGACCAGCCTGGTCTAGAGTCCAGGACAGCCAAGGCCTCACAGAGAAACCCTGCCATGAAAAACAAAAACAAAAACAAACAAAACAAAACAAAACAAAAACACGCTTGCTAACAATGATCTTGAAGATATATTCTGACTTACAAAGACAGGCACCAAGCCCTGTTGCTTGTCTTCCTCGATGGCTTTCTGGAGAGCTTCTCCTCGAAGTGAGAAGTTGTCATCCACAGGAAGGGATCTGATCTTCACAAGGGAAATCAGGCCAGCCTTCTCCACGGAGGAATGAGCCTATGTGGAACAAGGAAAACAGTCAGCAACGGGCTGTTGTGAGATGCCTGTGACCAGGAATGGCCGAAGACCAGGACTGAAGCAATCGATACCCATGTTTGAAGTCAGCATTCGTTATGGTTCCTGAAATCAACCCCCCATGCTCCAACTTCCCTGACATCCAGGGTTCACAGGTACAGAAGAAAATTACACGAGTACTAACGAAGGCTCCCGAGGCCTAGCCCTGACATGAGGGTATGACCTGTCAAGCAAGTTACCTGGTTAGAGGTGTAAGCAACAAGCCGAGCATTCAGCGAGGATTCATCAGCATCGGGCTCACGCTTTTTCATTTCTAGGATTCTGCTCTTCCTTGCTGCCAGCAGGGCAATTAAAGTGGATTCGCTGACCGTGCTCTGTAACGGAGAGGGATTTTCAACGCGTGCAATCACTGTTAGTAAGGAAATGGGCCTCTCCTTCCCACAGTGCCTCCCGCCTCCTGGATTTACATACGTATTCCTGCATCCTGAAAGCAAGTTTGCACCTAATGCCAACACCTCTCAGAGTGACTACAGAAACAAGGAAAAGAATGCTCCAGAAACATGCGAGAGATTGTTCCATTTCTTGTGGATGTGTGTTTGCTCACCATGTAAAAATTATTGAAAAAAATGTATACTTGGGGCCAGAAGTATATCTCAGTAGTAGAGCCCATATTTAGCCTACACTCAGCCCTGTGTTTGATCCCATTGCAAATAGAATGAGAGAGAGAGGGAAAGATGGGGATGGAGAAGACAGAAGAGACCTACAGTTTTTCTCTGATGGAAATGGAGTTTGAGTCCACAGGCACCCTAGAGAGAGTGCTGGCTTGTGCAGGAGGCTGGTGATTTTAGTCTGGTGTTGTTTTCAATGGTTCTTGTCAACTTGACTAACATTCCTTCTGCAAACTCATTTCTATCCATCAAATGAAAAGCATCGCTGGGCGAAGAGACGCACAACTTTAATCCCAGCACTCGGGAGGCAGAGGCAGGCGGATCTCTGAGTCCTAGGCCAGCCTGGTTGACAAAATGAGTCCTGGACAGCCAAGGCTACACAGAGAGATCCTGTCTCAAAAAATGAAAAAACAAAAACAAAAACAAAAAAAGCCAGGCTGGTGGCTCATGCCTTTAATCCCAGTACTCGGGAGGCAGAGGCAGGAGGATCGCTGTGAGTTCGAGGCCAGCCTGGACTACAAAGCAAGTCTAGGACAGCCAAGGCTGTTTTGGAAAGGACCTTGGGTTCAGTGCCCAGCACCTGTGCGATGCCTCACAACTGTCTATAACTCCAGTTTCCTGATCCAATGCCCTCTTCCAGTCTCCACAGGCACCAGGCATGTGCATGTTAGATGTACATGCATGTGGGCAAAACACTCATACACATAAGATAAGTAAATCTGGAGTGATATACAAAGAAAGATGGCGTGAGGTAAAGGACACTCCGTGGAGAGCAGGAGAATTGTGGGGAGGGATTTGCCTTCTGTGCTTTCTGTGCTCCGCCCCTGTGTGAGATGGGATGTCATCATCACAGTCACCTGCAAGATACCGCCCCCGTGGCTGCTGGGATGGTGGTGCAAGAAGTGCTCTGGGAGGCCCAGCATCTTCGCCAGCCAGTCCATGACATTCATCTCCAGCTCTGTACAGGCTGGGCTCGAAGCCTGAAAGAAGGAAAGGACTTCCATTTGCACTGACCCAAGGCACTGGGATGCCACCACCATCCCCAGAAATGCCAGCATCTCTGGCGCAGTATCAGGGGGAACTTCTGTACAGGAGGGGTCATGGCCAGGGGTCCCAGGATGCACACACCCATTCCACCCATGCTACTTCCTTATATCAGCAAGGGAAGGAATGGGGGCTTTGGATCTATGCTGCCCTCAATGAGGTCTGTTGTCTGCAGGCTCCATTGAGAAACAGCCCAGGAACGGTTGGCATGAATTTTCATCTCCAAGTCCCTAACACACCCAGCTGATTTCCTAAAGCCTAAGGGAAATTGTTTGCTTAAAAAAATGACAATGCTCTTTCCAAGATAACAGCCCGAGTCAGACTCTCCTCAACTTCCCACACACTGCAAAAGTTCAAGGTTAGGAGATAAGGGTGTTCCGTGACGCTTCTGGCACCACTGAGTAGAGCTAAGAGCGTATTGGTAACTCTAGAGACAAGAGCCCCGGGGAAGCTGTGACCCAACAGGCATCAAACTGCCCCGTTAAGGTCACAAACTGTAGAAATGACCAGATCTCTGCTCAAATCTCATGAGAGTCTGTATAAGCTCTGTGAATTTAGGAAGATAAACCACTTAAACCTCAACTTCCTCCTCTATAAAATGGGGCCGGGACTCGTGACTCTAAAGGATTAGATAAGATCATTTATATGAAGACAGTTTTAGTAATGCAGACATTATGATATGTTTTAATTTTCCATCAATACTCAATTATTAATATTTCATTGGATACCACCCCTTTCGGAGACAAAGAACAGAAGACGTCATCTGTCCTGAAATGCTATGCCCCCAGATATGAGTAGTTACAGCCATTTCTACTCACCCACGTGAATCCTAAGCAGTTAATGGCATCAGCCAGCATATCTCCTAGCAGGGATGGCCAAGAGTTGAGAGCCGGATAGTAGGCGTGCATGTGGGGGCTCTGCCAGTGCACCACCTGAAGACAGAGCACACAGTTGGCACCAGGAAAGCCCTCTTATCCTCTAGAGAGCATCTCTAGCAAAAAGAAACAACTCTAAAGATGGGGAGACACTTTTCAGAGAGGCAAGTGATACATTTCATAAGAATAAATCCCAGCACTCAGGAGGCAGAGGCCGGCGGATCACTGTGAGTTCGAAGCCAGCCTGGTCTACAAAGTGAGTCCAGGACAGCCAAGACTACACAGAGAAACCCTGTCTCGAAAAACAAAAACAAACAAAGAAAAAAATAAATCATTCTATCTCTGACAAGGACTTTCTTGCATGCTTTTCAATTACTTCCCCCTGGCAGGGTTGCCTTGGCCAGACCACCATGGGAAAGGATGTGCTTAGTCCTGATGAGACTTGGCAATCTGGGGTGGGTAGGTGGAGGGGAGGCTCTCCTCTTCTGAGGGGGAGGAGAAGGGGGATACGGGGATAGGGAGGGAGGGAAGGTGGGACCTGCAGGAGATGAGTGAGGGGGGCCATGATTGGGTTGTAAAGTGAATAACTAAACAATTTGATTTAATTTTTTTTTTAAAGAGAAAAGAAAAAGACTAAGTCGTTCCTTACTGTTCTTTCTCTCCACTCATCAGTAGAGGGAGGACCTTTGTACATCAAAAAGGAACTAAGAGAAGAGCAGTAACAATTGCTACAGTAACACGGATGTGGGACTCTCAAAATCCCCACACTGATTCCCTGCCAAATGTAAAAAGGAAATAGAAACTGAAAGGGTTAGGGCAAATGGCTGTTTCCTCTCAGTTCTGGCCAAAGCTTCTGTTGTTTTATGAATCACTGAGTTCTCAGGGAAGACCTCTCCTGCTGGTCCTGCTGGTAGTCACCTACGGATGCTCTAAGCCCTTGGCTTCCCAGTGGGAATGGAGTCAGGAGACGTAAGGACAAAGAAGAGAGACTAGCCCAGAAGTGTGGGAGTCAAACTCTAGGCTAACCCTGAGCCCACAGTCCGAGACCTAAGAAGGGTCTAGGGAGAACCCTCCACTGAGGGACCACACACTCTGGTCCATCTCCTCACCTACTTTTGCCTCTGAGTGAAGCCACGCCCTCTGACTTCTCAGGAGGACATGACCCTCAGAACCCTGTTGATTCTTAGAAGACAACCGCCCGAGTTTTTCTTCGAGAGCCCTTCCTCAGTGCCTGCAGCCCACAATGATCCCTGAGCCCAAGGCACACTAAGTCTGAATGTTTCTCCCAGTAACAACCCAGTAAAGAGCATCCAAGTGGACCATTCTGTTCTGTGTGAACACAGCGCAGACACTGTTTCACACAGTACACACAGGAGAGCTAGAGTGAGGTCCAGGGACACAGGATCCACAGCCATCCTTGCCCTCAGTCAGCTCCTTGTGGGCACACTGTAAAGTTCAGGCACTTAAGCTCCAAAGCCCCATGTTTTCCTCACTCAACTTTGAGATCCGTTTTCAATTTTTCTTACCGATGGTCTCAAAATATGTATACACTTCAGGCCCTTATAAAAATCAGAAACCTCTCCTGTGGCTCCCTAACATGAAGTAAACCCTGCGACTGTCAAGGAGATGAACAAGAAACTGGCCATTTTGCAAGGTGGTAGTATGGACAAGGAGCTAGCCGCTAGGTGACAGATACACCACACATCCTGACTTGACCCTCAGCAAGCCTCTTCCTTCACTTCTCCACAATAAGGAAACCAGCAGGCGGGTCCAGGATCCCCCACCTCCCATGTTCTATCACACTTGATTCTCACAGCACACCCACGAGGTCCAAGCGTCATCCCTGTTTTACTGATGAGAAATGCATGTGACAGAGAGAGGTGGCATCTCTCAGTTTCTCAAACACCATGCAGGTCCCACTCACCCAAACACACAAGCAGAGGGACCCTCCCTTCCCTCCCTCGGTGTCTCTCACCTTTCTCTCTCTCTCTCTCTCTCTCTCTCTCTCATAGTCTTTCTTTTTAATTTGTATAACCTGCATGTGTTGTGTGTAAACATGTGTGTGTGTGTCTGTGTCTGTGTCTGTGTCTGTGTCTGTGTCTGTGTGTACCTTTGGAGATCTGGAGGAGTCAGTTCTTTCCTTCCACCACATGGGCCCCAGGGATTGAACTAGGGTCCTCAGGCTTGCCAGCAAGGTCTTTTCCCCACTAAGCTTGCCTTTTTGCTTCCTCTTTTGCTCTTACTTTCTTGCAAAGATTGGAATTAAAGCAAATTGATTTTTTCCCCCTTCGAGATGTGTAGGAAATGGAAGGGGAAAAAAAAAAACATGCAATTTTCAATAAGAAGAAAAAGAGCCAGTTGCTTCCGGGCTGGCTCTTGGAGGGTCAGCAGGTCCTGGAAGATGAGAAGGACAATTGGGCCCTCGCTGTGCTACGTGATGGCACTTGGAAACAAGGGAAGGGTTCTACCCCGTGGCCTTATCAAGATGCAGTTACCAGCTCTTGTAAAAATAATCAGATGAGATAATCCAGCAGAATCCTTATCACGGCAGACAGACCCGCCAAGTCCAGAAGCGAGCCTCCTCAGCCAGCCCACAGGAAACTGTTGTGACTCCCCCCCATCCGCTGCACTAACAGTCGCTCTCTGTCTCACTCCCGATTACACTTAGTCCCTGAGGCAATGGCTTCACAGAACGGAACTGGCGAGATAACCTTAACAAGAGCTAGGCCTCTGTAAAGCTGCACTCAAAGATGCTCGGGAAACAGTCTAGATGGCCAACGTGTCCTTTTCTGAATCTAAGCATGTTCTCCTCCTGGCTTGTAGACACAGCTGTCACATCTAAGATCAAAGCGTTTGGGGGGGCTGACGGGAGCAAACGTCAAGTCAACAGTGAGAAGAGCTTTTAGAGACACAGAGCTCAACAAGGAATGTTCCAGAAAGAAAGACTCGGGGTACAGTGGGTGGGTTTATAAAGCCGAGTGTTGCCAGGGCTAGTTGGGGGGCGGAGGGGGCGGCTAGCCACTTGCCATAAAGGTATCCAAGAATGGGAGGGAAAACAAAGCCTCTAGGGTTAGACACCTCAGGCTGAAATCCTGGATCTGCCACACAGAACCTGGAGCAAAATAATGAACTCCTCTGGGCCTCGGTTTCCTTGTCTGTCAAATGGGTCCCTGAGAGGATTAAATTAAACAGCTCATCCTGGACGGGTGCATCACCTGTGTAGGGCAGGGAAAGGAACTGGGGTGATGTTAGCAGGGTCACCCCAGAGGAACTACTCATGCCTAGTAACTAGGAATGCCTTCGTCAGCCAGGACAGTGAGTTCAAGGTGAAGTCTCAGGCATCAGCCAGCTTCCATCTGTTTCCTGTCCAAGCCACTGTCACCTCAGGCTGCTCTGTCCTTTCCTGCCCCTAAGAAGCAACTCAACCACCAGGCCTCCCTGGTAAGGAGGACACAGAGGACCGAGTAGCTGTCTGCTGGGCTCGTGGCTGCCTAGGCCTTCTAACCTGGCAGGAGATCCTGGGGACTTGTACTCCACCCGTTTGGTGAGATTTCAGAGATAGGGTACAGGAGTCCCCGGGCCTGCCTATTGAGATGCAGACACTGCCCCTGATCTCTGCTCGCCTTCCTGGCTCTCCAGTTACCCCTTTTTTCAAACCAGTCTTCATGTCTCCATCCACCTCATTAGCTGAGCACACTTCTGGCCTCTGCTCCTCCCTATCAGTATTACAGGTCAGCCCTAACCTAGGAAACCTACTTCCAAACAAAGACATAGCCCTCCCCTCCCAGAAGATGGGCTCTGATGGCAGGATGTCCTGCCACACGGACTCAAGTGAGGATTTCTCAGGATGCCACTCATGCCCATGTACCCTGAAATCTGGAATCATCCCTGCAGTTGCTATATCTCACCCCAGGCATGATGATTCGTTCAATGTCCTTAAAGATGCTGTCCCAGCTGTCGGGTTCCTCTGGAGCAGTCATAGGCAACTGGGCTCGCAGGTACCCAGGCTGTACATTTGGAGTCACCCGCCTCTCGCGCACCGTGCTCAGGTACTGGTAGATGTAATCCACCATCTCTTTTCCTGGATGGAAGTAGAGGAACCAGGTCACATTTCCTTGGCCTGTCCATGCCTGTCCCTTTTGGACCCAGATAAAAGACTTGGTGAAAGGAGAAAGATCCATGGGGGGGTGGGGAGTAGCCCTGATCCCCAACAGGACCTTGACGGTGAGGGTGTAAATGAGTGATAGAAAGAACATGTGGAGGCGGGGGGCGGGGGGGCGTGGTGGTGCACGCCTCTAATCCCAGCACTCAGGAGGCAGAGGCAGCCGGATCAATGTGAGTTCAAGGCCAGCCTGGTCTATAAGAAGAGTCCAGATCAACCAAGGCTACACAGAGACACCCTGTCTCAAAAACCCAAAAAGAAAAAAAGGAAGAACACATGAGAGAACAGATGAAGAAAGGAGAAATCTGCAAGGCACAAAATGTCAGCGCCAAAGTAAAACATTTCTCTCCTTCCCCCCTGACCTGCAATGTCTACTATCTCATTATTTTCCTCTCAGAAACAGAACAGCTGCTAATTTCTTACCTTAAAGTCTCATAGCAGAGACTTGGTGTTTTTTTGTATCTTAGACTGGTTACACACACACACACACACACACACACACACACATACACACACACACACACACACACACACACACTCACATACTATGTTCTTTGTCATCACAGATGGAAGCTTCCACATCCAGCTCTAATAAAAGGAGAAAATTAGACTCATAAAAATCAGCGCTCTCTGATTTTTGGGGTTTTTTTTTTGTTTGATTGTTTGTACTTGGGACCATCTTCTGAGTGTGACTAAAACCTTAAGTTTACACGCACAAAAAAATGTCACATATAATTTCTGAGGCACATGGAACATGCCTAAAACACAACCTGGAGCCCCGACAAGAGCTCATGAATCACCCTGGACCCAAGAGATGTGAGGCCTACAGCTCCCTGATGCTGTTCCTCAGGGCTTCTCGGGTGCCTTCCATATTCACGTAAATGTACCTAATGAATGAAAACTAGGTGGGGAAGCAAAGCCACTGCGGCTCAGTGATTCCTTCTTCCTTTCCCTTTCTTCAGGGGCCTCAGGCTTCAGAGGTGCTCCCTCACGTTCTCTAACCGCCCCCTCCCCACCTTTGTGTTGTAGGTTTACAGTGAACAGCAGGAAACCCTCCCTAAACCCCACCTCCTTCCCTCTCCTTCTCCCTGCAAAGGAGAACATGAGCCAAGAGGGGAGAAGAGCAACTTGCCTTATTATTCCTTCTACATGAGCTCATGCGAAAGATCCCACACACAGAACCAGACCTAGACAGACCTGAGAAGTCAGGGGGCTTGACTCCTTCAGCCTTCCATACCCTTGGGCACCCAGCAGACATAAGAGAGCTGCCACTCATCCTATGGCAAGAACGGTCTCATAGAAAATTATGTTCCACCGCAGGTTAAGGACCCTTGCTCTCAGCTAAATGCACCACTGAAAAGCAGTGTGCTGTGCCTGGTACACATCTGCCCACCGCGGCCGCTAGGGGAGAAGAGCGGAGAGGTTCTATATAAAACAGGATTATTAGCTTCCAGCCAAGCAAGTCTAGGCAATCTGGCCCAGGATTGGAGATGAGAATATTACAAAATTATAAAGACACTCAAAATTCTCTTTCATCGCGTAGGATTTTGAAACAGCCTTTCTTTGAAGTCCATGTGCATGACAGTTGGCCTGCACTACATGGAGGAAGCAATAGCAAAGCCATCATGTCACAAGTGACTTTGCTGGCATGTCCTCTTAAAACTTCCCTTTGTGCAACTACCAGTTTCCCCTTTGTGGACAGCCAGGCCTGAAAACTGGGTAACTGTTTGGTTTTGCTTTTCATGCAAGCCTGTATACAAGTGGGGATTCTTGGAGAGTTCTCAACTAGAAGAAGAAACTACTTCACACAGAAAAACGAATATTTAGCGAGTGAAGGCTATCAAACACTTGAGATAAATACTTGAGGAATTTTTTTTCCTATTTCATAAGATAATTGAGTGGATTACAAATGCAAACGGTTTATTTTGTGGGCAGGGAGGGAGGAAACAAAACGCAAGGTACAAGCAAAGTACTCAGGAGTGGGTACAGGAGAGACAGAGAATGAGGGAACAGTTTTAAACTCTGATCCACATCCAGTTCAGGAGAAACAGTGCTGAAGCCAGCTCTCCCCGGGGTGACTCCAACACTCACCTGGGCCCCCCCAACAGCAGTTTCTGCAGCCTCATCTTCAGGGAAGACCAGCCGGATACCCACCACTCACCTCTAGTTCGGTATTCACTAGGCTGCATCATCTCCCTGGGCTCGCTCGCTCCTCCTGGCAGGCAGGCAGAGGACACTGTGGAAGGCAGCTACCAGCCTGGCTTCTTGCTCGCTATTGTCAGTGCTGTGCACTCCCTGGCAGCCAGTGCATCTCTTATTTAAAGAGTTCTCCATCCCCCTACCTTAGCCCCGCCCCCATAGCAAACAGATTACTATTGATGAAGGAGAATATGATGAGCAGGGCACTCAGTAGGTAAAAAGTGACACATGGGGCGTGGAGCTGCATTCTTCGGGTGCTTGTCCTTCTGGTAGTCCTGTGCGCTCACGGACTCCAAATTTTTCAAATCTCTTTTTCCAGAGGTCCCTTTTTTTTTTTTTTTTTTTTTTAAGGTGAGGTAGAAACTGGGGGGTCAGAGTTTAATGACAGTAATGACATCCCCTCAGTTGAGGAGAGTTTCCACAGCAAGTGGAGCTGCGGGGCAGCGCAGAGGACTTGTGGCAGAGTCGGGGGAGGCACACACATTCTGTATGGAGGAAGAAAGGCTGTCCTGTGTCAGATAAAAATCTTTCCTATGATGCCGGTTATCTGCTGCCCTCCTCGTCCTGAGGCGAGCAGTTTTCCTAACGGTTTCTCCCTGAATGTCTCTTACAAAAGGACAGCTTTTGAGAGCTACTCCTATGCCCGCGGCTTCTCAGGATAACAAAAAGGAAGCTACTTTAAGGGAGTGGCAAAGTCTTTTCCCCTGAAATCATATTCTGGGCTGGCATGTTTTCCCTGAACCCCAACACTGCCACAAAACATCAAAAATCCTTAGAGTTTCCCAAACATCAAGAGGTTTTGTTTGTTTGTTTGTTTGTTTTGTCCTTTATAGTGAGACCCCTTGGTTCTTCAGAGGCTCCTGTCTGAGGATGCTTGACCCCAAGAGTTTAAGCCTATTGTGAGAAAAAACAGAAGTCTCTGTGTAAAACATCACCTGTACTTGTGACAACAGAATTCATGGGGGGGGAGGGAAGGGGGAGGGGAGGGGACGGGGAGGAGCAGTTGCTCTGCCAAGAAATAGTTGAAAAGGGGAGGGTGGGGCTGGGGTGGAGAAACACTTAGTAGTGAAGAGCCCTGGCTCTTCCAGCTTCCATGTGGCAGCTCTCAGCCATCAGTGATTCTATTTCCAGAGGCTCTGACGTCCTCTTCTGGCCTCTGTAGGCACCAGGCATGACCATGGTACATAGGCCTACACGTCCAGTGAATAAGTCTGATTGGCAGCACTTACTCATAAAGTAGGAATCAAGCTGAGGCATTCTTGGCTGGCTGATTTGAATATCTGTGAGGGGTTTTGATTGGATCACAGTTCTGAGACCAAAGACTCAGGGAAACCCTACCTTTACCTAATTGGGGAAAAAAGCAAAAAGTTGCAGAAAGCCCTAAGAACCAGGAAGTGAAAAGGAAACTGCCAGTGATTGGCTGTCACCCTGGAGAATCCAAGCTCCTAAAACTCACAGCTCCTATATTCACTGTCTCTGTAGAGTTTGCTAGATCACAGATACCTCACTCTCTAGTGGCCTGTCACTCTGAATAGCTGCCTGTAAGAGAAACTCCTTAGCTCCTAACTTCTCCCGATGTCAGACGCAAGGTGGGCGAAATAAAAATTCTCATGGCTGTTACTCTCCCTAGCTATTACAGAAAGCAGTTTGGTAAAGTCAAGTAAAACTTAACTACCCTAGACAAACAAATCAATTGCTACTACAGTGTAGAAAGCCAACATATGAACTTAAGAACCTAACACGATGTGCTGGGACCAGAGGCAGAATCTCACGGCCAAACATTAGGCGAGTCCTGCGGAGAAGGAGGAAGAGAAATGATTGGAGGAACCAGAGGGGTGGGGGGGGAAGAGGGGGGTGTCTAACCTTGAGAACAGGGACCACAGCATCAAATCAACTCACTAGGGATCATGGGAACTTGAGAGATCAGGAAACCTGTAAGGGTCTGGCCTAGGACGCCCTACGTATATGTTTTATATGGCTTAGTAGCTTGGCACTCTTGTGTTCTGGGAGCATACAGGAGGAACAGCAAAACAGCTCTAGAACTTATGGAATGCAGCCCACTGGTTAGCATACCCATGATGGGCGTGTCTTGGGGAAGCGGAACCTCCTGAGGACTTGACGCTGTTGTGGAGCATAGCTCTGCTTGTTACCCTTATGGTCCTCATAATCCTCCTAATATATGAACTGTGTGAGGACTCTAAGGGGCCTCCAGCCGCTCACTGGGCAGTCTCACTGGCACTCACAGTAACAAGGCTTGATCTTTTCCAGGCTTTGCTGCTGGAGCAGATTAATGATTCAACCACTGCCCTTGAAAAGAACCTGCAGATATAGATTGCTAACCATAAACAGTCCCCTTGGAAAGAATTTGGAGAAATAGATTGCTTAGCAAGGTTAGGTATGATGTTTTTTGCTAGTGGCTATGATGCAGAAAATCTTAGGGAACAATTTGAAGTGAAGAAAAAGTACATTCTTAATAATAAAGCTAGGGACTTCTTGAGTTTGGTGAACAAAGACCATAGCCCTCAATTGTAGGCTCAATTTTCTTAACCAATATATTTTATTAACAACTTAGTGACTGAGCCTACGTCACTTATAACCCGACTAACCAAAACAATAGGACATGAGGATTAATGGACACAATAACAAAACCTTAAGGATATCTGTTCCGAGGAACGATTCTCCGGGTGTGAGCCACAGGATTTCTTCTGATGGAACCTGGGGTACCCAGAACCCAGAACCTCAGCAGGAGCCAGAGCCCTGAAGCCTTCCCTCGAGCAGTTCTCTCTAGGAGCATCTTGAAGTGCAGCAAAAAACAGCCAAAACTATCCCAAGTCTCCAAAAAGCTCCCCCCTCCAGTCCTGGGCTCATTTATATATCTCCTCCCAGAGTCTGGTCATGGGATCCATTCAGCTGGCAACAATTAAGCTCCTGCACAAGGTGGTTGCTCTTCTAGTGAATTAACCTCACCTGTTCTCTCACAAGACAGTTCCTATCCCACACTTGGAATCCTAAAAAAACAGGTTTATCTCTCCTTCACTGAATAGCACTGCCTGATGTGACACTTTGAAGCTGGGCTGGTGACTGAGGTGACCATTAATTTCCTTATACTTGTTTTTGCTCTCAGCTTCCTAATATGATTTAATAAAAATTATTGAGTAGATGAGCACCTTAAAGATTTAAAGTAGAAACAGCCATTTTTATATAAAAGTTTATATTTGTGATTAAGATTTTTGTAAGATTGCCTTTTAAGATAATTGATTCTTTGTAACCACAAATTGCAGCCTGACAGTAAAGAAAAAACTAGCTGAGAAGTTACCTTGCTTGGTCACATTCTGTTAATATATAACAAGCTGCTTAGTTATAAATGTATATGGGTTCTTAGAAATAACTTGTTTCTCACCCATAATATGTAAAATATTTGATCATGTGAGGATATTGGGGAACATGTTTTTCTTACATATACTCATTGTAATAGTTCACTTAAAGAAAAATAGACTGTAACTACATTGTGATTTTTGTACTGCTTGAAAGATCTTGCTGGGATATATAAGCTGTGGGGAAAAGAATGAAAATACGGGTTGGAGCATGCTTTTCAGAGTTTGTTCTGCCAGGCCTGGTGGCGCTAGCCTTAAATCCCAGCACTCAGGAGGCAGAGGCAGGCGGATCGCTGTGAGTTTGAGGCCAGCCTGGTCTACAAAGCAAGTCCAGGACAGCCAAGACTAACACAGAGAGACCTGCCTCAAAAAAACAAATACAAAAACCAAAACAAATCAGTTTGTTCCACCCACCAAGATGTGTGTACATGTATATGTATGTATGAAAGGTTGGGCTGGAATCCATTTCCATCCACCCTATATGTTAATGTGTGTGTGTGTGTGTGTGTGTGTGTGTGTGTGTGTGT
>OU015742.1:22189943-22205984 GCA_907169655.1 Acomys percivali | reverse complement strand
CACACACACACACACACACACACACACACACACACACACACACACACGCTCACGCACCAGTGCAGAGTCATAGAAGAGCTTGGCTTATCTGGCATTTATACCATGAAAATTGGTGTAAGAAAGTAAGCCCTGAGAGCCAGAGACCCAGCACCATAGGTCTTTAGAAAATGTTAAGGCCTTAATAAATAGCAATGAGTGACAACTCAGCTGAGGCACAGTGTTGTGTCCCATAGTCTCCGGCAGCACCCAAGGCTGGGAGTAAAAGTGCCACATGTCAGCTTGCCGATAAGGCATTAAACACACTCCAGCGATCTGCTCAACATGCCACTACACAAATACACACTACACGTTCTCCAGTGACTTAAGACTGAAGGGCAAGCCTGCTTGGTAGTGCTGAGAATGTAGCTTGTGGTTGGTTTTTAAAGATTTATTAGGTATACAGTGTTTTGCCTGAAAGTACCCCTACACACCAGAAGGGCACCAGCTCTCATTATAGGTGGTTGCTCTTAAGCTCTGAGCCATCTCTTGAACCCCAGCTTGCAGTTTTTTCTTTTAAACTTGGCACTTTGTGCTTTGTTTTTGCCTCACTGGAGCCTGAGGCCAGGGCCCCATGTGTATTAGAGCTAAGTATTCAACCACTGAGCTATGGCCCTGGCCTTATAATCTAGAGTTAGATCATTTAACCTTTGTGTACAGGTGGTGGAGGGGTATAGCTGTGGTTTCAGCTACCTGGAGGAGGATCAGTTGAATTCAAAAGTTCAAGACTAACTAGGTCAACATGGTGAGAGACTTCTCACCATGTTTGTCAGAGTGCAGTGGCATGTGCGTTGTGCTTAAGGCCCTGGAACTACAGAAGCTGTGGTGGGAATGTTGCCAGAGTTCATGAGTTAGAGACCCAACTGGTTAACAGTGAAGCTGTATTTTTTTAAAAAACATTTATTTATTTATTATGTGTATAGTGTTCTCTCTGCAAATACACCTGCATGCCAAAGGAGGCCACCAGATCTCATTATAGATGGTTGTGAGCCACCATGTGGTTGCTGGGAATTGAACTCAGGACCTCTGGAAGAGCAGACATTGCTCTTAACCTCTGAGCCATCTTTCCAACACAAAGCTGCATTTCAAAGTGAATTAATTTAATGGAAAACTGGAAGGAATTCACTTCCTTTTTTTTTTTTTTTCTTTTCTTTTTTTTTTTTTTTTTTGTTATTTGTTGTAAAGCAGAGGTTCTCAACCTATGGATTGCAACCCTTTGTGGGTCAAATGATTCTTCCACAGGGGCCATATATCAGGTGTCCTGAATATCAGACATTTACATTACAATTCATAAAAGTAGCAAAATTATAGTTATGAAGTAGCAATGAAAATAATACACTTCCTCACCACAACATGAGGAACTGTATTAAAGGGTCGCGGCATTAGCAAAGTTGAGAATCACTGTCCACAGAGGCTTCCCGTGGCTTCCAGAAAAGCAGCTGCAATCAGGCTGAGGCTCCACAGACCATTTCATTACACTAACTCCTATAAGGATGACCCAGGTGAGAGACCCATCACATTTTCAAGAAATCATTGGGGAGTAAGGCATGAACAGTCTAATTCTTTTCCTATGGCAGAATATGCGTGACGGGATTTAAACCAGAGTCTAAGAGCACCAAGAGCTGCTCCACTACTGAGCTCCATCGCCCACATCTTTTTTTTTTTAAGATTTATTTATTTATTATTATGTATACAGTGCTCTGCTTGCATGTACTCCTGCAAGCCAGAATAGGGCACCATATCATATTACAGATGGTTGTGAGCCACTATGTGGTTGCTGGGAATTGAACTCGGGACCTTTGGTAGAGCAGGCAGTGCTCTTAACCACTGAGCCATCTCTCCAGCCCCATCGCCCACATCTTAATGTGTGAAGAATGTGCAGTCAAAACACAAGTCTGCAACCAGGCATATGTGGAAAGGTATTTAATTGTAAAATAGAAAAAGAGGCCAGAGTACAGTCTTGACAGTAATTGGTTCTTTATACAGGTAATCTAGAGGAGCTTGGGAGTTAAACATTTCCATAAAGCAATAAAACAAAACAAAAAATAATAAAAGAGCTTGAAGTTACATTTTACAAAAAAGAATGGAATAGTCTGTCCAGCGTCCATACGTTTCGGAATTGACAGTATTGTGATGAAAGCGAGTCATAGCACGGGCCTGGAGCTTTCACTGGGGGCAGGGGGGGGGAGCAAAAGTGACATTAGACATATCTATAGCATCACTGAGTACAAAAACTTCCTGTTCTACATACAAAAGCAATTTTCCATAAGAATAATTTCTTAGGGGGAGGGGAGTAAGTCCACAAAATATTTCAGAAACCCAAATGCACTGAGTTTGCCGAAAACATTATCTTAAGACCCAGCGCCTCAAAGTGCTTGTGTGGGAACCATGATGGAAGGCACAGAGTACAGTCTCACGTCCCCACAGTGGGATTTTCAGAAGAGCATAGAGTTTGCATGCTCTTTTGCAGGTTGCTCCTTCCGGGAACACTGTTGTGGTGCCAGTGACACCAGCTGTCCTGGTGTCACTGCCTGTCAGTGGCTGGCAGAACAACAGTGGTGCCTTTGTTTTTTCTTGTTAACTTTCATCGTCTTTGTGGGAAACGCACCTAAGCAAGTGATGCATTTTAAAAC
Source organism: Acomys percivali (assembly GCA_907169655.1). Classification (NCBI taxonomy): domain Eukaryota; kingdom Metazoa; phylum Chordata; class Mammalia; order Rodentia; family Muridae; genus Acomys; species Acomys percivali. The sequence goes on along the minus strand of OU015742.1, from coordinate 22,203,315 downwards.
CATAAACATGCAGAATATGTACAAACAAAATTTTAAAAATACCTGCTTCATATACATGTAAATCTACTTGCATGTAGCTGAAGTTGGACAAATATAAAATTTCTGCTTCCTAAAAAATGTTTTCAGAGAACCTGAGACAACTTAGAAGCTGTACAAAAGTTCCTGGGAGAAATCTCCTTGCAGAGTTATTTCCAGCGTCAGTCCACCATAATTATTACACAGTTGGTCTAATCGGCAACGACCACCCTTAAAACTTCCGTTTCTGAGAAATTAAAGTCTGTACCCAAATCAAAAAGAATCCCCTCTATGTAACAGTGCCTTACTGTGGTTTTGGGATCTCTCCTCAACAATCTTTATCAACTCATTTGTAACTGTAAAAAAGGAAACAACCAAAAAACTATTTACAGAATTCAGTTTTAAATACATTTCACAAGTTCTAAAGTTTTATATTACAAGAAGTCGGAGCTCATGGCTTAAGTCCCATTAGCAATCTGTAGCACTTTCTATTATTCTCTATTCCCGTGGCTGTGTCCTTACTGTGTACAGTTCAAGACTGCATTTTTTTCTGGATGATAGGTAGAAGCAAACTCGTGCTCACAGCGGCTGCACGGCCTCCTTGCTGGTCTGCAGGCGCGTCATGGCCTCCAGCTTCTGCCTGTAGGCCTCCGCCTCCTGCTCCTTCTTAAGCAGCTGCTGGCGGTATTTCTGGGCCTCCCGGTTGGCTTCATCCAGCTGTTTCTGAAGCGCTTCTCTCTCCTAATTTAGAAAAGAAAGCCGTGGTTTCAAATTTGGCAAAAATGATATTAACATACCATGTGTCCTTCAAAAAAAAAAAAAAAAGCCACTCTGCAGTAGCCACAGCAGCGGCCTCTTGGTCCCTCCTCCTAGACTTACCTTTCCAGCCAATTCACAAACCCCAACTTTTGTTCTCTGTATTATGAGAGGGAGATTATTCTTTAACTTTAAGAAAGCTATTTCTAATTTAGAAAGAATAAACACAAAATGTGCACCTGTACTTCTATATTTACTGAAGGAAGATATAGAAGACTTAAAAGCAAACTACGCACACACCCGCTGTCTCTCCTCAGAGTTCCTACAGGTAACAATCACACACCTACCATGACTGAGCAAAGGCAATTCTACAACCTGCTTTCCCGTGCCAGGCTATGAATGACAAAAGTGACGCTCAATGCTGATGGCTGCCTTCCCAAGAACACCACGTTTATGGGATTCAGATGTCACTAATTCCAAAATGGCCCACACTCCTCCGCACTAGCAAGCATAATACCTGAACTGCATCACAAAGGGCGCTGGTCTAGACTAGCAAGCCGCAGGGTGGGCAACCCATAAAAGGCTACTCTAAGAACCTTCTACTGCTAAACAGATACCAAGTGTTTTAAACCCTCAGTTATTGAGAGGCAATACACACAAACCCAGACCAGTGAAAATAATATGCTTGTCTCTTCTCTTTATTCTGCTTCTATTCAGTTATCAAGGAAAAAGGAACAAACATTTCAAAGGACCCCTTCGTATCAACCTTCTCGAAGCACATGGAGAAAAGCTAATCCACATAGGCCCAGGCTCAGGAGTGTTTCCTGTCTTAGGAACGAAGTAACTTCATCACAAAATCCTGTTGGTGAGGTAGGGGCCAAAACAGAACTACGAATTACAGAAAAGGGGGAGCAGAAGGTCAGAGAGGTCCCAGAGTAGGACAGTCTGAGGGTCTCCTTCCTCACATCCACCGCCTCCTGCCTTCCTGCTCAGGCACTTCTACTAAGAGGAGTACACAGCTCTCGTTCTCTCTCTGCCTCTCTCTGTGCCTCTGCCTCTCTGTCTAGATATGTGTGTGTCTCTGTCTCTGCCTCTCCTCTCTCCCCACTCCTCTCTCTCTCTCTCTCACACACACACACCCTATGATCCCACTTATTGAGAATGAAGTTAGATTTAATATTCAGATTATTTTTTTTCCAGATTCTTATGGATCCCCAGATACGGAAGTAACTGAGAAGTCCAATAAAGGACTGGCTTTCTTTTCAGTGTACGCAATACCCAGGCCCTACTCTAATATTTGTATCGGTGCTGGGGAGCAGAGTCACTTACATACACCCTTCCCTACTGCTAGAAGAGATGGCAACCAGACAGAGTTAAGTCAGAAACACCGAAGAGTCAGGCCTCAGGGGAACAATCAACAAGAGAACTGGCTGTGACCTACGAAGGACTTAGAGCTTGCCAACAGTCAGGAGTAGAGGTGAAGGGTAGGGGCGTGGCTGTGTTCGCCTAGGAGCAAGATTTACTTCTGGGAGGAGCGGGTGTAGCCACACATGTAAGTGTCCTTAACGTTTACCTATGTCATGCTCACTTGGCATGCAGCACATATACTAAAACTGAACGCTGTAGCGATGAGCAAGGCCCTTGTCCAAGGACGACATGCAAGCTCACGAAGCACCCCATACTTTCACCCCAGCTCACGGGGATCTATCTGATACTTCTGACCAGCACTATGGATACACACATACACATAACTAAAACTAATGAAAATAAATCTAGGTTTACATGCATTAAGAAAGGGTTTTTTTGTTTTTTGTTTTTTTGTTTTTTTTTGGTAGTCAATGTTTAAATATACATAAAAATTTCCCCAACTGCATAGGAAATATTAGGACAAACTGACTATATGGGGTCATCTTGTATTAGTTATTCATTAACAGCTGGCATTTGCAAGGGGTTTGCTATTATTACAGAAAATGAAAGCAAATGGAGACAGTGTCAGAGTGAAATGGCTTACTCCTATCTACCTTACCTTATTCCAAACACACACGCACGTGTGCACACACACACCACCCAACTGGGGATCAAGCACAGGGCCTCAAACACTCAACCACTGAGTGCTAAGGAAAATATAGCTCCCTTTCACCCACCAGGCCAAAGGAAAGACTCATTTCAGCAGCATCTTTTTGTCTAACGTTGTAAACTATAAAGATCCTCAGTATTTGCTGAGTATGTTGAGTATGGGATTAACATACAGACTTCTTCTGAGGCAGGCAGTGGTGGCGCACACCTGTAATCCCAGCACTCGAGAGGCAGAGGCAAGTGGATTGCTGTGAGTTCAAGGCCAGCCTGGTCTACAAATTGAGTCTAGGACAGCCAAGGCTACACAGTGAAACCCTGTCTCTAAAACACAAAAGCAAAAGTCTTCTATTGTACTTTTGCTTCTCAGAACACAAAAAAATAGAAAGAGAACTTTTTTACCCACCTCACCTTTCAAAGCAAATGAAATTCTGAAAAGTGGGAAATGTTACATATTTTACTCAGAGACCTTTGTTTCTGATGTCACAGTTACTGGATACACTTCATGGAAGACATTTTATTTAAAAACCATTTCACAGGGGCTGGAGAGATGGCTCAGAGGTTAAGAGCACTGTCTGTTCTTCCAAAGGTCCTGAGTTAAATTCCCAGCAACCACATGGTGGCTCACAAGCATAATGTGATCTGATGCCCTCTTCTGGAGTGCAGGCACACATGTAGGCAGAATACTATATAAATAATAAATAAATCTAGCCAGGTGTGGTGGCACACACCCTTAATCCCAGCACTTGGGAGGCAGCGGCAGGCGGATCTCTGTGAGTTTGAGCCCAGCCTCGTCTACAAAGCGAGTCCAGGGCAGCCAAGGCTATACAGAGAAACCATGTCTCAAAAAAAGCATTCCCACACATTAACATCACAGGCTAAACAGAGCATGGAGGCACCCATGCCTTTAATCCCAGCACTAGGGAGACAGGCAGGCGGTTCTCTGAGTTCAAGGCCAGCCTGGTCTACAAAGCCAGTCTGGGACAGCCTGGGCTATACAGAAAACCCTGTCTTGAAAAGAACAAACAAAAAATACAATAGGCTGACAGCTGACATTTTTATTCAAATATAAATATTAATCCTATGGACTTAATACTTTGTAGTAAAGCCACACTGATTTTTTTAAAATATTCATTGTGTGAGTGTGTGCTACTGTGATATGGCACATATGTGGTCAGAGGACAATGTTCTCGGGTCAGGTTTTTCTTTCCACTCTTATATGGGCGCAGGGGGTCAAATCTAAGATGCCAAGCTCTCACAGTGAGTGCCTCTACCTGTTGAGCCATCTTATTGGCCCAATTTTCATATTTTATTATTATTGTATGTATATGGGTGTTTTGCCTGCATGTGTATCTGTAACATTAGTGTGCAGTGCCCAAGAACGCCAGAAAGGGGTGCCAGATCGATCCCCTAGAACTGGTGTTATAGATTGCTGTGAGCTTCCAGGTGGGTACTGGGAATTGAACTCAAGTCCTCTGGAAAAGGAGCTAGTGCTCTTTAACTGCTGAACCATCTCTCCAGCCTCCAATTCTGATATTTTTATGTAGCAATATCAGTTATGTATGATGTGATACTAAGGTGCTGCTCTAGGGGCGGGTTGTAGCTGCTCAGTATGAAGAAAGCTTGGGGTTCAAGTCCCAGCACTGGAGGAAAAGAAAAGAGTTTAACATATTTCTAAGAAAACTAAATCCTAGTAATAATCAAGATTGATGGCAACAAGATATACAAATTATTATACAGAATTATAATATACTGAATTATTAGGCAGCAGAACCATAGGGCAAGGGGTGATTTTGGCTCCCTTTATTTTCAAAGATGATTTTCTAGTCCTGTCTTCAAAGCAATGGTGGGGACAATCTGACCATTTTAATACATAATTTTCTAATACCCAAATTTATATCATTCGAGTTATTATAAACTGAAAGACACAATTACAATAGTTTACCTTCTACCTCAACATATACTTTAAGTAATCTTGCTAGTAAATATCACTAAGAGTTTACTACATGCTCACTATTGTGCCCATCCTGCATTTGTTCCCATTTCTTTTCTTTGAGACAGTCTCTCACTATGTAGCCCTGGCTGGCTTAGAATTCATTATGTCTCAAACTCACAAGAGGGCGCACCCCCACGGCAAGCTTTTCTTTCATTTAATGTTCACAGCAATCAAGTGCTGATGCTATTTGGTCTCTGTCTTGATGATGGAGAATCCTCCTTGAAACGTCAAACAAGCCAGCCAAGGTCAGCCACTCAGATATCAGAAAATTCAAACCTACAGTTGAGTTTAGACCCATCCTCTTAATGATTAGGTATATATTTAAATTTTCACTTATTATTACCTTATTATTATTATGTACGTGTATGGGTATGTGTGCCATGTATGAAGTTGTCTTCCCTTTTACCTTTATATGTGTTCCAAGGACCAAACCTAGGTCACCAGGCTTACATGGCAATCATTACTTGCTGAGCCACCTTGCTAGCCCAATACACAGCACACAACACACACTCTCTCACACACACACTCAAATACTTTTTAATGTTTTATTTTAAACTATGTGGTGCTTATGCATCTGTGGAGAGAGATGTGTGCATGCAAGTGCAGAGGCTAGAAGCTGTCAGGTCTGCTGGAACTAGAGTTACAAGCAACTGCCAGCTGCTTGACATGAGTGCTGTGAATGGAACTTGGCTCATTGTGGTAGCAGTACATGCTCTTAACCACTGAGCCATCTCTCCCAGCATCTAGCTATATATTTTTTTTTAATACAGGAAAGGGGGTAAATGCAGTCCCCCACTAAAACAAAATCTGCAAAGCTTCCCATATTTAGAGAAACCACAGAAGTCAGGACATCCACAGTGGAAAACCAGCTTCAGGATCATAACATCTCCCTGGTGTGTGTGTGTGTGTGTGTGTGTGTGTGTGTGTGTGTGTGTCTGTGTCCGTGTGTGTCTGTGTGTGTGTGTGTGTGTGTGTGTGTGCGCGCGCACGCGCAGTGCACAGTGCAGGTGCCTGTGAAGACTACAAGAGACTGCCAGATCCCCTAGATCTAGAGTGACAGGCAGTTGTGAGCTGCTGGAAAGTGAACTGAGACCCTCTGGAAGAGCAGCTAGCTATCTCTTCAGCCTCAAGTACCAAGATACATGTTTGTAAAAGAGAAAAACCAGGCAAAGTACCTGAGCTATTTACTTGTGCCTAAAGTTAATTGCCCAGATGTGATGTAATGATCTGATTTTTACAAACACAGGCTGCATCCACTTGTTTCAAACTGCCTGTGGCTGCAGCCTCCATCACAACACACTTAGACAGCTACAGGAGCCATATGGCTCATAAAGCCAAAGTGACCCCTACCAGGCCTTTTCCATAAAGGCCTTGTCCTTCCCCAGCCTCAGAGGAAGAACTTCCTGAGAAGAGAGAGGGGACATGTTTAATTCCCGGCAGAAGCAAGACAACCCAAGCATGACTGGAAACAGTGTGACTGCAGCACTCTGGAGGCTGAGGCGGAGAGGACTGATGTGAGTTAAAGGCCAGCCTGGACTACGAGGTTACTCCCAGACCAGATAGGCCTACACAGCGGAATGCTACCTAAAACAAAACAAACCAAGAAAACAAAATTAAGCAAAATAAACAAAAATCATTTTAAATAAAAGTTTCAAGTAAGACACTGTTCAAAAATTTACAAATTTTCTGTTGTTGTTGTTGTTTTTGGTTTTTCGAGACAGGGTTTCTCTGTGTAGCCTTGGCTGTCCTGGATGCGCTTTGTAGACCAGGTTGGCCTTAAACTCACAGCGATCCACCTGCCTCTGCCTCCCGAGTGCTGGGATTAAAGGTGTGCGCAACCACCACCTGGCTACAGATCAACTTATTTATTTATTTATTTATTTTAAATTTTACAAATCAATTTTTATAAAAACACTAACATTAAGGACCCTTAACTCACACCTAGCTAAAGGACACACATATATCATTTACAAAATAAACAACCTTGCTGGGCATGATGGCATATAATTTTGATCCCAACACTTTAAAAGCAGAAGCAGGCATAGCTGTTTAAAGCTAGCCTAATCTACTGAGAGGTCTGGGCCAGCCAGAGCTACATAGTGAGGCCCTGTCACGATGAAGAGAAAGAGAGAAGAATAGGAGGGAGGGAGGGAGGGAGGGGGGGGAGAGGGGGAGGGAGGGAAGGAGGGAGAGAGAGACAGAGAAAGAAGAGGAGGAGGGGGAGGGGGAGGGGGAGGAAGAAGAATATCAAGGCAAAGACATGGACAAGAGTAGCTCAGTAGTAGATCTAGCACTTGCTTAGCATGCACGCAGCTTGATCCTGGGCAAACAAAACCCACTTCTGCCCTGACACATACACAAAATCTACTCAAAACAAAACCAAAACTGACTAATAAAGTCATCTCTAACCAGAACTCATATAACTACAAATTATAAGCAGTTGCAATCTGTAAGAAGCAGAGAAACCTGGCTCCTAATGTGCTCAGCACACAGTCTCCCTCCCACATACATATATTCATTTCATTTGAAATAGCTCAATGTTGCTTGTTTTGGGGACATCTTTAAAGGACAGACTTCTTCACAGTATCTTCAATGGAGAGCCACCAAGAAGCAGAAGCAAAGCTGTGTGCACTAATGCAGGGTGGCTGGCTTCTTACTTGTATCTGCCCCAACAAAAGTAAATAAAGCTGTTTCCTTTTCCTCACCATCACAATGCACACAGGAGAAAAGGGTGAGCTTATTCAACAGTAAGTCTCAAAGGCTGAAAACATTCTAGGCCTAGGTTAGATTGTACAGAGACTAGAAGCTTCCAGGACTAGGCCTAGTTTGGCAGGCAGAAGCAGTAAGCCTCTGAGACAAGTAAAACAGGCAAATAAAAGTTCCTTTTACATACTATGGCAACTGTGGGTACAGAGACAGAAAAAGCCCTGGGAAAACTGTACATGAGTTAACTTTTCTATTTCTTTATAATTTTTTTCTTAATTTTTTTCTTAGTCTAAGTGTTATTAATATGTTTGAATGACATAAATTCTTTTTTTTTTTTTCCCGAGACAGGGTTTCTCTGTGTAGCCTTGGCTGTCCTGGACTCTCTTTTGTAGTCCAGGCTGGCCTCGAACTCACAGCGATCTGCCTGCCTCTGCCTCCTGAGTGCTGGGATTAAAGGCATGCGCCACCACACCCGGCTCTATGACATAAATTCTTAATGCTGTCCTGGGCATCACCAGATGTCAATCTAGCCTCTACTTACAGTTGTGATGACCAAAAATGTTTCTAGACATTGTGAAATGTCCCTTAGGGTTAAAACCTCCCTACCTGAGGATCAGTTTCACAAAAACTTGGGGTTAAAATTTGGCCGAGATATCAAAGCCAACCACATAAAAGCTTGCCCCTGGGGCAATTCTGTCACCTAAGGGTGTACATGCAAAGAATGGCTCCGTGTGTTATAAGAAAACAGTGACTTAGCCCGATGTAAACACTGGACATCACACATCCTCATACTGGGACTCCAGCTGCCTCCAAGTGTTCTTTATTCTATGTGTAAAACCCTAAGCAGCAACGCAGCCAGTGATGCAGTAACATTTCCATTACCAGAAAGTTATATTGAAAAACAAAAAACCATAAAACTCCATGGTCCTGTATATCAAGCTAAACTCAATCTCCCTAACGCGTCTTTCTTCTTGGCTCTACTTAATTAATGCACCTTAATTGTGACTCTCTTGTGTACTTGGAATTAATTTCCCTCATCTCTGGAAGACTAAAAAAGGAACCAGGCTGGACTTTGTGGGAAATAGGCCTGCTAGTCATTAATAAAGGGTTAGACTATAATCACTATTATTTAAAAATTAAATTGTTTAATAGACTTACATATAATGATATCCAAATAATTTTAAATGTTTTATTATATAGTGAAAACAAAGTTATATATTTATTTTTGTTTTGTTTTGTTTTTTATTTCTTTTTGTAACTTCCTATGCTCCAAAGAGACCATCTGACAAACAGAAAAGGAAAATAAAGAGTACATAAAGAGTCTGGCTCAGTCAGTAAAGTATTTGCTGTGCAGCCATGACAACCTGTGTTTGGGTCCCCAGGACCCATGTGCAAGGCTGGGCATGGTGCACACTTATAATCAGAAGTGCTGAGGAGGCAGACAGACACAGAAGGCCCCTGAGACTCGCTGGTCCCTCAAGCCACGCCCAGTCTAGCTGAACTGGTAAACCCCAGGTTCAGTGAGAGACGTTCAAAAAACAAGGTGAAAGGCTGGGGAGAAGGCTCAGTGGTTAAAGTGCACTTGCTGCTCCTACAGAAGATGTAGATTCAGTTCCCAGCATTCATGTGGCACCTCACAACCAAGTTTAACTAGAGTTTCAGGGTATCCAATGACCCTGGCTTCGGGAGACACCAGCAACACATAAGGTACACATACATACATGCAAACAAAACACTCATGCACATAAAATAAATTAATTTAAAAAAAGAAAAAGTAAAAACAAGATAGAGAATGACTGAGACACCCAACATCAACCTCTGGCCTCCACAGGCATGCACGCACACATACACACACACACACACACACACACACACACACACACAAAGAGTATACTAAGTGAGGATATAAATAAGGTACTGTTTAGTGAAGTAAAAATTGTTAGTTTGTAAGTCAGAACTTTAACCTTGTCCTATAGGTGTCACCTTAAATTTTTAGAAATAAAACATCACACTCAATAGTTAAAACTTAAAATTTTACTAGACATCCTGGTTAAACCATTAGTCATGATTCTTTGTTTTTGTGCATTTTTTTTTCCATGTGCATTGGTGTTTTGCCTGCATGTAGTACATCTGTATGAGGGTGTCAGATCTTGGAGTTACAGACAGTCATGAGCTGCCACGCAGGTGGCTGGGACTTGAACCTAGGTCCTCTGGAAGAACAGTCAGTGCTGTTAACCTCTAAGACATCTCTCCAGCTCTGTTTTTTGTGCACTGTTAAGATAGGATTTACTTTTGAGGTCTGATTAACTAGACTGTTTAGTTTAATGCTGTGATTAAGCCCACAAGATGCACCTGTCTGCTGTTTAAATAAGTATGAGAATGTATCTACCTGTCTTTAATAAGAACTATGTTGCCATTCATTTAACAAACAAAAACAAAGCCCCTTTCTGTGAATCAGAGACTTTGACAGGAACAGCTTGATAATCATCACATTTATCAATCAGATACAACAAAGGTAAAGATGAGGATGCCGACTTTATCCATCCCCATAAAAACCCAAAAATGAGGTGATAATCATCTAAATTCTAATTTGGGAGCAAATAAAACCCAGACTCAAAGATAGGTCAAGAGCTTGCACAGTTAGAATTCAAAGCTGTGTCTACTGTACTTGCTCTTCAATGTTATTTAAGAATCATGTTTTATGTGAGACATTATAACTTCAGTACAAGAAATTTTATTTATCGTCATGTAAGAAAACCAACAAATGAGTTTGGGAGAAGAAAATGGCTAGACATTATGAATAGTCTAAATTAATTCAATTTCCTCAAAGGAGGTAATATTAAAGTAAGCAGTTATCTTTTGCATTTACAAACATAACCTGTTTAGCAAACAGTGTCTTTCTGTAAGAGGATTTCCAGGGCAATTAGGGAGCAGCACTTTTGAAAGAAAAGAATTTTCAGTGATTTGTGAAAATGGCATGTAGAAGTTTAACAAAAAATAAGAGATGGAGTTCAAAAAACCAAAGGCAGTCCAAGTGTTACTAGGATAACAAACTTCGTTACAAATAAATTCTTTGCTCATTCATTCATTCATTCAATATTTATTTATTGAGGGCTTGCCATATGTTTGGGGCCAAAAACAAAATGATGACACTATTCACTTTCGTTCTTTATCAAAACATGGCCAGTAATAAATATAAATGACAAATAATAATAGCAATAATTATAATAATAAAAGGAAACGGAATTTATTTTGGATGGCTGCAGCAAAACACACCGGGTAAAAGGCTCCTTACTTCAATTTCTGCAGATTCCACCCGGTTCTCAATTATTTCCATACACTGTCTCTTAGCTGGTGGCTCTTCACTGATGACAGTTTCTTCAGCAATGTCTGTTGCTGGGACTGTCAGTACTAAAATGAAAAAGAGGTTCGCGTTACATCACTCTCAGACAACTCAGAGATAAAATCTCAACACTGTTGGTGCCACTTGCCTGCAGCAAGCAGCCTCAGTCATTTCCAAATCCTGCTCTTGTACGACAGTGTCCCTATTGGTCACCTTCATTTTCTCACTGAAGCCCACTTTCTGAAGTGGCTACTGATGGCACTCTTATACATAATATACTCATCCATACAACTGTAAGGATGAAAATAATATTAAAGATGCGCATTTTAAGAGTCTCAGGTACCTACTAACATAACTACTTTTATTAGTTTCTTGTGTATTATTCTTACAATAATTTATATAAAAACAGCAAATATGCATGAGAAGCGTGCACAAAGCCCATCCATTCAGACACACGCACATCGCTAAGCATCCGCTTTAGCAACTCCGTTTGAGTATCTTTCTCCGCAGAGCTTGCTAATGCCTGCTAATCCTCTTCCTGAAGGCATACAAGTGTAAACACTGTTCACAACTGCCTCCCTAGTGGATTAGAGGGCTTTATTAACATTTTTTGATGTTTTCATATAAATATGAGGCTACATGCCCTTGCTTTGCACAGCAGTGAACATATTTGACAGCCATGAAGAAAAAAATTCAATTACTGCTATTAAGTCACGGGGAAAATTAGAGTTGTTGTCTAAGACTATCAAACCATGTTGTCAAAGTGGGATCTGATGGGGCACTCAGGACGTGGGGGCAGGCAGGTCTCTGAGTTCAAAGCCAGCTTGGTTTACATAGCAAGACCCTGCCTCAAAAATAAATGAATGCTTATTTATTATCACCAAAACACGGCCAACAAGGTGGCTCCACAGGTAAGGGCAGTGCCACCAAGCCTGGTCACCTGGATTCAATGGCTGGGATCCACACGGTGGAGGAAAAGAATGGACTCCCTCAAGCTGTGCAGACTTCCACCACTGTGCTATGGCACACACATTCTCCTCCCAACAAGTCAATAATACTTTAAATTTTTGTCAAAACATTAAAAATTTGGTTAGTAACAAAGGTAACAAATTTAAAAATAGTGAACCTAGTATTAATTAGCACAATATATGGTAATTTAAAGCATTAAAAATGGGGCTGGAGAGATGGCTCAGTGGTTAAGAGCACTGACTGCTCTTCCAGAGGTCCTGAGTTCAAACAGCACCACATGGCAGCTCACAACTGTCTTAACTCCACTGTCAAGAGATCAAACACCTCCTTCTGAGCTCTATGGGCCCTACACGCATGTAGCACACATAGATATGCAGGTATATACTCATACACATAAAACAAATATTTTATTTTATTCATATCACATTGTTTGTAATAAGAATGGAGAAATTCTTTTTCACTGCACATAATACAGTGCATATTTTATATTTTAAATTATAAAGGCTTTAACAGTTTAATTTTCTTTCTTTTTCTTTTTCTTTTTTTGTTTGTGTAGCCTTAGCTTTCCTAGACTCGTTTTATAGACCAGGCTGGCCTCTGCCTGCCTCTGCCTCCCAAGTGCTGGGATTAAAGGTGTGTGCCACCATACCCGGCTTTAATTTTTTTTTTTTCCAGAGTTTTCCTCTTTTTCTACTCAATCAACATGAACTTTAGAATCCATTTGGCTAGTTACAGAAAAAGAAATGCTGATCTTTGTCATGAACTAAATTGTGTCCCTCTTATCCTCCAATTTGTATGTGAAAGTCCTAACCTTCAGCATTTTTGAATGGTTATATTTGGAAGCAGGGCCCTTAAATGAAGTCACACGAGTTATTCTACTTCTGTCCTAGGAGGAGACAGGACACAGCCAGAAGGCATCCAGCCACAAGCCAGGTGAGCCTGCTGACACTTGATGTTGGACTTCCAAAACCATGAGAAATTAATGTCTCCTGCTTACGTTATAGTTTTTGACACTGTTACAGCGACCCTAGCACACTAACATTTGCTCAGGAAGAACTGAATGCTCCTTGACATTGAGGCTCCCACCCACAATATGAGTTTCCTTACATTTGCTATAAATAAAACTATAGTCTATATAATGTCTGGTTTGAGAAACAATTTTGTTTAATACAGTTTTACGCACAAATGTACATAGTGTATGTGTGTGATGCACGTCAATGTTTGTGTGGGTGTGTGCCTAAGTATGACTGAACATTTGGAGACAAGAGACTGACATCATTTGTTCTCTTTGTTCATTCTCCACCTTAAAACTTAAGCCCATGCCTTTAATTCCAGCACTCAGAAGGTAGAGGCTGATGGATTTCTATGGGTTTGAGACTAGTCCATGCTGCATAGTGAGTTCCAGGACAGCCAGTCAGCCAGTACTACATACCAAACAAAAAACTAATGGGTGATGGAGGCGTGGAGGTGTGTGTGTGTGTGTGTGTGTGTGTGTGTGTGTGTGTGTGTGTGTG
>OU015742.1:22170780-22189933 GCA_907169655.1 Acomys percivali | reverse complement strand
GTGTGTGTGTGTGTGTGTGTGTGTGTGTGTGTGTGTGTGTGTGTGTGTGTGTGTGTGTAGCTCAGAGGACAACTTGTGGAACTTAGTGACACAGCTAGGCTGGTTGATCAATGAGCTTCAGCGATCTCTCTGTCTGCCTCTGTTCCCCAACCCTTATCTCAGTGACAGGGTCTCAGATGCATGCTATCAGGTTGACTCCTCCAGCCCCGTTTTTGGCATAGAGTCTCACTGTGTAATACTGGATGGCTTGGAACTTGCTTTGTAGATCAGGTTAGTTTTGAACTCAGAGATACGCCTGCCTCTGCCTGAGTGTTGGGATTAGGGCATGCGCCACCACACCTGGCCTAACGGCACTTTAAATGTTGCACTAAAAAATGTAGCTGTCGTCTGATCTACCCTGTAATCTTTGAGAGTCTCAAAAGGGAAAGGGGTGGGGGAATAGGGAAGGAAATGCCACAGTGAAGCTCTGAATATTCCTACTATAAGCCACAAGTCAACTTTTGGGCTTTTTGTTTTTAAATAAGAAGGATAATTTGAGAAATCAAGTTTGCTGTAAATTTATAAACACACTAAAGCATAGTTCTTGGAAACTTAAGACTGAGCATACCTTATCAAAGCATCAGCTTTCTTACAAGGCTACAGGTGAATGAAAGCTCTGCTCTATTGATTTGAAGTGAGAAAATGAATGCTATTTTTTACAAGCTAAAGCAAAAAAAAAAAAAAAAAAAATCTGGCAATTGTTTTTCCACACTGATGTCTTTGGCTCAATCTTTCCTATCATGAGGGGCAAGGGAATGCAGCTGAGTGTGGAAGTCCTAGTATATAACTCAACTCAGATATGTAGATGCAGGAAGATCAGGAGTTCAAGACCAGCCTCAGCTACATACTAAGCTTTAGGGCAGACTCAGCTAGATGAGGGTCTGTTTTAACAAGAAAAACCCACACAAACAACTGACAAGAACTTTAATGCATCTCTTTTAAAAATATGCTAACTGTAATTTGATCCATGGGGGGAAGCAATGGTGGTGCATGGACCGCTCTAGAAATGCTAAGTCAGAGGCACGGAACCTGACCAGCCAGCTGCTGCAAGCCTGCCTCTGGGTGATACATCAACATGGATGTATAAACCTAATTCTATTTTGAAGAGCAAACAATAGTGAGCTGTCGTTGAATTAACTGACCACGTAAAACCTAAAATGGGAAATGAATCGTGACCAATCAACCACATAATTAGCACTTCATGAATATCTAAGTTCAGTTTCATTTTCCAATTCTTCATCTCTGTTGTCATCAACTTTCAGCTTCCAGAACACCCTACTCATTGACATACTTTAGAGCCTGCAATCAAAACCTGTACACTCTATGCAGCCTGGTCCTCACCTTTTATTTACGGATTTTGCCTGATGGCCACAAGCCATTTTGTTTCACTTTAAGCAACATTAGCAGGATGTTGAATAAAAGCCTACAGCCATAAAACTGTTCATATCTTTTCTCTAATCTAGTGAAAAATAATTCCTATTCTCTGTGTTAAGATAGTTTATAGATATGAGTTAAACCTCGCCCTTTCACCTCATAGTTGCTAAGACTGGCTTCCAGTGGGCTTTATAGAAAGAGCACTGACACTGCCTGAGGGAGGGGAAGGCACACCCAGTGCTTCAAAGTGCACCTTCCAATCTGACAGCTCGGTCATGAGTTCACTACTGAAAACAGATCAGTGGAAGATGTACTTTCAAAATGATGAATTTTAAAAATGTTTAAAGCAAGCCTAGGGAGCCAAAGCCACTGTCCTTGCATGCACAGCAAACAACTTTCCAAAGGTAGGGTGCTTCACTTCAGGCACAGCCCAACATCTGAAGCCAAGGTCAACAGCCCAGGCTAAGAAGACTGCTACCGGTCCCGCAGGGGAGCAGACAGGTGTGCTTCAGCACCTCTTTCCTGGCACACACTAGCATGTCTTCACCTTGTCATCCATGACAACAGGCACCTCCTTTTGTCAGTCTTTCCATGGAAACCCTGCACAGCCATTAGAGGCAACCATTTCCTGTGAAGTAAATTCTGTATTTTGAGTTTCTGGAGAAAGTTTTGCAGGTACTGCTCAGCCTCTTCCTCCTCTGTAAATAGGCTTTGTAGGAAGAGTCCAAAAGTATGGCAAAGCCTTGCCTTGGCTCATGAAAGGAGGTGAACAGACACGTTGTCATGGTTTCCTTCAGCAAAGTATTGATATCTCCAAAGAGAATCTCAACTTTCCTAGTAATGGTGTGGATCATGGAGACGATGATCTAGCTCAACACAGACACATAGGTGCTCACCTCCCAGCCCACTAGACGAAAGGGTCTCAGTGTGTAAGACAGACTGCATGGTGGACTACTGGTCACCAGTTTGTCCAACTAACATCTGCTAATTGCTCTCATTTCTTAACTTAGGTTCAGGCCTATGGAATGTGTTCTGCTTGGATGATACAGCCTGGATCAGGGGCTGTGACAGCTCCATCTCCTGCAGGCCGACTGGCCTCCCTTGTACTTCTGATGCCTAGTGGACCTGCTGGCATGGCTTCCACACAGTATTCAGGAAGTCCTGTACTACCTGGCTTGTGATGGTCTTGTTCAGTTGGGTGCTTCCTGTAACTTAGGCACTTGCTCCATTTTTGAGCGCTGCCCTCATTCTTCATCTCCCTTGTTCAGAGGGTCAGTGACCGTGATGACAATCTGGATACTGACGGACATGCCTAGGCTCTGAATGCTGTCACTGCTGTAGTCTCAGTCAATCTATGGCACCTCTCAAAGCACTTAACTCTGATGATGGTGCATGCAATAAGGGAAGACCATGACATAAAAGAGACCCAGTGAGTAAGGGTCAGCTACCACCAGGCCTGTCTCCTTTCCATATTCCACACACTAAACAGACCACAGCAGTCATCCTTCATAATTATTGGCTCCACACTGCCATACATATCTACACCTGGAACAGCTGTGCCAGAGTAGGAATCAACAAGTTAAGCAGACTACTGAAGCCTACAGAGTATGGACTGAAAGGCAAGGGCAACCACTTCAGCTGTGAGGACTGTGGGTTGCTGTTGTTCCTGCAATGGGGTAAAAGCCATAAAATTCTTTAGTTGGGGGCAGGGTTCCCCTAATGGAGAAAGCTCCTGGTGGCACTCTATTCCGAAGTGCAGCATAAGCTCTAGCTGCTGGTCTTCAGCATGTGGCTGAGGAACTAAGGACATCTTGGGAAGTAGCTTGTGCCCAGGCATGTGATTCTCCTGCCCATACAGACAGTGTGACCACAGCGCAAGCACACCACGCTGGCTTAGTGTGCAGGCAAACAGAAAAGTGGTTCCACGGCGTTGGAATCTTCTTGTTAAATACAGGAAATGTAACTTGATTTTTTTTCTGATGATCATTGGCAAGTCAACTAATTTGGTGGAGGAACTTCACCCAGAAGCCAGTGGCAGGTGGTAAATTTGCCACACTTAAAACTAGATTGTCCCTGGTTCCTGAACACCTCCAAGTGGTATCTATTCATCCACCATACTATACAGCTGGTGCCCACATGTCCCTTACTCTCCTTCTGGTAGCAGTTTATAGTGCTAACACATTGCCTTGAAACTATCTGTGGGAGCCAGTGAAAGTGCTGTGACTCTTCTGAGTTCTGCCTTTCTCATGACTTAATCATTCTGGTTCACAGCACCCAATTCAAACCTTCTAGTGTTCACCCCACCCCACCCCCCAGACCATTGATGCTCAGGTGAGCACACTATACCAAGACCCCATGAGACTCATAAGAAGCCAACACAGGCATGTGTTACAGGTACATCCCTAGGATTCAAATGCAATGGCAGACTGCCAGCCAGCCTGTTCTAGAATAGAAAGCAGGAAAACTCTCTAGAAGTTTTCCTAGAGTCAGCAAGGCAGGAATCCCCTTCAGAAGCATGGTGTGTGTGTGTGTGTGTGTGTGTGTGTGTGTGTGTGTGTGTGTGTGTGTGTGTGTGTGCAGTATGCATGCACACAGGAACAGGATGCCATGTGTCACTTCTGCTCTCCTGTAGCCTGTAAAGAATTGTGCTGTCACACATGCCCTTATCCTTCATGTACCTCCCTCTACTGAGTTTGCTTACACTGTAGAAACAGTTGATCCTGGAGCTGTCAAGAGGCAACAAGCAGAAGTGCTTTGAATGGCCGCCTATTCCTGAATCCAGAAGGACTCTTAGGACCACGGTCACAGACTTGTCCACTATTGGTCAATGGACAGATTGAAGGAGTATTTTCTGGAGCCCAAGGGGTACGTCTGGTGCTGAGACCCTCACATGTACAGGCTGCAGTGGGAGGAAGAGTGGAGAGGAGGAAAAGGAGGGCTCTGCTAACAAACTCTGCTCGTGCTCATACGAATCCTCCATACAGCAAGTGCTCTGTATGTTTAGTGCTCTTAAGGAAATGCCTCCAGCTTTGTTTGAAGCATTCCTTCTGGGGTTCTGTGCTGGCGGGCAGGAGGCACTAGGTAATGGCTTCCATAGCTGTACAGTGTGGTGCTGTGCAAGAACAGCACCTCACAGTCACCCTGGTTGTCGACAGATTGGTGTTGTCCACATTTGCAAATGCCTACCTGTTTTGTGTCCTTAGGCTCATTTTTAATGTTCCTTCTTTTCCAAACTCAACTAAGAGTATGATCAGCATTTCCTTCCTGTTTTTTGGAAATTCACTAACCAAAAACAAGTTTCCTGATTACCCACCAGGTGACTTGATTTCCTGATAACTAACCATATTTTGGTTGCTTCACTATGTTAACATCTTAGGCTAAGATGCTCATTTGTGCACCCAAACACTTTTTAAAACAAGAGTTCCTTCCATCTTTTAGGCTGTTTCTAGGACTACGGTTGACTGTCAGTACCACTGGAAAACAATATAGCTCACATGAGCACAGCGAGCACCATCCTCTCCAGTTCCACTCAACATGCTGTGGCATGGACGTGTGTTCAGTTCAGGCTTCCGCTCTTACAGACTACCCTGCAATCTTGACAGTAGAAGCATCCTTTTGCATTTCTGTCTCTAAACTTCCAGAGCTCTGCCTCCCAGTTGTCCACACTTCTCAAGCTCTATACCCACCAGTGATACTTTTAATAGTTTTAATTCATGGTATTTTTGAAGTTCTCATGATATCTGAATTGCACAAAATGGTCTAAAACTGTCCAATACTGACTCTAAATTATTGGTGTATTGTTTGTGGCAATATTTAAAGTTCATTTTCCAAACAGAATAGTCTGAGGTTAATTCCACCTACTAAATGCTCAAAATAAGCTAATTTTGATACTAACTTAAGTAAATAAAATCAGGGAATTATATCCATTGTAAAAGACTATACAAGTAAAATCCAGTGCATAAATAAGTGCTTTTAAAATACAGTGTCCTGAATACTGAATACAAACAGACTTCATGCAGACATCTAGTACTAACCTTGCTGTCCATCGGGCATGGTCACAATGATGGGCTGACCCATTCCACTGGTTGGAATGGAGTGCAAGTTTCCCAGCTGGATTCCATCTGTAACTATCGTGATGACTTGCTGACCCCCTGAGCTAACTACTTGCTGAATTGCACCATCCACAGATTCTGCGGTAACCACTTCCTCTGTGGCCACTACTAGAGGGGGAAAAAAAGTAAAGATCATTGAATATGAATAGAAATTAATTTCTGCTTTGTCTGTGTCTTTCAGACAGGACAAGTTTTACATGGTTTTTAAATGTCATCATCGATAGTGATGTAGACATCTATGTAATTAGCTGACTTCAAGTCTCACAATTTATAAATGAGTTCCAGCCATCTTTTGACTGTATTTTAATAACCTTTCTTCTTCATTTCTCTGCATCTTCTTTACATGAAGTACAATATAAGATCTTGGAAGGTAATATCAAAGCTTATATCTACTTAATAAAATTACACAATTCAAATGAAAACTATGATTACATTCTAGACACATTTATGCATCAGGATACATAGAACAAACGGGAGTCCCTTTTGGATTGAATGAGCAAGGCCACTTTCGTAAGCAGCAACTAGAGCTGGTACTATACAGCAAAGTGTAATTCAACTTTTGCATAAACCAAGCCCCCAAATATGCTTTCAAATAATTTCTAAGAGGTGCACAAAGGGTTCTGATGGTTAAAAACTTGCCTTTGGCCCTGCCTAAGTTAAAAAAACAAAACAACCAAACAAAAAAAAAAAACCCACACAAATTAATATTGCCAAAAATCCTTTCCCACAGGCCATCTTACACCGATCTCCCAAAAAATGTGTGCATAAAGACAAGCTCATTCGCCAGGCACAGTGATGTACACCTGTAATCCCAGCACCCAGGGAGGCAGAGGCAGACAGATCTCTTGAGTTTGAGGCCAGGCTGGTCTACAAAGTGAGTCCAGGACAGTCAGGGCTACACAGAGAAACCCTGTCTCAGAGGGGGGAAAAGTTCCTCATGAACATTCCTAACAGCCATTTACTGTGGCTACTAAAAGTAAAACTAGAAATAACCAAATACTCACTGGCAGTAACTAAACTGTAGTCATCATACAATGAAATACAACAAAGTCACTAAAATGACTGTAAAGTATGGATGAAGGTACCAAACAGCTGTAAGCAGGGAAACCACAGGCACTGTCTGCCTCCACCTATGAACTGCACAGTGACTACACTAGAGTGAGCGTTTCAAAACGCTGCACTAACAACATTCAAAAGGAATGAAATTTGGGGAAATATTTTGACAAAAGAGTGATAACTAATTAACACAGAAGAAGGAAGGACTAGGAATTCATTACTGTAATAGCTGACTCAAGCAAACATCGCTAGAGATGCCAAACACGCTGGTGAAATGCTTTAGCGATCAGGATATTGAAATGTCCCTGAAGTGCCACATCAGAGACTACCAGCATCACGTTAGAGATGTATCTGTCAACAGCTGGTTCTCAAGGCTATCTGACAAGAGGCTGCAAGCTTCTAACAGTGTTGTTTAGTCAAAGGGTCACAAAACAAACCCAGAATACCTAAAATGCAAGCAAACCTTTGAGTTTTCTCATTATTTTGTTTGCCTTAAGCAATAATTATCTTTGTTACTGAGCACATAAGACAATTTCAGAAAAACAGTCACAAAATAGAATAGAGAGCACAAATAGCAATATATTCAGTAGAATAACTATTAAAGCTTTCAATGCACTAACTATTGCTTTGATTTTTTTTTAAATATCCATATGAAAAAGAAATGCTCACTGGTTGAATACTAACTACAAGTACTATTACTTAAAAGCTTCAGCAAATGTAAGAAACTTCTGAGATCACAAACAGTCAAAGCTCAACTCAAGAACTTTCATCTTAACTGTTAGCAGTGACTGCCATTAAAATAATAGTTCCTACCTTTCATCTAAAAAGCTCTTTTAAGTTGTGTGATGGTAAAGTATTTATGAAAAAATTAAAAGGAAAACAATTATAGAAGACAAAGTACACATCCCAAGCCTACAGAACAATCTAATAGCCAAATGTTGAAATATGTAAGAAAAAAGCAACCTTAAAACTTTAGAAGATTGTAGATATAAAGTGTGTGCATGTGTGTACAAATTGGCTTAATAAAAAGTAACTGTAACATCATAAATATTCATTGATCTAATATAAAAGTCGGGCTGTAATAAGGAGAGCCAGGCAATGGCAGTGCCTTTGAGGTTAAATCACCATGCCATAAGCTTAAACAGGGTCAGTAAGAGTTTCTTGAGACTTTTATGTATAAATAGTTACAAGAACCAGAAACTACATTACAGAAAAAACGTAGCATTTTGAAGGTAGAATCCTATAATCTAACCTGAAATTAAGAACAAAGAAAGGCAAAACCAAGACTCACATGACCCAATAACGAATTCCCTGAGACTAAATACCCCTCATTACCATATTTTGGAACAGACCAAAACCATAATGTATACATTTTTTTTTTCTTTTTGGCTTCTCAAGACAGAGTTTCTCTGTGTAATAGCCCTGGCTGTCCTGGAACTCTCTTTGTAGGCCAGGCTGGCCTCAAACTCATAGAGATCCGCCTGCCTTTGCCTCTCAAGCTGGGATTAAAGGCGTGCGCCACCATCCCCAGCACGAGAAAGAGAATTTTCAATCACCACTAGACACTTTCATATACATCTAGCAGATACAAAAAGGGAAATGATAGATTTCTATTTGATCAAGTATTATATAATGGGCCGCAGAGAAGAGTACCACTAAGCAAAGAAAGGCTGTAGAACGACGGGCTAGAGCTACAAGATAAGAACTTATGAAAAGCTACCGGGGAGAGTATGTGTGGGATGTGTGTGTGCGTACCCATGTCTGCAACCAGGGAAGAGACCAGGGCAGGTTGTCAGCTGTCTTCCTCGATAGCTGTCCACCTTATTGGCTTAGAAGAGGGTCTCTGACTGAACTGAAGTTCACATTTTCTGGCGAAGTTAGCTTGCAAGTCAGCTCTTGGGATCTACCTACCTCTGCCCTCCCAATGCTGGGATTACAGGTATGTGCAGCCATACCTGGCTTTTCATCCGCGTGCAGAAGCTTCAAGCTCAGGTCTTCATGTTTGCAGAGCATGTGCTCTTACCAAAGGACTTAGCCCATGAAAACCTACTTGTACATCAAACCCTCCATCTCAAAAAAATGAGCATATGCCAACTGAATCGTGACTGTATTTCTTTAACTGGTATGCACCTTAGTGACATACAACTGAACTTTTGCTCCATTCATTCTCTTAATATCTTCCCACTACCAACTTTCCCAAAACTTCATTATGACACAGTGTTGAAATGAAATATACAAATTTAATCCATCAGCCAAATAAAGTCTTCTGTCCCACTCGCCTTCTTTTCACTGGTGATGGAGAACAAACACAGAGCCTCAAGAATAGTGAACACACATTCTCCCCAAAAAATGCTCTGATAGCCCTGAACCCAGTTTTCTTTGATGGCTTCTACAAACCTAAGCATAGGCTGTAAGTGCAGCATGTCGGCATGATGGTGCCTGGAGCTGCTGGCAGCCAGAAGTAATTCAGAAAAATCTTAAGACTGCCAAGAAGCAGAGGAACACCCTCGTGCTCATCAGCACTAAATAGTAAGAGAAAGGGGGAAAAGGAAGAGCACTGCCTCTTCCATTATGTCTACTCTAGAACTTTGGGTCAAGACTCAACAACATCCTGAGTAAAAACACGTCTCACAGCACCTCACCCTCAGAACATGCAGTCAGTGAGCTACTGTTATTAGTCAAAGTCTGGAGAAGACGAATTAAAGGATATTCTTTACTCATACACTGATCCAAATAGACTCATTTAAACTACAGTTGTATAGCATTTCTTAAGGTTGTGGGGAGGCGCACTGTGTGTGTCTTCTTTTTTTAAGGCACAGAATCAGTGTAGAACTCAGGCTGTCTGTGACCAGCCATCCCTGCCTCACCTCTGTAGCAGCTAAGATTATAGGCAGGTGCTATGGAACCTGACCACTTTCAGACTTTACTAAAATTTCCAAATAAAAGAAAACTCATTTACTCACACAGTAACTATAGTAAAAGACAACTAGCAAAAGAAAGCCCTGTTAGAGCCAGCCCTCTATCAATACTGCCTGCCATCATCTAAGCCCTGCTACCCGCCCTGAGGCAGCTCTCACTATGTAGCCGTGGGTAGCCTGGATGGAACTCACAGAGGTCCTCCTGCCTGTGCCTCCGAGTGCTCAAATTAAAGTCATGTGCCATCACCTCCAGCACAAAGGGTACGGCTAACCCATTTAATAGTGGGTTTTTTTAAATATAAATTGTTTCAGTCATTAAGATTTTTCTATCATATATGACTGAAAATATTTAAATTTATGAAAATGCAAATTCATATATATTTCAATATTCTATTTAAGCAAAAGTCACAAAGTGACAAAAAATAAGAGCCAAATTGGGTAAGCACATGTTTTATGCAAACCATACAAGTTTGCTTCTTATTTTAATTGTTACTAAAATTTAGTAATTTTTAATGCATCTATTCTCTTGGCTTTTGTCTTCTTTTGTTCCCTTGAGATAGATTCTTACTGTGTAGCCCAGGCTGATACGGAACTTGTGATCTCTCTGCTTCAGCCTGGCAAATGCTGGGATTATCAGAGTACAGACCATGCCTGGTTTCACATTCTTTAAAAAAAAAAATCTAGATTTTTTTTTTTCCAGTTTACCATGTAAACAGAGGATCTGGCAAGCTGGGCCACAGGACTCCACTCAGGGAGAGGCGAGCGGTGGGTGCCCCATCGTTCGTCCTCCACACCTGTGAGCTGAGCAGTTTTACTCCACCTTAGCAGGCTATGTTCCCTTCCTGGCCTCTGCAAGCACTTGATAAAGCACTTAATAAAAATGGGATCAGGACACTGCATCATACTGGTAGCTGATATAACAATCAAAATCAAAAATAAAGACTTTAATTAATAAGAAATAAGCAAGTAATAAGAAATGTAGCAAAACCAATGGAAGGAACCGCAGAGGTAAACACAAATTATAAGGGCTCTTGAAGAAAACCAAACATTCTAATAAACGCTGAAAAGACTTCTTGAACAGAATTCAAAAAGTACTAACCACAGAGGAAAACCTTGACAAAGTGAACTATGGAAAGGTCAGGCTGAACTTGAAATGCTCAGGGTATAGGTCTGACTTGTGTTCTAACCTGGAGTTTCTGAGGAGTTGGACAGTGGGGCAGATGCTTCGGCTAAGGCAGCTAACGTAGCTAATACTGACGTAGAGGAGTTTCCGAACTGGACAGCAGACACTCCCGTCTCATCTAGGAGAGAAGACACAGAATTCAGACTATAGGGTGCTTACTCAATGCGACCTGCTCATCCTGTTTCTCACTTGAGTCTTAACTAACACTGGAGAGCATCAGTTGGGAAAGGCAATACTGCCGTGTACTATATAAGACTTTAGATTTGTTTATCTCAGAAAAATGGTTTTGTTAATAACTAGGAGGCAAGAAAGCAGACGTATTCTTACTCTCATTCTCCAACAGTCCTTCCTTAAATTGATGAATCCCTACTAACACTTAACATCCTAACAGCTGTCCTACATGCAACTTAATACCTGCTACCTTGGATGAATTTTCTGAAGATACCAGACCTGTTAGGTTCACCACCCCTCCAGGTCCAATGATGAACTGTGGTGTGGCAGCATGTATTGTCACAGTGTCAGGACTCTCAGGGTTGGTGTTGATTTGGTTCTGCATAGCAATCTAGGGAACAAATCATCACAATATTTTCAGAATTACAGGTAGTACCTCAGGAACAGGTTCTCAATCTAGTATATAAATACACACATGAAGAAGCACAGTCTCTTAGAAAAGCCACGTAATACGATGGGAAGGCTTGTGAGCAAAGCACTGAGAGGGCAGCAGGAAGGTACGGACTTTATCCTCAGGCCTCCTGCTCACTGGAGGAGAAATTCCTATCTGAAAGGTTCTTACAGAACACAGAAAAAGTATGCAATCAAAGATAGCTTACTGTCCTGTAGAACTACTTAAATGATTTCTGCCACATTAGGCAATATATGACATATTAAAGTATGGCCTTCCCATTTGACTGTTCTTAATCTTAGACCTCAAGCCTTAAATTCTATTCCTAGATATGAAAAATGTAAGAGTCAAGGTAAAACTCAGCACTTCCCAGCACAAAACACATCCTACAAGAAAGCTGTGAAGTTCAGTGAAGTCAGGTAAGCTTAGAGAGCTCTACTGAGGACAGGACGAGAAGACAGGTAAGAAGTAATTCTGGTTACCAGAACAGCCCCACAGAACAATGTCTACAAATAGTTTAGCTTTTACAGATGGTGGAAAAAGAAAGAAAGAAACCAGAATAATAGTCTCTATCATTTACATCACAAAAGCTTGGCAAAATTTTACCACTTTTAGTCACATGTGTTTGCCTTCATGTCTACTTGTTTTGACACTGAAAGCTTCAGCCATGTTCAAGGCGCTGAGAGAAGAGACAGGGTCAGGAGGAGGGGGGCTGCCTGGGGAAATTCCCAGAAGCTGCACCGTGGGAAAGGGACAAAGGGGGAAGGGACCGTCCTGGCAGATCACCCCAGTCCTTAAAGCAGACTAACGTAAATCTTCTCATTCCTCTCCTAGGCATCTAACCCAAACAAATGAACATCCTGCCTAGCAAAACACACCATTTTGCTAGATCCCAATTTACATTTTTAGAGCTGTAAATATAGCAATGCTAGACACAGTAGATTTAAAATAAAGAGGAGGCTCAGGATGGTTCAGTAGTTATAAGGCACTTGCCACAGAAGCTTCAAGACCTCAGTTCAGTCCCCAGAACCCACGTGAAGATGAAGAGAAGCAACTCCTCAGAGTCACTCTCCGCGCCCCCCACCATGCACACAGTAAATTTTAATTAAAAAGAAAAAAGACTTTAAAAAGCAAACTATATCACTCATCCAAGGGCTATTAGTTAACTAAATCTTTATAAAGTAGTTTACAGTTGTTTTGATAAAACATGACATTCAAATATACAACAAAATAATTTATATTAAGAAAGGGAACTCAGAAACTGAAAGCCAGAAAGTTAGCACCTGCTCTAAGGTGACAGAGCACGGACAGTAATGAGCGAGGAGTGGCGAGAACAAGGCCACTCAAAGAATTGAGCCCAACAGGAAAAGATGCAAGACAGAGCATCTGGCTGCAAGCTGCCTTCCAAGTTTTCTTAAACTCAAAGCCAAATTACCTGTAATATCTCTGCTAAATCTTCATTTCCATTGTCTATTGAAATATCAAATGCAGTTTTACAAAATTTACTTTGCGTGTGTACATCAGCACCATATTTGATTAAAAGTTCCACCACCTCTTGATGATTATGTTCTGTTGCCCAATGCAGAGCTGTCATCTTTAACATATCCTTTGCATTGACGTCAGCACCATGCTAAAAAATATTTCAAAATCAGTAATATTTCAAGATATAAAATATTAAAAAAAAATCCCTGATATGAAAATACCAGCCACAATGCTTTTAAGCAAGAAAGGGCACCATTAATTTTGGGGTGGGGGAGTTACTAGATGTATGTTCAGTAGTCATCGGCTATCTGTCCCTTTATCATTTTTTCTGCCATGGTGATTTTCCTAGCTACTTTCCTTCTAATTTCTTGAAATAAGACAACTGTGGTTTTAGTACTTGGTTGGGGCACAAAGGGCTGAAGCGGCCTAACAGGTGAAGGCAGCACTGAGGCTTTCTCCGGAACTCCTTAATGGTTTAAAGTGGGTGAACCCCTGTAATTAAATGTACCCTTTGCTTTCAAAACAAGACCCACCTAGGGAATCAGAAGGAAGCTGCCGCGGCACGGTCTGACTGGGCGGCTAGATGCGGCGTGCTGCAGCTAGTCACGGCGCACGTGTGCTGTGTAAATGCGCACTGGGCTTCAGTTAAACAGTGCAATAGGAAGCAGCTCAGCAATGGTGTCTATTCTGCTCCCATGCTGAAAGGATGTTTTAAATGCACCGAGTTAACTAAACAGTAATTCGAGTTTTTACTTTTTAAAAAGTTTATCTAATTTATTTTATGTGCATTGGTGTGAGGGTGTCAGATAACCTAGAATTGGAGTTACAGACAGTTGTGAGCTGCCAGATGGACAAGATTTATTTATTTATTTATTTAATGTGTGTGGAGACTTTCTCTATATTACATCTACACACCAGAAAATGGCATCAGACAGTTGTGAGCTGCCATGTGGGTGCTGGGAATTGAACTCAGGACCTTTGGAAGAGCAGTACGTGCTTTTAACCACTGAGCCATCTCTCCAGCCCCGAGTTTTTACTTTTTCACGTGGCTTTAAGAATACTTAGGACTACGTGTGATTTGACGCTACACTTCCTTTCATTTCCTTCACATGAGTTCATCTTCAGGCTAAGATGAAAAGGGTCATGAACAATCGCTGTCACCCCACTTCAGAATCGTCCATGTGACCTATTGACATTTAGAAGACTAAAAGTAAATCCACCTTTGATTACTTGTTAACCTGTTTGCTAACCACCGAGATGTGTCTTTCTTGTCTAAGGACTCTGACTATAGGAAGGCAAAGCTGGACTGAGTCTCGATGGTTGGCTCTTAACTGAGGGTACACCTATGGGAGGGTTTTTCTCTCCCTCCAAAGAAAAGTTTAAGGCAATATTCATTTGACAGACTTACACACATCTATAATAAATGTTCTATCAAAGGTGAAACAAAAAGTAGAACTTTTTTGGGGGGGGAGGGGTGAGACAGGGTTTCTCTGTGTAGCCTCGGCTGTCCTGAACTTGATTTGTAGACCAGGCTGGCATTCAACTCACAGCGATCTGCCTGCCCCTGCCTCCTGAGTGCTGGGATTAAAGGCGTGAGCCACCACGCCAGGCTGAAAAGTAGGCACTTAATGAAACCCATCCTCTTTCTCATTTCATAAAGTTTTTGTGGGGTTTAGATTCAAAACCTAAGTCCAAAAAAAAGGAAAGGCATACCTTAAGCAAAACCTCTACTATGCTGGCATGACCCTCAGAAGCTGCCATGTGCAGTGGTGTCCGGTCCACTTTGGTCCTGGCATCCCTACTTACACCGGCTCGGAGAAGTACTTCTGTAGTAGAGTAATGCCCATACTGTGCGGCCAAATGGAGAGGAGACGTTCCCAACTGTAACAAAGGAACACACATACACATGCACAAACAAAGAAATTCCAGCTTTTTAGTTACTTTTGATAAAATTCCACTATAAACTACTCTATATTTTTAAACAGTGAAGCATATTAAGTTGTGGATATAGTAATTCAAACATCAAAAGAAATTATTTGACTCAAGCTTATCTTCATTGTCCCCATACATGCATTAATGTGGAAAAAGTCAGTGATTCCTTTAATTCAAATTCTCTTCTTGCTCCTCCCCTTTCCTCTACTTTTAGACAAGGTCTCAAGTCTCAAACCTGAGATTCTGCCTCAGCCTCCTAAGTGCTAGGATCATATCATGCCTAGCTCTTTGTCACTAGCAGAATAACAACTGGAATTAATTTTATTAAAAATTAGAGATAATGGGGAGACGGCTCAGCAGATAAAAGCATTTGCTGTTCTTCCAGAGGACTTGAGTTCAATTCCCAGCAGCACAACTGTCTATAACACTAGTTCCAAAGGCTCTGACACCCTCATACAAACATATATGCATGCAAAACACCAATGTACATTAAAAAATCATTTTTTAAAATTAGAGATAATTATGACCTGAGAATGAAGAAAATTTTAGTATCAGAGGTGTATGTCTATTAGGTTACATTATATTACATGCATTAAGAAGTACAAAAAAGCCCACTAATTCTGATTGGCAGCCAATGATGTTAAAAAAAGATTATTTCACCAGATCATGAAATTTGCTACGCTGTCACTATTAGACAGCACCTCTGTTTTAAGTTTGTTTTGACTTATTAGTATTACTTTATGTAAGAATGTTTTGCCTAAATGCAATGTGACAAAACCCCTACAACTGCAGGGCGTGGTGACGCACGCCTGTAATCCCAGCACTCAGGAGGCAGATGCAGGCGGGTCTCTGTGAGTTTGAGGCCAGCCCAGTCTACAAAGCGAGGCCAGGACAGGCAAGGCTGCACAGAGACCCTGTCTCGAAAACAAAAACAAAAAAAAAACAAAAAACAAAACCCTTAGAAGTAGGGTAAAAGATGATCATCAGCCACCAAGTGGGTGCAAGGAATTGAACCCAGGTCCTCTGCCAGAGCAACAAATGTTCTTAACCTCTAAGTCATTTTTCCAGCCCATCACCTCAGTTTTGTTTTGTTTTGTTTTCAGACAGAACGGTTTCTCTGTGTAACAGCTCTGGCTGCCCTGGAACTCACTCTGTAGACCAGGCTGGCCTTGAACTCAAATTGATCCTCCTGCCTCTGCCTCCCAAGTGCTGGGATTAGAGGCGTGCGCCACCACACCTGGCATCAGTTTTTAAATCATTTTCTATAAACCACATTGTCCTAAGACCTTCATATTGGTCTTACTTGATACTTTCACAGCACAAGTACTATAAAGGAACCTAAAGCACAGAGAGATGACCAATTTGCCTAAAGTCACACAAGTGATAGAATACAAAGAAAACCTTAGAAATAATTATTTTATTACAAAAATAAAATAATTTATTTTACTGAGGTTTTAACAGACCTTCATAAATCAAAGGAGATTGTTGAATAATCCTTTTTTCATGCCCTGTTGCACTGTCATATAACTGGCCTTTTTTTCTCCTCTCCAATTCTGTATTTAATGAAAGACTTTTAACACTTTCACTGAACAACCACTGAGATTTACTTAGAGGGGTACTGAGGTCTATTTTGTATTTCTGTTGTTATTCTTGAGACTTCCTTTTTGGCTCACAAGGAGAGAAAAAAATAGATGTAACGCGCATACTTACATATACGTGACATGCATACTTACATATGGTTTCAAGACTAGCTAAATGTCTGTAAGTCAACACCAGTCTGGAAGGAAAACCATTCTAATAATCTGAAATCCTTCTACATGGTGCTCCCTGATTACAAGCCCGTCTCTTGGTTTTGGTATGCATGTGTGCATGGTGTGAGTTCTGGGGATCCAAAGTGCATCACAAGCACTTTACCCACTAAGCCATCTCCCCAGTCCCTACTCACAATTTTTTGACAAAGCATTGCTTTGTTTTAATTTCTGTCAATTATAAATCTTTACATGGTATAGTTTGGTTTTTCCTGTTTTGAACTTTACTAGAATCCTACCACAAGTACTTGTCTATTGTTTAAAATTATTTTTTCAAGATGCATTCATGTTAATGAGCAAAAATTTCTCTACAATAATCCACTTGAGAAAATCTGTAGCTAATACGACTCATCAACTGATGAACATTTTTTTCCCAGCTTTATCATAAAAGATTCTGTGACATAGGGTCTTCTAGCAACTCAAGCACATTAACAAGATTTTCTTCAGTGTTCTAGAAGTTCAATTGCTACAAATGGCATACCCGTGTTAAAATTTAATAAGCACTGTCAAACTGTCCTCCAAAATGGATACGTTGGTTCACCTTTGGACCATCTCCTCATCAAGGTTGGCACTCGAAACATCACTTTGCTAACCAAGAAGATATGCCAAGTAGCTTCTGGCTGGCTTTTTTTTTTTACTGATGGAGTTGAACACTCTGTCTTGGGGGAGTGCTACTGTCTGTCTCTCACTGTCGACCCCCAGGAACTCTGAACACACTGCAGATGCTTACCCTTACGTATGATCCTTCTGTCTTGATGTGCTACACATCATGATAATATATCTCCGGTGTGTTTTCTTTAAAGAGAAATTATTTTTATTTCATGTGTATGAGTGTTTGCCTGCATGTATGTCTATTCACCACAATGTGTGCAATGCCTGTGAAGACCAGAAGAATCCTCTGGAACTGAGTTTCAGGCAGTTGTGAGCTGCCACGTGAGAGGTGAGCACTGAACCCAGGTCCTCTACGAGAGCAACCAGTGTTCTCAACCAGTTAATTCTGCTATAAATTTGTTGAGCTTCTTGAACTTGTGGGTATTTATCAATTCTGGAAATTCTAGGCAACCACTCTTTCAAAAGTCTTTACCTGCCCCAGCCTCTGTTTGTGGGTCTAACTGTTTCTACCTCTGTCACTATGGAAATGCTCCTGGTATCTCTCACAACCTCTGACAGCACTGACATTTTCTACTGCGTGTCTATGTTACACCCCGGGTTTCCGACCATCAGTTCTCTGTGTTGTGTGCAGCTGTCGCTCACGTGTTCTGACGCGCTACCTACCGTCCTCAGCAGGTCTGCTTCTACTGTCAGGTTGTTTCAGAGACATTCAAGCTGCTTTGTATTTGGGTGTTAATTACTCTTGACTGCTCCCTTTCCTTGAAATTTTGTTAGTGGATATGAAGCTGGGATTTTAAAAAATAATTTCTCTATGGATTTGCTTCTGCCAGGGACATGAGTGAAAGAACCCTAGTCCAAAGAAACAACATCCACTCCTCAGCCTCTGGTTTCCCAGACACATGGGTGTTTGTGAGTTCGGGCTTCAAATGTACAGGACATGCTTGTGATTCCAAATTCTCTTAATAAACATTTTCCTCTCTCCTTGGTGTTGGCTCACATCAGCTCATTCTTTGCAGTGCCCACACAAGAGAAGGGAGAAAGGGTGGGGGCTGGGGTGCTCTGAGACAGCCTCAATGCTGCAGACAGTTCTCAGGCAACCGTCCCTCGGGGAGCACGCTCAGGTCTTGTCTTCAGGACCCCATGCTGGTGAGCTGAGAAGCCAACAGAGAAATCCCAAAGCAGCAAACTTTAATCTTAGAGAACAATTTCTCTGGGTTCCAGTGTTTTTGGTTCTCTCTTTGGTGTTTTTGTTTTGTTTTGGTTTTGTATGTTTGGTTAGTTTTTGAAGACAGGGTTTCTTTGTGTAGCCTTGGCTGGAGTAGAACTAGCTCTGTAGACCAGGCTGGCCTCCAACTCAGAGACTCACCTGCCTCTGCCTCCTCATTCTTAGTTTTGTTTGTTTGTTTGTCTTTTGCTTTTGTTTTTTGTTTGTTTGTTTGTTTTATTGTTTTTCAAGATAAGGTTTCTTTGTAAGTAGCCCTGATTGTCCTGGAATCACTCTGTAGACCAGGCTGGCCTCGAACTCACAGCGATCCGCCTGCCTCTACCTCCCGAGTGCTGTGAACACTCTCAGTTCTTAACTCGGCAGCACACTGAAGATCTCCTTGAGAATCTTTAGCGAAAGACTTATCTGATATAGGCAAATGCTGACATATTTATACATGAAATGACAGTTCCAGGGATTTCCTTTAAAATAATTCAAAGAGGGCTGGAGAGATGGCTCAGAGGTTAAGAGCACTGGCTGCTCTTCTAAAGGTCCTGAGTTCAATCCCCAGCAACCACATGGTGGCTCACAACTGTCTATAATAAGATCTGGTGCCCTCTTCTGGTGTACATGTGTATGTGCAGGCAGAACACTGTATACATAATAAATAAATCTTTTAAAAAATCATAATAGGGGCAGGAGAGATGGCTCAGAGATTAATAGCACTGATTGCTCTTCCAGAGGTCCTGAGTTCAATTCCCAGCAACCACATGGTGGCTCACAACCATCTATAATGTGATCTGATGCCCTC
>OU015742.1:22149989-22170770 GCA_907169655.1 Acomys percivali | reverse complement strand
TAGACAGGGTTTCTCTGTGTAGCCTTGGCTGTTCTGAACTTCCTTTATAGACCTGGGTGGCTTTAAACTCAAGTGATCCACCCACCTCTGCCTCCCTAGTGCTGGGCCATGATGTGGTATTTCAAGGTAGATGAAAAGTATGCAGAAGCTGATGTCGTAATGAAATTTTCAGGCAAAATACATATATATATTACATGAAAATTTTTTAAAATGAATAAAGATAAAAAATTTGTGGAGCTGGAGAGATGTCTTAGCGGATAAGAGCACTGTCTGTCCTTCCAAAGGTCCTGAGTTCAATTCCCAGAAACCACATGGTGGCTCACAACCATCTATAATGAGATCTGGTGCCCTCTCTTCTGGAGTGCAGGCACACATGCAGGTAGAACACTGTATACATAATAAATAAATATAATAAAATGAATCTTTTTTAAAGATATCATTGTAAAAATCTGAACAAATCCCGTCCCCCAAAAAAGCATGTGTACATTTTACCTTCTATAAGCATAAATATTGGATAAGTTTTTATCTGGGAAGGAGGAAGGAGGGGCAGCAGAAGAGGAGGAGGAAGTAAAAGCAACTCGACAGCATTAAATCACTCTTTACCCAGTCTGTAGTAAAAGGAGCTCCATTTGCCATCAAAATACGAACTTCATCATCTTGACCTGCTCGTGCCGCTTCTAAAAGCTTCTTCCCCAAATCTACCAGGGACATCTAAATGAAACACATGAGCTGACATCAGCATCTCCATTACATACTGGACATGACTCCCCCTCATTCAGAAGTCCACTCTCAGTTATCCCTATAAACGTGATTTGGTTAACCTAAAACTAATGATCATACAAAACAATTTACATTTGGATTCCTGAAATGTATTTCTCTTCTCATTAAGTTTTTTTTACCTGAGCAAAATTGGCTTAAATTCTTCTTTCACATATGGTCAGAAAAAAACAGAAGAGGTTAGGTGGCAGATACTGTGCGTCTGAGAACTAAAACCAGCACCTGTTCTAATCAGAACCTAATAACATGTTCATAAAAGTAAAATTAAAGTACAAGATAGTAGACCGGGCGGTGGTACTGCACGCCTTTAATCCCAGCACTTGGGGGAAAAGACAGGCGGATCTCTGTGAGTTCGAGGCCAGCCTGGTCGCCACAGTGAGCCCAGGACAGCCAGGACTACACAGAGAGACCTTCTCTTGAAAAACAAAGTAAAATCATAAAGGACAAGATAGTACCCTGTTGCTGCTATCAGCTAATCTACCATGATGTTTTCAGAAAAAATAAGTGTGCTCAGATTCTGAAACACACACTTTCTGCTCCTGTGCACACAGGGCACACTTAGTCTTCCAGAAAGGAACACAATTCACACTCCATGCAAGTGCTGAACAGGGAGCTGAATGGTCTTAGCAGGACAGCTGTCTAAGAATATACACAGAGGTTTTGTCTTTTAGAGAATTCAAGAATTCTAAAGTCCCAGTCAAGGGAGGCGGGAGGGAGAGGGAGGCAGGGAAGTTACACAGATGTACTGTCAGAAAAGACCATGACAGGAATCCGCAGGTGAGCAAAGAGTTGAGCTGGTCAGAGGCGCTCAGATCCCAGAGACGGTCATTCTGAGAAATAAGAAAGTTTCCAAATCCAGAAAGCTGTCCAGCCAGAAGCTTACTTTGTGATACCGTATAACATGCTATGGAAAGAGAAACAGGGAAAACTGGAAGCCTGTGGAGAAGTGAAGATGAGGAATCTTCTGAGATTTAAAAAAAAAAAAAAAAAGATGCAGCTGGGATGCAAATTTGTCCAAAAAGGAATACGCTCACAAGGTAGAGAGGCCATGAAGGAGAAGTGACAACTGGACTAGTGCAGCCGTCACTCAGGAAGAGCATGAGAGAGACTGAAGGAGCCTGGAACGGTCATTTCCTCCAGGAAGGCAGAAAACATGCCACATACTCAGAAGACGTGTTAGGAGGTACTAAGAGATAATTACAAGACAACCAATCGACCCTCTGGAAAGAACGATGCCAAATTATCATGTTTAGGAGATCCTGTAATATGAGCCCATCCATGCCATGCAAAGGAATAGCCACAGAAAGCCATCAACACTAGGTGGTGTGCACAGATGAGATTTCTTAGGAGTTATTCTCTGTGAAATGACAAAAGAATTCATAACATACCTTGTGGTGGAGAATAAGTCTAACATACACAGTTGTAGAGTTTATGTGGGTTTTTTTATTTTCTGCATGTGACACTTGCAACACTTCTTTTACCTTTGACCTTCTGCTGTCTTCCCCACCCCCACCCCCATTTTCTCTGTAACCCAAGGTCCTTAATCTCTGCAAAGAGACTAAACTACTGATCTCAGCTAAAGGTGTTTCCTAGAGACCATGCCGGAGGGCAGAGGGACCTTAAGCAGTGATTTCCTACTGAAGACTACATAATCTTTAAAAGACAAGTTGATCCCTCTCCTAGAAGAGCACAATCCAAACTACTGAACACAGTATCTATACTGTAGATGAGGCAAATTTCACTTAAAAGCCTCTAAAATGAATCTTATCCTTTAAATGCTATGTACAACAGAAAAATTTACAGTGCTTATTCAGCCAGCAAGTCCACTTGGACATACTATGCCAGACAGCAACTTCTGAAGAACCACTACAGCGTGCCAGACTACAGTTCTCACATTCTAAAATTAGTCTGCTTTTTTCATTTTGATTTGTATACATTCTGGACAGTAGCTCCTATGCCAAATACAAAATTATCAATAACTCCTTTTCAAATCTATGCACAGGCACACAGTTTTTTGAAAGTGGGTTGTAAAGCATTTAGCATACTTGAAATTTGTACGCTTTACAAATCCACTTTCATATCAATTTTGCAAATTATACACAGACAGAAAAGGGTGGAAGTTTTGTTTTGTTTTGTGCTCTTTTGCTTTTGAGACAGGGTTTCTGTATGTTATCTTGGCTGTCCTGGACTCGCTCTGTAGACCAGACTGGCCTCAAACTCACAGTGATCCACCTGCCTCTGCCTCCCGAGCACTGGGATTAAAGACTTTTTAATAAAAGAAATTGTATGCATAGATGATCTGTACTAGGATATAAGAAATCTCGAGTTACAGCAACTGCCTATGTTGTATAACAGATACCTTCTAGTTTAGTTGCTAATAAAGGGCTATATACAAAGTAGAAGAAAAAGACACACAGAGACAGAGAGACAGAAAGAAAAACCTAAGTCAAAATAAAGGTGGAGGAAGCATAAACAAGAATCTAACACAGGGGACTGGAGAGGTGGCTCAGTGGTTAAGAGCGCTGCCTGCTCTTCCGAAGAACCTGGGTTCAATTCCCAGCACCCACATGGCAGCTCACAACTGTCTGTAACTCCAAGATCTGACACCCTCACACCAATGTACAGCGATTAAAGTTAAATATTTTTTAAAAGACATCAGAATTTCAATTATATAAAAAAAAGAATCTAACACAGTAGTAATATAAAGCAAAACAAAAAAACCATGATGACCATGAAGTCATCAAAAAGAAATAACTGTTGTTGCTGAAAGATGTAAAATATTTTTAAAATAATTCCTACTGTAGTCAACGGTGATTAAAACTTACACTTATATGCTGCTCTATTGTGTATGCCAACAACAGTAAAAGTAACTTAATTTAGTAATTTGATTTTTGTTTGGTTGGTTGGTTTGGTTTTTTAGACAGGATTTCCCTGTGTAGCCATGGCTGTCCTGGACTTGCTTTGCCGACCAGGCCACTGCACCCGCTAAACTGATTCAGTTTAAAGATCCTATAACCAGGAAGAGAATCAATTCACAAACAACAAAGAGGCTGGGGGTGGTTCTGCTGGCAATGGGCCTGCCATGTAGCCAGAGGACCAGAGTTCAGATTCCCAGAACCCACATGAACACTTGGTAGATGGGGTAGCATAGCACCTGAAAGGTGGAGATAAGGCTAGCCAAGTTCAGAGTGTTCTGAGGTCAGTGAGACTCTGCCTTCAATAGATAAAGTGCAGAGGAGCTGAAGACTCAATTTCAACCTCTGGCCTTCATGTGCACACATGCATGTGCACTTGTGCACGTGCATACATGCTCATATACATGTAAATGTACATATAGACATGAACACCACAACACATACAAATGCTGGGTCAAGTCTTCAGTTCATTCAGACTGATTATATGTTAAATCTTCAGGGGGAAAAACAATATTTTTAAAATGATAAGGGTTAGCAATTAAAATATATGCTCATCATTTACTTGATTTTCTCCAAAGAAAAACCAGTAAATTTTAATGACTTAATAGACCCAAAACCTACTGTATATGGAATGATACACCACTTAGTTCAATACTCCCTTTCTCTTTGAGAATATAAATACCTATTACAATAAATTCAAGTAAATAAATACAATAACAATAAACAAAACTATTATAACAATAAACAAAAACTGTTTATTAAATGCTTACCATAGTCTAACATAAACTATTGTTTTGTTTAAATTAAAACATATTACTCAAAAAACAAAAAAATAAAATAAAATAAAATTCTAAGCTGGGTGGTGGTGGTAGCAAACACCTTTAATCCCAGCACTCGGGAGGCAGAGGCAGGTAGCTCTCAAGTACAGAAACCCTGTCTCAAAAAACAAAACAAATAAAATTAAATAAAATAAAAAACCTATTAAATAAGATCCACCTAGAAACTTGCACTCACAAAAATTATACATGAGTGCCATCTAGTGGTTACAAGAACAGCAGCTTATACAACCATACATACTTAAATGATCTTTAATACTATCATTTAAAAATATTTACAAAATCTGGATGTGGTGGTACACACCTGTAATCCCAGCACCCTGAGAGGCAGAAGCAGGTGGATGGATCTATATGAGTTTGAGGCCAGCCTAGTCTACAAAGCGAGTCTAGGACATCAAGGCTACACAGAGAAACCTTGTCTCAAAAAACAAAAACAAAAATCAAAAAACTTACAAATAGTATGTAATGGCTTAAGAATCAAGACCCGGGCTGGAGAGATGGCTCAGAGGTTAAGAGCAGACTGCTTTTTCCAGAGGTCCTGAGTTCAATTCCCAGCAACCACATGGTGGCTCACAGCCATCTATAATGTGATATTCTAACAGATATGCAGACAGAGCACTGTATTCATAATAATAAATAAATCTTTTTTTTAATCAAGACCCTAAACTGTATATACAACATAACTGAAATATGTAAAAAATGCACAGAAAAAGAACTAGAAACAATAAAGCAGGATAATAAAAAATTCTTTTATTTCCCCTTTATTTTGTAAGTTTTATACAATAAACTCATATTACTCATGCAATTAAAAACAAACTTTTATTTAAAATCTTTATATCAAAACTAGGTTACAAGGCTGGGCATGGTTGCGCTCGCCTTTATTCCTAGTGTTTGGGAGGCAGAGGCAGGCAGGTTCAAAACCAAACAAAACAAAAAACTAGGTTACAGGCAAGCTTAAAAACCCTTTAATGTTTAATTTTAAATGTTGAAAGCATTTGTTTTACATAGTAAATTATCATGTATAGAGATGTACGTATGAAATATCCTTGGCAATCAGTATTTAATTGTCAACATTCTCATGAGAACTGGACTTCGGGAGGCTGAAGAGCTGGCTCAGTAGTTTAAGCACTTCCTGCTCTTGTAGAGGGCTTTGGGTCAGTCCGGGGCACGTACACAGAACTCAGAGCCACCTGTAACTCCAGTGCCAGGGGACCCAGCAGCACCTTCCTCTGGCCTCCATTGGCACTGCACACACTTGGTGCAGACATACATGCCACAAACTTTTTTAGTCTGCTTGTTTTTTTGAGACAGGGTTTCTCTGTGTACCCCTGGCTGTCCTAGAAATCCACCTGCCTCTGCCTCCAGAGTGCTGGGATTAAAGGCATGTGCCACCACATCCAGTTTTACACATGAAATAAAAATAAAGAAATAGAAAGGAACTTCACTAATAATACAATCCTCACAATCTTGTCACATGTCACTGTTGTCTCTATCATACAAAGAGAGCAAGAGTAAAAGAATTTATCATGTACACTCAATTTGAATGAACTTTCCCATCATGAATTTTTTTGTCTTCTATTTTAAGATAACACGGAGAAGCTTCTGAAGTAGAAGGCAGCATGTGTCATCTGAGGATTTCAATCTGGGCTCTCCAACCTATGTAACCCTTTAGAAGGGAAAAATGATCATCATTTTTTTTCTAAAACAGCCTTCTATGTAGCCAGGGCTGGCCTCGCATTCACAAAAAGTGTATTATTATACCAATGTGCACTTTACACTACCAGTGCACAAGAACCCATCTATCTACAAGGTCCCCACTCCTTACAACCGTAATCTTATCTCAGAACTCAGGGCTACACATTCTGTGATAATCACAGAAAGCGGAGGCACTTCTCAGGGTGCGTCAGGAACGGGCTCTGACCCTAGGTGTCGGCTGACGTGCCCTTCTGCCACCTCCAAAGCCTGAGCCTGACAATCTGCGGGAGACGCGCGTTCTCGTTTCCCCATGAAATCCTTTCCCCCACTTCAGCAATGCAAGCCTGCTCAAACCACTCACGGCCTGGGGTGTATGCTACTGCTCAGAGGCCCTCTCTCTCTGCTCCCTGCTACCCTGCCTAAAGCACGTGCTTTACCTGACCCACCAACTAACCAGCATTAAACTAACACTAATACAGTAGTATAACACTAATACACAGTATCATTAATTCATCTATACAACCTAAGATCTTTTTTCGCTAGGTGGTGGTGGCGCACACCTTTAATCCCACCACTCGGGAGGCAGAGGCAGGTGGATCGCTTTGAGTTCGAAGCCAGCCTGTTCTACAAAGCGTGTCCAGGACAGGTAGGGCTACACAGAGCTCACTTTGTAGACAAGGCTTGCCTTGAACTCCTAGAGATCTGCCTGTCTCTGCTTCCTCTGTACTAGAATTAAAGATCTAAGAACTTTTACACACCCAAAGCCTACCCCAGTGGCACACCTCATCTTACACACCCAAAGCCTACCCCAGTGGCACACCTCCTCATCTTCAGTGGCACACCTCATCTTACACACCCACAGCCTACCCCAGTGGCACACCTCCTCCTCTTTCCCACACAGCTCTATCAACAGCAGAAGAAACACTCAAACATGCGAGTCTCCTGGGGCCATTCTCATTCAAACCTCCACACTCCACTCCTTGGCCCCATATGCTGCGGGTCCTATTATGATGCAAAATGCATTCAGTCCAATTTCAAAAGGCCACAATCTTTCATAAACTCAACATTATCTAAAAGTCTGTAGGCATGCAAGGTGGTGCACGCCTTTAATCCCAGCACTCTGGTAGGCAGAGACAGAAGGATTTCAGTGAGTTAGAGGCTAGCCTGGGAGCTCTGTCACACAGAGAAACCCTGTCTTGATGCAACACACTTCTCTCTCTTGGGCTGGATCAACTCCCTATGCAAAGCTTTCTTTAGCAGCTATTTCATAGCTCTAGTATTTGGGGGACCCCAAAACAATCCTCGCATCACACAGCCTCTCAGCCCTCCATGAAGGAACTCAGATTCCACAACCTTTTTAGGCATGTATCCTTCATGATTCTAAATACAAAACCCTATGGATGCTGCTGCAAGGTTTGGCCACTATCAAAAGTAACGGAACTATTGCTTTAGTGGAGATTTCCTTTTTGTTTGTTGGTTTGTTTCTGTTTTTGTTTTGGCTTTGGTTTTTCGAGACAGGGTTTCTCTGTGTAGCCTTGGCTGTCCTGGACTCACTTTGTAGACCAGGCTGGCCTCAAACTCACAGCGATCTGCCAGCCTCTGCCTCCTGAGTGCCGGGATTAAAGGCGTGAGCCATCATGCCAGGCTGAGATTTCCTTAACAGGGTTTCTCTCTCATGCCCAGCCTTAGGGAGATCTCAAGACAGCCTATTGCTGAATCTGATATGATCATTAGCAATCACTCTTAGGCAGGTCTACAGTGAAAGGGAGCAAGTACAACAAAAAGAAACACACAAGAAAAAAAAAAAGAAAAAAGAAAAAGTACAATTTGAAAAGAAAAGAGGAGGCTGGAGAGATGGCTCGGTGGTTAAGAGCACTGTCTGATCATCCAAAGGTCTTGAGTTCAATTCCCAACAACCACATGGTGGTTTCACAACCATCTACAATGAGATCTGGTGCCCTCTTCTGGCAAGCAGGCACACATGCAGGCAAAATACTGCATAAATAATAAATAAATCTTAAAAAAAAAAAAAAAAAAAAAAGAACAGAACATCAGGAAATTCAATGTTAGAGCCCAGGCTTGTGCTGATAAAAACAGCAGATTAGATTAGTCCAAGTGGAGCGAGAGAGCAGAGTACTGTCTGGTGGTGACGTGGAAACCAGCAGCACTTGCAGCATGGCTGACCAACTGACTTAGGAGCAGATTGAGGAATTGAAAGAGGCTTTTTCACTATTTGACAAGGATGGTGACAGGACTTTAACAACAAAGGAACTGGGGGCTCTTGGGCAGAACCCCACAGAAGCAGAGCTGCAAGACATGATGACGGAGTAGATGCAGATGGTAATGGCACAATTGACTTCCCTGAGTTTCTGACAAGGATGGCAAGGAAAACCAAGGACACAGACAGTGAAGAAATTAGAGGAGCATCCGCGTGTTTGCTAAGGACGGCAGTGGCTACATCAGCGCAGCAGAGCGTCGCCGTGTGGTGTCAAACCCTGGCGAGAAGTTAACAGGTGAAGAGGAGGCTGATGCGATGATCAGGGAAGCAGACATTGATGGCGATGGTCGGGTAAACTATGAAGTTTGTACAAATGATGACGCAAAGAAAAGACATTGTACAGGATGTGTTAAATTTGTTTGTAACTTATCTGTAAAAGGGTCCCCCTACTGTCAAAAAATATGCACGTATAGGAATTAGGACTTCATTCCTCCATGTTTTCTTCCCTTATCTGTCATTGTCAAACCTTACTTTAGGAAATTGATCAAGTAACATGTTGCATGTGGCTTACTCTGGCTATATCTAAGCCATCTACACTTAGATGAAGTTGGTCAAACGAGGGAACAGCTGGGTTATGTCTTTTTTTTTTAGTAGTTTTTAGGAACTGTAAACATGTTGTTGAAGTGTGGAGTCGTGACTCTGTGTGGACTATGCTATGGATAGTCAACAATATGAACTTAAAAGTTGCACTCTTGCAAAACGGCTTTTATCCAGGTATTCCTACACTACTTTTTTGTACTGTTAGTATTGTACTAGAAACATTTTCTTTTATTGTTACTTGCTTTTTAAACTTTGTTTAGCCACTTAAAGAAAATCTGCTTATGGTACAATTATACCTCAAATCCATTTCAAGTTGTATAATTGGTAAAAAAAAAAAAAATTACCAATTAAAAAATAGCAGATTAAGAATAGGCCTGATCTATGCAAAAAAAGTGTCCTCAGGGCAAGACCTCCCCCAGCTCAGAGCTGGGTGTTGGAGCACACCTACCTTGAACCTGGGGCTTGGGAGGCAAAGGCAGGTAGATCTCTGTCAATTCAAGAGCAGTCTGGTCTACATAGGAGTTCCAGGACAGCCCGGGCTCTCTGAAGAGTGGCCTTGTCTCAAAATCCTATCTCAAAAAAACCAAACAAGCCGGGCATGGTGACACACGCCTCTAATCTCAGCACCCGGGAGGTGGACTGCTGTGAGTTCCAGGCTAGCCTCGTCTACAAAGCGAGTCTAGGACAGCCAAGATAACAGAGAAATCCTGTCTCAGAAAAAACAAACAAACAAAACCCAAACAGTAATAATCTTAAAAAAGAATTTTCTGCTCTTAAAAAGCAACAAATGAAAACTGCTGCAAATGTGACTAATGAAGGCCAGGATTCCACGCCACAAATAAACTCTTCTATAAACTGTCATGGACATATTGTCATAACAACATACAACTAATTAATACAAGTTAGTACCAAGAGGGGACAGTGGCTGTGAAGACCCTGACCATGTTGTTGTTGTTGTTTACACACACAATGTTTTTGAGGAATGTAGACTTTGGAACTTTGGACTGGAAAAGCAGTTGTGTGCTGTACTCAAAGTTCAAAGGGGCATTCTCACAACAGCCTGGGAAACATACTCTGAGGGCAAGGCGGTCTGTGTGGCCAGGTGCAGAGGTGTCAGAGGAGAACAGCACCAACAACTGGCACTAGAGGCCACTTGTAAGGTATTTTTGGCAAAAATCCTGGCTGGTTTTTGCTCATGTCCTAAGAACTTACCTCAGGCTAAATGAAAAAGTAATGAACTAATTTCTTGGGCAGAGAAAGTGTCTAATGAGCAGGGCGTGGTGGCACACACCTGTAATCCCAGCACTCAGGAGGCAGAGGAAGGTGGATCTGTGAGTTCAAGGCCAGCCTAGTCCACAAAGCTAGTCCAAGACAGTCAAGACGAACAGAGAAACCCTGTCTTGGGTTGGGGGGGGGGGGCTGCACATTGTTGAGTCAACACCATGGTTACTGACAACAGTTACGGAGGTTTACAATGAAAAAGAACAAGTGGAGCAGAAATACAGAATGCATGGTTTGGAAAAAAAAGGGGCATTGACAAATTTAATGTTGCATACAGCCACGGTATGTACAGTTAAGATTAGCACTGTTAAGGAGGGGTCTGCAGCTGGAATTGGTGGTGCACACCTTTAATCACAGTACTCAAGGAAGCAGAGGGAGATGCGATGAGTTCGAGGCCAGCCTGGTCTATAAAGAAAGTCCAGAATAGCCAAACCTACACAGAGTAGCCTTGTCTCAAAAAAACAAAACTAAACAAAAAAGGATCTACTCTGAACTATGGTCAAGTAAGAATTCAATAAAAGCAATATATGTGCTTTAAAAATCAGAATCTTGGGCTAGGGAGTAAGCTCATGGGTAGAATATTCATGAGTCCGTGAGAAAAGTGTGATGCCATAGGTTCAATGCACAGAACAAAAGGGGGAAATGTTAAATATAACTTTGGTTTGATTTGGTTTTCAAGAGGATTTATCTGTGTAGTCTCAGCTGTCCTAAACTCCCTATGGAAACCAAACTGGCCTCACACTAACAGAGATCCGCCTGCCTCTGCCTCCCCAAGTGCTGGGATTACAGGTGTGGGCCACCTGGCCCAGCTAAATATAATTTTCTTAAGAAAGGAAAAAAAAATTTTTTTTTTGAGACAAGATTTCTCTGTTACACAGAGCCCTGGCTGTCCTGGACTCTCTTTGTAGACCAGGCTGGCCTCAAACTCAGAGGTCTGCTGCCTCTGCCTGCCTGGGATTACTAGGATTACAGGTGCGTATCCCCTGGACAACGATATGCTCAGACTTTAAGAGCAGTAGTTCACACCAGGCGCATGTAATCCCAGCACTCAAGAGAGGCAGA
Source organism: Acomys percivali (assembly GCA_907169655.1). Taxonomy (NCBI): domain Eukaryota; kingdom Metazoa; phylum Chordata; class Mammalia; order Rodentia; family Muridae; genus Acomys; species Acomys percivali. The sequence goes on along the minus strand of OU015742.1, from coordinate 22,159,386 downwards.
GGCAAGCAGTTCTCTGTGAGTTCAAGGCCAGCCTGGTCTAAGGGAGTCCAGGACAGCCAAGGTTACACAGAGAAACCCTGTCTCAAAACACCAAAATAAATCTAAGCATGCAATATAGTTACATGAACACATATGCACAAAAACAGTCATGAGTATAAATGACTACCATGTGTAAAAAAATGTATTTCCTACTGTGGGCTACTATATTTGGGAACTAAAAATGGTATATGAGAGGCTGGAAAGATGGCTCAGAGGTCCTGAGTTCAATTCCCAGCAACCACATGGTAGCTCCCAACAATCTATGTGATTTGGTGTCCTCTTCTGGTGTGCAGGTGTACATGAGACAAAGCCCTGTATTCATAATAAATAAATCTTAAAAAAAAAAAAAAAGAAGAAGAAGAAAAGAGAATGATATGTAAAGCCCAGGAGTTCTAAAAAGCTTGAAAACTACTTTGATTGTTGCTATACATGTTCAAAGACAGGTAGGTCTCAGGGAATCTAACAAGCTAAGCATGTACCCCACCACTTAGGATCCTGAGTTTCCTCAATCCAGAACCTATTTGCTCACTCTGACATCTAGGGATCAAGTTTCTCTGGCTACTCAAGTGGCAGCCACATCACACCCTCTCTCCCCCGACCTAGCTTTATTCCTGTTTTACCTTACACAGAAACTGTTGCCTACACCCTTTACTCAGATGGCAGCTCTGAGAACAGGACTTTGTCTTGGGTTTGGTTTGGTTTGGTTTTGCAAACAGTTTCTTGGTGTAGCACTAGCTGTTCTGGAACTCGCTCTGTAGACCAGGCTGGCCTCAAACGCAGAGCTCCACCTGCGTCTGCTTCTCCACCTCCCTCAACGCTGGGATTGAAGGTGTGCACCACCAGTACCCAGTTGACTCTGTCTTGTTTTACTGATTATTAGATCTCAACAGAGCCTGGCATGACACATGTGCTTCTGGTTTTTAAATGGAAGGAAAAGGAAGAATATAATCAACGAGGAAACAGAAGTTTCATTATGCTAGAGTAAGTAATAGTCAAAGAAGCAGAATGTAATAAGAAAAAGTATGAGTATCAGAAAGTGGACTTTACCCTGCAGACTACTGGAGGTTATTCAAAGTGTTGACTTCAAACACTTATTGCGCACAGGTTCAATTCATGTTGCTTGGCACAGTGGTGAGTGCAAAGGTCAACAGCACAGCGGAGAATACAAAGACCAAAGGTAAACTCTCTCCTTGGGCTTTCAGAAGGATGAGATTTGGAAGTTTTGGGAGAAATTATTCTGGCTGCCACATGCAGGGTGGATTCAAGGAAGGACAATCTAGGGAAAACTCCTGATTGGTGGATACAATAAAGGGAAAGCACGTATCATAGACAACTCGATGGGAAACTGGGAACTGATAGGAGGTTAGAAAGTAATAAATCTAAAGGTGATGGAAATTCCTTAGCCTTCCACTAAAGCATGAGCCTTTATATTCTCAGACAGCAGCAGCAAAAAAAAAAACAGCTATCAGGGGAAAGAGAGAAAAGAGGGGAGGGAGAAGGCCGGAGGGAGAGAGTGAGGGAAGGAGGGAGAGAGAACAGATGCTCTTATCCTTGACATGAATGGCAAGAATCCCACAAGAGAAGGCAGTAATAAAAGGGGCTAGAATAGTAAATGAAAAGAAATAAACTTATGAGCCTTTATGAAATAAATGGCTCAGCAGTCAACAGCACGTTTTCTTGCAGAACACAGGGGTTCAACTCCTAGAACCCTCATGATGGTACACAGCCATCCTTCACGCCAGTTCCAGGGGATCTGATGCCCTCATCTCTACAGGAACTAGGCATGTACATGATACGCATACATGCATGCAAACAAAGTACACATACATATAAGCCTAAAAATGTCCTCAAGAAAGTCAAGCAATTATCTATATTGGCTCCGTATAATCAAGATTTTAAAAGTTATTGCTGACAAGAAGGAGGTTCTCTCAAGCAGTCTGAATTGGGTACCTAATAGTTCAGTAGTAGGTCAGGAAGGTAGTAAAAGAACCTGGAGCAAACACTGACCTGGGCTCTGAACATAATGAAATAAAGAGTGAGGCCGAGAACTGTACAAGTTCTCAAGTTTATTTTCTTCTCCCACTTTATGGCTGCACATCTAAATAGGGACAGACAATTACAGACAATGAAGTAATCAGAGAGAAAAAGTTAAAACGTGGCAGCTAGATTCCTGAAAATACAAGATGCCTCTTTCATTTAGTCTACAGAATGGCAGAACTTGGGTTTGGTAAAACAGTTAAACTGAAATCCTGTTTAAGAAACAAAAACCCGCCGGGCGTGGTGGGGCACGCCTTTAGTCCCTCGGGAGGCAGAGGCAGGTGGACTGCTGTGAGTTTGAGGCCAGCGTGGTCTAGCCAGTCTAGGACAGCCAAGGCTACACAGAGAAACCCTGTCTAAAAAAAAAAAAAAAAAAAAAAAAAAGAAACAAACAAACAAAAAGCCTTTTCTTGCTGATCTACTAAGGCAGCAATTTTCAACCTATAGCTCACAACCCTTTCATAGGGTCACCTAAGACCACCGGAAAACATATATTTAAATTACAATTCATAACAGTAGCAAAACTAGTTATGAAATAGCAACAAAATTTTATGGTTGGGGTCATCACATGAGGAACTGTATTAAAGGGTTTCAACATGAAGGAGGTTACAAACAACCAGGTGTGATAGCGCAAGCCTTTAATCCGAGCATTCAGGAGGAGAGGCAGGTGGATCACTGTGAGTTCAAGGCCAGCCTGGCTGACAAAGATAGTTCAGGACAGCCAAGGCTATAGGGAAACCTTGTCTCGAAGGAAAAAAAAAAAAAAGTTTGAAAGCCACTGCTCTAAGGCATCATTCTAAGCACTTTATACGTAAGAATGCGTTGAATGATCCCCAATAAAACAACTGAGGCACACAGGAAAGAGTCAGTAACCACTCTTGTTATCAACAATGTTTCAACTGTTATTCTTCACATCTTTGTAATATCAAGAATTATCTTTAGAGAAGAAATTCCTTCCAGCCTAAATCTCTAAAACAATGGCATAAACATCCCCAGCCCAAATGAAGATGTACTAAGCCTTCTGGACAACACTGCAGTGCTGATGTTAGGAGAAAACAAACAGGTCCTACCGAGTTTTTGTTGTTATTTTGAGACAGGGTTTCTCTGTGTAACCTTGACTGCCCTGGAACTCACTCTGAAGATCAGGCTGGCCTTGAACTCAGAGATCCGCCTGTCTCTGCCTCCTGAGTGCTGGGATTAAAGGCGTTCGCCACCACTGCCCTGCAATAGGTGCTAATTCTAATTCTTCTGACACAGAGAGTGGTGGGGCACGCTTGTAATCCCAGCACTGGGAGCCAGAGGCAGGAGGATCTCTGAGTTCTTGCCAGGCCCCAACAAGAGAAACCTTGTCTCGAATAAACAAACAAAAAGTAAAAATAAATAAAAAGCAGCCAGGTATGGTGGTCCCAGCACTGGGGGAGGGAGGATGCAGAGGCATCAGATCTCTGCAGTTCGGGGGTCTACAAAGCAAGTCTAGGACGCCAAGGCTACATACAGAAACCCTGTCTTGAAAAAAAAGAAAAAGAAAAACAAAACTCTTCAGAAAACTAAAATGCTAATTATAAGCTACCTGCCTTCCAGTGAACAAAATTTACAATTATTTGTTTTATAAACTAGGGCAGAGGAATTAAAGGGTCCCAACACACACACACGAAAGTTGAGACAAAAATGTTACCCTTAATTTGATCACTACATTGTATACAGATGTTAAATCATCGTATTTGTCAATCTATAAATAAATTCCTACATGTCTAAGAACTTGACCCGCGTCTCTAATGTCCCCCAGTGAAATCAGGGTTGGACCCCATTAGTGCAAGTACACTGGCTCAAGACTACTTACGAGAAACTTGAGCGTCCTCAAAAATGAATTTCTGGCAGAGTATGGTAGCACACTTAATCCCAGCACTCAGGAGGCAGAGGCAGGAAGATCTCTGTGAGTTCGAGGCCAGCCTGCTCTACAGAGTGAGTCCAGGACAGCCAGGGCTACACAGAGAAACCCTGCCTCAAAAAAACAAAAAAAAAAACAAAAAACAAAAATGAACTTGACTTACAATTACATGTGACAAATTTTGAGTTTGCAATATTTGCCTTACCTGTACCTGAAGAGATACAGGGTTTTAAAAGCCATGGGGGGGGGGGGTGTGCCAGGGACACAAAATCAAGTAAAATTAAGATCCTGTGCTTTTTATTTTTGTTTTTGTTAAGACAGGATTTTTCTTGTGTTGCAAACAAACCCTGGCTGTCCTAGACTCACTTTGTAGAAAGGGCTGGCCTTGAACTCAGAGATCTGCCTGTCTCTGCCTCCTAAGTGCTGTGATTAAAGGCGTCCACCAGCCACCCTGCCAGGCTCTGGGTTTTTTTGTTTGTTTTGTTTTTCTTAAATGAATAGCAAACATTAAAAATGCACCTGGCACTTTCTGACAATTACATGAAGAATGGCCAGATGCTTCCTGTTGATGGAACAGCAGAGAAAGGCTGACTGACAGAATCAGACTAGAGGTCACAAAAAACCATTGGAAACTCAGTTCCCTTCCAAAACCATTAGAGCCAAACTCATCTTGAAATTTTACACATTAATCACCCAAACCTAGGAAACCCAGACTGACTCAGAAAAGAGGCTAAGGGTTTATATATGCAAATTACATATGTATATTATTTATGCTTTATTTCAGCCAAGGTCTCGATCCACTGAAGTCTGAAACTCCTTTGGTGCACGTGCCCTCATGAAAAAAGACATCTACTGTGCTTGTAAATCTCCTTTATTGTCTGTGCACATCGTTAAACATGCGAGTTGGAACTTTAAAATGACTCGTCACTTTGACTATTTCCAAATCTTCCTGAGATTTCAATACTATCATTAAAGTATAATCTTTGTGATGCTTAGGACTCTAAATCCCTATCTTTTAAAAAGTCAACTCTCTCCCCCAAAATACAGGAATCATTCTTCTCACTCACATTTTAGGTTTGTCTTGCACAATATCCTGATTGTACTTACATGCTGGGAACAGGATGGGAGGTCATATTTTTTTTAAAAAGAAAAAAGTATGATGTACAGTGCTTTCCAGTGATTATGTGGCATGATATCACAAGACTGCCTGCAAAAATAGATTCAAGAATCTGTTTTCTATTAAACTGGGCACTAAGAAGATTTGCAAAAATGCAAAACAATGTGACTATTGCCTAAGTCATGAGTTAAGACATAAACCATGACTCCTGACCCCCCCCCCCACACACACACACACACAAAAAAAATGAGTAAAGGGATAACAGCTACCAGTTTCCTTAAATGCTCAAAATCAGTCTGAAGGCCTAAAAGTCAAAACCTATCAGTTAAATTTAAATTCACCTAGGTGAATCTCTGTAAGATAATCTATCTTCTGTATAATAAATTCGGTGCCTTTCAAATTCTGGGACCGCAACTACTTTACAAGGAACAGCACACGACCGTCTTTTTTCCAGAAAGTAACTTGCCTGAATAGACAGCAAAGCAGTGTCTGGAGAAAGAACTTAAAATGATTTCCACGTTATGAAGCTCCCTTTCGGAAGTACTGTAGTCTCGCGCCCGCGCCCACCCCCCACCCCCCATCCCCCTGCTTTAAACGAGAGTGTCTGCTCTACACAGTCCAAACGGGCTTAAGGCAAAAAGCTTCAAAGGCAAACACAGCCAAGTAGGCCCGTGCCAGTCCTTCATTTCATTTTGGAGATGCACACTTCAAGCTGGGCACGCGGCTCCAACACTGTGGGAGTACTCTCAACACCGATCTGTGCCCCAGGCAAGAGAGGACCGGACGAAAACTCGCGGCTCTCCCGCACCCGCGCTCGCGTGGGTTCCGGCAGCGAAGTCTCTGGGGACCAAAGTCTCGGCCACTAAGAATGGCACGCTCCGTCCGTTCAGGACTCTCGCGTCTACCCTGGTCCAGGCCCGCCTGCTCCGGCAGAGACTCGAGCGCCGCGGGCCCCGTGGACCCCGTGGGCCCCGGCGCGGCCTTCCCGCTTGTCGTCAACCGGGCCGGGCCATCAAGGCCACCAAGACAAAGGAGCGAGCGGGGGCCGCGCCACCTGGCCCGCCGCCCGCCCCCACCGGCCCGGACCCTCCGGGATCCTTGCGACCCCACCGCAGCCAGGGCCCCGTGAGGCCCGCGGGAGGCCGCGGCGCCTGGCCGAGAAGGGGGCGGCGGCCGCCACCATGTCTGCCGCCCCTCCCAGAAGCCGAGCGCCGGGGCGGACAAAGCGCGGCGGCGGTGGCGCGGACACCCAGGCCGACCCCGCCGACCCCCGCCAAACGAGCGGGGCCGGGAGCCCCGGAAACCCGGCGCCTTAATGCAATAAACAGGAAATCGCGGGGATGATCTGGGTTCCGGGGGAAGTGGAATTATTTTTTACCAGCGAAGAGATCAACTTCCACATCCGGTGGTAACAGGGCCCTACACAGACCCGCACTGACCTGGAAAAGCTTCGGGAGCGGCGGCGGGGGAGCGGCGGGAGGAGGTGCGGGGACCGCGGCGCCTCGGAGCCGGCAGGGCTGACGCGGCCCCACCACACACAGAGCGCTTCGCTGCACAGGGCGCTATTTTCCGAAAATGCCGCGTCTGGTCGGCGCCCAAAATCCCCACCGAAAAGTCCCCGTCGGCGCGGAGGGACACGGCGAGCGAGCTCCCAGCATGCCTGCGGCGGCCTCGCCAACCCGCGCCGGTTTCCGCCCCGCCGCCCCCAGGAGCAAGCCTGCCGCCGCCCTCCCCCGGCCCCGTTCCGGCGAGAGAGAGGGACGAAAGGGTCTGGTTTTGACTTTAGACACAGGGAAAGGAAATAAGCCATTTCTAGCGTTCGGCCACACAAAGGCTGCGCGGAATGATCCACTGGGCGACCGCAAGTCCCGGCTCGCCCGGCGCCTGCGCGGCAGCGGGGTGAGCGCTGCGGTGACCATGTGCGCGGCCGAGTGTTCGCGCCGCGCGGTGGGGCAGGATGTGTGGGAACTGGGGTGCGTTGTGCTAAGCGATCTGTCTCCTCGGTGTGACACCTAAAAACGCAGGGACTACGGCTCGCCCGGAGTTCAAACTTGCTTGTGGGATGTCCTAGCCGATTCCTGGCATGCGGAAGTGCAATCAGGAACCATTATTTACCTTAAACTGGTCTTGGAAGGTAGACCTGGAATCGCTAGTTGCGGTGCCAGTTCAGGAACAAAGGATGTGTCCTCTTCACCTGGTGTTTACTGGTCGTATGCCATGAGGGTGTTTCTGCGGCTTTTTTTTTTTTTTTTTTTTTTTTTTTTTTTGTAACAGTGACACTTTACTACGTGTCTGTGGTGTCAGGGTTTATGTTGTATTTCTTTTTCTTAGCTTACCCCCACCCCCACCCCCGACAGGCTTTCTCTGTAACATCCTTACCTGTCTTGGGACTCACTTTAGAATAGGGTGGCCTTGAACTCATATGGAGATCCGCCTGCCTCTGCCTCTCGATTGCTGGAATTAAAAGGCGTGTGCCACTATGCCCAGTGTTATATTTAATTTTTAAACCAAGAGTTTATTGGGAGATGGTGATTTGTGAGGAAAAGGCCATATAAATTTAACTTACACAATATTTTCAAAGTTACACCTCCGTATATTTAACAAAAAGCCCACTACCCGTGGAACTTTGGGCATCCGCCATCTAGGAATCACCGGGAATTTAACTTAAGAGCAAAAAGGCTTAAAAGAGATCCATGTTGTCCACTGATCTGTGTGTGTGACCTCAGATAATTAATTGTACCTCCACTTGCCCTTTATATTAATAGAATGAAAGTTTGTAGTCAGTCTGACTTACTAAAGCATAGCAGAGTAACCAGTATGAAGGAAGCATATTCTGTGTGTTTTTCTTTTGATTTAATATTTTATTTATGGTGTTTGGAGACAGGGTTTCTCTGTGTAATAGCCCTGGCTGTCCTGGAACTTTCTTTGTAGACCAGGCTGGCCTTGAACTCAGAGAGATGCCTGTCTCTGCCTCCCAAGTGCTGGGATTAAGGGCTTGTGCGTGGGTTTTTTTTTTTTTTTTAAATTGTTATGCCTTCCATAACATTTTGAGCGAATAGTCAGCTAATGATTTGCGCAGAATTCTTACTATAGCATATAAACAAGTGTACATCATCAGTGGTTGTGCCCGAAAAGCTCCTGAATACACTACGGTCTCAGAGGAAGACCCCGCCCGCCGGCCACTAACCTGGAAGGAGGAATCAAATGGCTCCGAGGAAGCCATTCTCTTTAGTAAGAGAATTGGTGCAGGCCTTCCAACCAAAGGAAACAATAATGCAAAGGGTTAAGAGGCAAGGACTTGGTAAAAAACAGGTCACTTAAGTCGTTCTCAGAGATGTCCCTGTAGAAGTTTAGTGACAGCCTTAAATGTCATGTCAACCAATGAGTTGATACTTTTTTGACTGGTAACTATTCAGCAAATAGCCCAAGGCAGGAAAAAGCTAATCTGGAAGACAGGTAGTCACAAGGAGGAATGAAGACATGGCTGTGAGAGTGACTGAAAGGGGTCAAAGTTGACTGCCAAGTGGGTCGGTACTGAGGGGCGGTGGTGTGCTCACTGGAAGGAGAAGGGAGAGGAGTGTGTGCCAGGGAAGGGGCGGCCTCAGCCGGAGCACATAGGGCCTGCAGGCCTATCCAGTCAGCAGTCGCTGGCCGTACTCGCTCGGTGCCTGTTGGAGCACACTTTCTTTCTTGCTGTTCTGTGTGCTAGGGAAGATCAAAGGAGCAACAAAGAACATGGCTCTGCTGCTATTTGTAGTGAAGGGAAGACCAACTAAAGTTTTAAAGCAGATAACAATATCCCATAATGTCACAAAGAAAACGAAAGGGTGACTGGATAAAGTAGTTCTCTGAGTAAAAAAGCAAAGAAAGGGCCGGGCGTAGTGGCGCACACCTTTAATCCCAGCACTCGGGAGGCAGAGGCAAGTGGATCTCTGAGTTTGAGGTCAGCCTGGTCTACAGAGCGAGTCCAGGACAGCCAAGGTTACACAGAGAAACCCTGTCTCCAGCCTCACCTGAAGTGTTACCTGAGCTGGGCCATGACTGGGAAGAAGCTGGGGCAATTTATGAGATCCAAGGGAACCTCAGGAAGGTCAGTATGGCAGAAGTCTGGGGGAGCAAAGAAGGAATGGTGAGAAAAGGCTGCCAAAGCTTTGGTAAGATGAAGCCGTTGAAGCCTACAGGGATGGAGCGGTGTGGATGGAGCAGTGAGGATGAAGAGGTGAGGATGGAGCAGTGAGGATGAAGAGGTGAGGATGGAGCAGTGAGGACGAAGAGGTGAGGATGGAGCAGTGAGGATGAAGAGGTGAGGATGGAGC
>OU015742.1:22056933-22149979 GCA_907169655.1 Acomys percivali | reverse complement strand
GAAGAGGTGAGGATGGAGCAGTGAGGATGAAGAGGTGAGGATGGAGCAGTGAGGACGAAGAGGTGAGGATGGAGCAGTGTGGATGGAGCGGTGAGTTGAAAAAGCAGATAATCCTTGAAGCAGTTGGTATTAGACATAATCTGTCTTCGTTAAACGTGGAATGAGGGAAAGAGGAATCAATGGTGGTATCTAAGTTTTGAGTAAGACTGGGAAAGCATTACCATCAGGTAAAAGTAACAAGCTACACATAATTTTGTAGTAGCTGCATTTTAAAAAAATGAATGTAAGCCAGGCAGTGGTGGCATATACCTTTAATCCCAGCACTCAGGAGGCAGAGGCAGGTGGATCTCTAAGAGTTCAAGGCCAGCCTGGTCTACAGAGTTCTAGGACTGCCAAAGCTACACAGAAAACCTTGTCTCAAAAGAAAAAAGGAAAATTAAAGTAATGCCTTATCTAAATATATGGCAGTGTTATATATAATCTATATTAAATAGTTTTAATATTTTATTATCTTTTTTATGTTCATTGGTATTTTGCCTGCATGAATGAATGTATGAGGATTTTTAGTCCCCTGGAATTGGAGTTACAGGTGTGAGCTGCCATGTGGATGCTGAGAACTGAACCCAGGCCCTCTGAAAAGAACAGCCAGTGCTCTTAATTGCTGAGCCATTTCTTCCGTCCCATAGTTTTAATGTTTTACATTCTTTTTTCTCACTATTTAAAATCTATTTTTAAAATCATATTTAAAGCATATCTCACCGGGCATGGTGCCACATGCCTTTAATCCCAGCCTAGGTGGATTGCTGTGAGTTCAAGGCCAGCCTGGTCTACAAAGCAAGTCCAGGACAGCCGAGGCTACACAGAGAAACCCTGTCTTGGGGAAAAAAAAATCTCGACACTTGGTTTCATGAAATTTACTATGGAAAGTTGATTTATTTATCCACCTGGCTCTAGACATTAAAAAAGTTTTTTTTGTTGTTGTTGTTATGTTTGAGACAGGGTTACTCTGAGCTCTGGCTGTCCTGGAACTCACAGAGTTCCACCTGCCTCAGCCTCCTAGGTGCTGGGATTAAAGGCATGGACCATCACTGCGCAGCATGACGTTAAAAAAAAAGTTGTATGGTGACTAAGCTAGGCTTATTTTCACTTTAAGCTAAACTTGAGGTTTTAAGAATAAATTCCTAAACCGGGCATGGTCGTGCGCACCTGTAATCCCAGCACTCAGGAGGCAGAGACAGGTAGATCACTGTGAGTTCGAGGCCAGCCTGGTCTACAAAGCAAGTCCAGGACAGCCAGGGCTGTTACACAGAGAAACCCTGTCTCGGGGGGAAAAAAAAAAGAATAAATGCCTAGATTAAGATTTCAGTTGGAATTAATCCTAGCACTTGGGAGGCAGAGGTAGGCTGATCTACATAAAAGAGAGAAGAAAGAAAAGTTCTTCTGAAGGCTGAGAATATAGCTCAGCAGTAGAGTACCAGCCTATCATTAGCAAAGCACTGCTCCCCCCTCCCCCCCAAAAAAAGTTTGAGAATAAGCCTTGAATGCTAAGCTAAAAGAACACTGAGCAGTGAGTGGTTTGGGGGCCAGCGTTACATTTAAGGCTGGAAAGGCCACTAGGTGGCCATCTAGTGACTCATGCCTAAGGGCAATGCTTCCTTCTGTTGCTCTGACTTAATGAGATTCAGTTTTAGTTATTCTAGAAGAATGCAGCTAAAAGTCTGACCCATTAGTTGGTGCCAGTCTTCAGACCCTTTGTCTTCAGACCCTTTGTTACTGGTCAAGTCATTTAAGAACAAGAATTTAGAAGCATGGAGCAATTTAATAGGTTAATATCTATAAATATACCATCAAGAGCTATTTGTTATGGGGTTTTTAATTTATATTTTCTAGTAATTTTTGTTTTACAAAAACATCTCTTTTTTGTTTTGTTTTGTTTTTTTAAGGGTCTTATGTAGCCAAGGCTGGCCTCTATGGCTGAGAATGACCTTCAATTCCGGATCTTCTAGTCTCCACCCCACCCCACAAGCAGATAATAGTGATGCTGGGGATCAAATCCAGGACCTGGTGCATGCCAGGCTAGGTTGGGTTCGTGTGCCCTTCCCCCCTCCACCTCCCTCCCCCCTCTCTCTAGCTCTCTCTCTCTCTCTCTCTCTCTCTCTCTCTCGCTCTCCTTTTTTGGTTTGTTTAGGGTTTTTGTTGTTGGATTTGGTTTGCTTTGGTTTTTTGAGACAGGGTTTCTCTGTGTAGCATTGCCTGTCCTGGACTAGCTTTGTAGACTAGGCTGGCCTCGAACTCAGAGATTCCCCTGCCTCTGCCTCCCAGAGTGCTGGGATTAAGGTGTGTGCCACCAAACTGGATCTCTTAACCACGCCTTTCAGGTTTTTTGTTTTTATGGTTTTAGTTTTGGTTTTGGTTTTTCGAGATAGGGTTTCTCTGTAGCCTTGGCTATCCTGGTTTCACTTTGTAGACCAGGCTGGCCTGGAACTCACAGTGATCCACCTGCCTCTGCCTCCCGAGTGCTGGGATTAAAGGCGTGGGTCACAACACCCAGCTCCAGATCTTTTTTGTAATGCTACTCTAGAACCATAGAGTCAAAAGGATCAGGTTTTCAGAAGACACTAAATCTAACTTTACTTTTTGTGTTTTATACTGAGAACTATTATTAGTAAAAGAATATCTCAGGTTCTTCATGTGGACCCAGAAAACTACATAAAAACAAAAATTACATAACTGTCATTTTTTAAAAGTTTAACATACATATGGGATGTTTTGCCTGCGTGTGTGCCGCTGTCCATGCCTGGTGCCTGCAGAGATCAGAGGAAGTCAGAAGAGGGTGTCGGATCCCCTAGAACTGGAGTTACATATGGTTGTGAGCTGCTGTATGGGTGCTGGAAATCAAACCTGGATCCTCTGGAAGAACAGACAGTTGCTCTTAACTGCTGGGCCTTCTCCCCAGCCTCTTAGCAGCTGTTTATTAGTGCCATCCGTTATGCATATCCTGTTAATACAGTGCGTCATTCAACACTCAAAATAATTCTATGAAACAGGTATTATTAGCCTTGTCTTTTCCAGTGAGGAATTGTGCTGAATAACTGCCTCAAATCACCAAGAGCATAAGTGTTAGAGGCAGGCTTCCAAACAGGACTCTAGTTCTGAACTGGCATCTAGTGGATTCCCTGACACAAAGATACAGTACATTCTTTTAAAGAGAATGTGTGAAATTGCCTGTGGTACTTCTAAAAAGATTCCTTAGGGGAACAAAGAGTAATCTAAGTAATTTTTCAGATACCAGCTACACCTGCTTGCTTTGTGTGAGCATTTGCTTGGAATGCCTTTTCTATACTATAAGGAGGTTCTATTGTTAATAGTGAGGTGTGTTCTGGGAGGCAGCAAAACAATGGGTCCTGTTTTCTTTTTTATTTTTTTCTTTTTTTTTTTAGTTTTTCAAGACAGGGTCTCTCTGTGTTATCTTGGCAGTTCTAGGCTCGCTTTGTAGACTAGGCTGGCCTCGAACTCACAGCAATTCACCTGCCTCTGCCTCCCGAGTGCTGGGATTAAAGGCGTGCGCCACCACACCTGGCTGTATCCTGTTTTTAATCCAGTCTGTTAGTCTATCTTTTTACTAGAGAATTTAAACCATTAATATCAAGACTTGTTAAACAGTGTTTATTAACTCCTGTTATTTTGTTGTGTCAGTGGTGTTTTGGGTTTTTTGGTTTCCATTTTCTTTTTTTTTTCTTTTTTTTTTTTTTTTTTAAGACGAGTTTCTCTGTGTAGCCTTGGTTTTCCTGGACTCTCTTTGTAGACCAGGCTGGCCTCAAACCCACAGAGATCCACATGCCTCTGCCTCCCAAATGTTGGGATTAAAAGCATGCACCACCACATCTGGCCAGTACTGTTTTCTTAAGCTTGTGTTAATTAGCTGTTCTGGGATTAGTTATGGGTCATGTGCCCCTTGGGTATTGTTTAATCTTCTCTTCAGTCTGAAGTATTCCTTCTAGTATCCTCTATACATCTGGCTTACTAGAAACAGGTTCCTTAAATCTGTTTTCATCATAGAAATTTTTATCTCTTTTGATTAATACTGATAGTTTAACTTGTATAATAGTTTTTGCTGGCATCTGTGATCATAGAACTTGTAGACCAAGTCTTCTGGCTTTTAAAGCTTCCTTTGACGTCAGACATTAATCTGATATGCCTGCCAGTGTATGTGAGTTGGTCTCTCCTGTTACTTTCAATATCCCTTGTTCGGTACATTCAGTGTTCCTGTTATGTGACTGGATAGTTTCACTTCTGGTATTCTGTATGCCTCTTGTACCTTGATGAAACAGCTCTTTCCTTAGATTTGGGGAATTTTCTTTCTTTTTTTTTTTAGATTTATTTATTTATTATATGTACAATGTTTTGCATGCATGTATGACTCCACACCAGAAGAGGGCACTAGATCTCATTAAATGGTTGTGAGCCACTATGTGGTTGCTGGGAATTGAACTCAGGACCTTTGGAAGAGCAGGAAGTGCTCTCAACCTCTGAGCCATCTCCCCAGCCCAGATTTGGAAATTTTTCATCTGTGATTTTGTGAAAAATAATTTGTATCTTTAACCTGCATTTCTCTTTTTATACTTATTATTCATAACTTGGTCTTTTTTTTGTTTTTTCAAGAAAGAGTTTCTATGTGTAGCCTTGCTGTTGTGGGACTAACTATGTAGACCAGGCTGGCCTTGAACTCAGAGATCTGCCTGCTTCTGCCTTCCAAGTGCCAAGATTATAAGTGAGCACCACTGTGCCTGGCCAGAGATTTGGTCTTTTTATAATGACCCAGATGTCTTACATAATCTGTTTTGTTTTCTGTCTTTAACATTTTCCTTAGCCAGGCGGAGGTGGCACATGCCTTTAATCCCAGCACTTGGGAGGCAGAGGCAGGAGGATCTCTGTGAGTTTGAGGCCATCCTGGTCTACAGAGAGAGTTCCAGGACAGCTAGAGCTGTTACACAGAGAAACCCTGTCTCAAAAAACAAACAACAAAACAAAAATATTTTCCTTGGTTGTTAGATTTGTTTCTTCTGCCTTATCTGTGCAGCCTAATATTATCTTTCCACCCAGTGCAATCTGTTAGGAATACTTTATTTTGAGCTTTTTGTTTGAGTTCCTGAGTTTATTTCATTTTGGCTTTTCTTCATAAATTCTGTCTTTTTATTAAATTTTCTTTTCATATCTTGAATTGTTTCATTATCTTGTATAGCTATTTGTTTTCTCAGTCCTCATTCAGGCATTTATTCATATCTTCTTTGCATTCCTTAAACATAATTGCTATTTTGGAATTACTGCCTTGAGCATTAGCTGCTTTTCTCCAGGAGTGTGTCATGGGAGGTCTCGCTTCAGGACGAGCTGTACCGTCTTGGTTATTCCTGTGTGTGTTTCAGATGGGACCTGGGCATCTGAGGTTAGGTCATTGGTAGTCCTCCTTGGTACAATTATCTTCTTGGCTGTTACCACAGCCTATCAGATTGTGGTCCAGCCAGGGGGTCTTGGTTTGAATGGTTAGGATCACTCTGTGTTTATGTGCAAAATAGCGTATCAGGAGTATTCTCAGCTCTTGTAGAGATAAATGTTAACTTCTGAGCCTGAGAGTAAACCTTTTATATGCTTATAAAGGTCTTGCTGCTGGTCTTGCTGCCAGTAGTTGGAGGGCTTGCTGGGTTCTGCAGGAGTCCTTGGGTGGCAGGGGATGGTGTCATATTTGGAGTGGATAGTGCTCTGTGGATATGGGGCACAGAATGCCACAGCTTTCTCCAATGGAGGTAGGTTGGGTGGAGACCACACTGGGGTTCTTCTCTGAGGTCAAGGACGCAGCATGTCACATGGTCCCAGGGTCTCAGATGTAGATGTGGTGGCAGACTGGCTCTAGGGGTCCATACCTGGAGTTCTAGGTCATCTTCCACACAGTACTTGAACTTCTTAGTGGGTGGGGAGGCTGGTAGCCAGGCAGGTGAGTGGAATGCATCTGCTGGGGGTGTCCTTGAGATCTGTGTCAAACTCCACAGAGCACCTGGGCAGCATAGTCCTCCAAAGACTATCAGGTGGGGTGGCTGATAGGCAAGTGAGTAGGCAGACTGGGTCTGGAATTCTGGGTTTGACTCAGCTTTATAAGTGGGTACCCGTACCCAGGTCCTCATATTTTCACAGCAGGCATGTACCCAGTGAGCCACCTCCCCCATCCCCATAGCATGGGATGCTATCTGGTAACATTTTGCTCACAGTAGATAGAACCTTGCTACTGCTTTAGCAAGGGTTGAGGTTTGGAAATAGAATATACCCCACCAGTTCAGATGTTTGAGCACTTGATCCTCGGCTGGTGTGCTGTTTTGAGACGTTTGCAACATTTAGAAGGCAGGGTTTAGCTAGAGGAAGCGTTGGTTGAAAGGGTGGGGCCAAGCCTTAGTATTTATAGCCCAGCCCTATTTCCTGTCCTGTTTCCTGATCTGCTTAGACATGAGCTGGTAGCCTCACATTCCTGCTGCAGCCAAGAGTGGCTCCCATTGCCATGCCTTCCCCGACAAGATGTAGCTAAAATAAACCTTACCTCCATTAATTTATATCTTGTCATTTATTTGATCTCAATGACCAAGAAAAGCAATGACAGTGAGTTTATTTAATATTCTAAATCCTTTGTTATTGTTTTGATAGTATTTGTAGCATCTTTATCAGAGGCAGAATCCATTTTAAGAAACTACTTTCTAAGCTAGGCGTGGTGGTGCACACCTTTAATCCCAGCACCCAGGAGGCAGAGGCAGGTGGATCGCTGTGAGTTCGAGGCCAGCCTGGTCTACAAAGTGAGTCTAGGACAACCAAAGCTACTCAGAGAACACCTGTCTTGAAAAACAAAAACAAGAAACTACTTTCTGGGATGGTGTTGTGTGACTCTATTCCTGGGGAGTCTCTATTCTCCAGATGAGAAACATGACAGACCACAGCCCAACTTGGTGAACAATAGAGTTTTATTAGGGTTATTTACAGGAGCAGGAATGACTCAAAAGGCAGCCACATTACCAAAACCCCACTCCAGTATGGTAATAGTTCACAAAAGCTGGAAACCCAGGGACACTGCAGAGCCTGTGAGCAGCTCAACAACCTGGAGAGTGTTTTTTTTTTGCAGGTAGTTTTGTTTTGAGCATCTTCCAGGCTGCTTGGCAAGTCTCTGCTTCTTCTAAGCAGTGTGACTCTTCTGAGGTTGTCCTAGGCCAGCAGTTCTCAGCTTGTGGGTCATGATCATTGGAAAACATATCTCTTTTTTTTTTTAAGACTTATTTATTTGTTATGTACACAGTGTTCTGTCTGCATGTATACCTGCATGCCAGAAAAGGGCATCAGATCACATAGATGGTTGTGAGCCACCATGTGGTTGCTGGGAATTGAATTCAGGACCTCTGGAAAAACAGGCGGCACTCTTAACCTCTGAGCCATCTATCTCCCCAGCCTAGGAAAACATATATTTCTAATGGTCTTAGGAACCCCCAACCATAAATTTATTTTCGTTACTACTTCATAACTGTAATTTTGCTACTGAGTCCTAAGGCTGCTGTTCCAGGCAGCTTGTCTTTCTACAAGCGCCTTTGAAGCAGTGGAAACTGCTTATCTCTACAGTTGAGAAGGGAGGAGTGCAGGCTTCACCTTTTCCAAACCTACTTTTTTGGGGGGTTCTTTAATGCATATACCTCCCTTCCAACCCAACAATCCTGGATGGGAGAGAAAAGAGGTTAATGGGAACAGAAGTAGACCTTTTTGAATTCAGTTCCTGGGAGCCATTCTCCTGGTGTAGTAAGCAGGATTTCAGCAGGCCAGCAATTCCACCAAAGTTGCTGCTGGAACCTGGAATACCAGCCAGAACCTGGAGCCCCAAAGCATTCTCTGGAGCAGTCTCTCTAGGAGTGTCTCAGAGTGGAGCGATGAACAGCCAAACAATACCAAGACCCAGAAAAAGCCCAAGCCTCCTGTTAGAGTCTGTACTAGGATATGTTTCAGCTAGCAAAAACCAAGGCACCACCACCCCCATGAGGTGGTTGGACTTCACCTGTTCTCACGAGTCTGTTCCCCATCCCACACTTGGGATCAAAACAAAAACATGTTTACACCCACTACAGAGGAGTCTAGTGAATTGTGTTGGTTTCAGGGACTTCCTGAAGCTATGTTGAGTTGTTTCCTTCATAAAATTGATGGGGGCCAGGCGTGGTAGCACACGCCTTTAATCCTAGCACTCCAGAGGCAGAGGCAGGTAGATCTCTTGAATTGATGACAATCTGATCTACAAAGTAAATCCAGTACAACCAGGACTACAAGAGAAACTGTCAAGAAAAAGAAAAGAATAGTGAGCTTACCTGCTGGATGGAGTGTGTCACTTCGCACCTTCATATAAACATACTGTGACTGGATGAGTTGCCCCCTTGGATGGAAGGTTTCAATCACAGAGGAAACTGCTAAACAACCGATTCTGAGATGGCTCAGCAGGTAAAGATACCACCAAGCCTGCTGACCTCGCTTTGATCCCCATGTCCCACATGGTAGAAGAGAACTGACTCTTGTGAGTTGTCCTTGGACTGTCACATGTATACCATGGCATGTGCTCACCCGCAAATATAAATGTAATTTTTAAATATTTTTTATAAGGGACAGTACAGATGCAATCCCCATAGCCATACTGATACTTGTACTACTAGTAATAATTCTGTCCAGTCCTCAAACTCTACTGCTAGCTCCCCTGCTTCCTGGCCACTTCAACAGTTACTGAGTACATTGAAGTTTTGAACCCCTCAAACTGATGCACGAAAATTATTAGTTTATTTGAAATTTCCCATAATATTAATATGCCTCTGTTGGGATTAAACATGTGCACTACCACCGCCCAGTATTGGATTCCGCCCCCTAGCGGCGCTTTCCCTTAGCCTTCTGAAGCACCTAGGAAGCTAGCCAGGCGCTCTCCTCTGAGCTCTGGGGAAGCTGGCTGGATGAAGGATTGTTCCAATTGCACAGAGGGCTGAGAACCTTAACTGGGTGAGTGTGGGTGCCCATGCGTTTTAGGCAGAGGGGAACCAGGTTCTTACACTCTCTGCAGGAGGATCTTCCACTGCTACAGGCAAGGGAGCCCAGGGCTTGAAGAAGTACAGGATAGCAGAGTATACTTAGCCAAAATAAGAGAGCTGAGCCGGGTGTGGTGGTGCACCTGTTTAATCCCAGCACTTGGGAGGCAGAGGCAGGTGGATCACTGTGAGTTCGAGGCCAGCCTGGTCTACACAGCGAGTGTCCAGGACAGCCAAGGCTAAACAGAGAAACCTGTCTCAAGAAACAAAAAACAAAAAAAAGACAGCTGAGAAACAAAACTAGGTTTTAATTCACATTCTAAGTCTCACACATTCAGTCTAGAGGCAAGAGTCCAAGCTAAGCTGACAAAGGAAAAGATAAAAAATTTTTTTAAAAAGGCCTGGGAGAATGGAGGAAAGGGCAAAAGACTATGCCCACTCCGGAACCCTGGGTTTTTTAAGCTCTGGGTTGTAAAAGGGATAGCCCCAGAGTATCTCCTTGTTAAATTAGAGGCTACTTTGAAGTGTCTTTTCTGAGCAAAGCCGGGTTGATGACACCTTTTCACCAGTCTTTCTTTGGTTTAGGGTGGATAGAGGTTGTTTGTTTATTTTTGGCTTTTCGAGACAGGGTTTCTCTGTGTATCCCTAGCTGTCCTGGACTCACTTTGTAGACCAGGCTGGCCTCGAACTCACAGGGATCCACCTGCCTCTGCCTCCCAAGTGCTGGGATTAAAGCCCTGTGCCACCAGTCTTTGCAGTCCGCTGCCACCAGGAGGGAAAGAGGCACTTCCTTTTTTTTGAGCTCAGGAGACTGGCTTTCCAGGAGGAAGTGCCTCTGGACCTCAGGCCAGCCATGGTCTACAGCCCAACAAGCAGAAGTTTCCATCCGTGTATTTTTTTGGTTTGGTTTGGTTTGTTTTCAAGACAGGGTTTCTCTGTGTAGCCTTGGCTGTCCTGGACTCGCTTTGTAGACCAGGCTGGCCTCAAACTCACAGCGATCCGCCTGCTTCCCGAGTGCTGGGATTAGAGGTGTGCGCTCCACGCCTGGCCCCATCAGTGTATGTTTAAAGTGCCTTGAGAGATTGGAGAAGACAGTTCAGCAGTTAGGATCACTTGCACCTCCTGTTGAAGACCTGGCTTTGGTTCTCACAATCCATAGTGGGTCACAACTGTCCATAAATCCAGTTCCGTGGTGGTTTGATATGTCTTTCTGGCTTCTCGGGGTCCTGTACACATGTAATGTGCATACATTCACTTAGGAAAACATACACATAAAATAAAAGGTCTTAAAGACTACCATCTGCGTATACTGAGTCAAGGACTCACTAATGTAGCCCTGGCTGGCCTCAAATTCACAAAGGCCCTCCTGCCTCTGCTTCCTATCTGCTGGAGTTAAAAGCATGTACCACCAATTGCCTTGGTCACAAGACACAGAAGAACAGAGCAAGCATCACAGTGTCAGACATTTCTATGTAGGTTGCTGAAGGAGAATTGTCACCATCTGTCTTATTCAGCTGTGGTTCCTGGGTACAATGCTACTGAATAGGCCATGTCTATCCATGAAATGGTGGGAAATCTGATTGGATCTGATGTCCACTCTTCAAGATAGAAATAAAGTATGTTACTATTTAAAAAAAAATGGGGTGCCACCATACCCTATTTAAAGACTACTTTGGGGAGAAAAGAATTAATGCTGAGCATGTGGCTCAAGGATTTAATCCCAGCATTCAGGAGCCAGAAGCAGGTAGATCTCTTAGGAGTTACAAGCCAACCAGAACCACACACCATAAGACCCTATCTCAGAGGGCAGAGGGGAGAAGGAAAAAAAAAAGGTTTTGATTTATGGCTTTCTTTGTTCTATTGCTATTAAAAAACAAAACAAAAAACTTCATGAAACTGCTAGTTGTGGTGGCGCACACCTTTAATCCTAGTACTGGGGAGGCAGAGTCCGGCAGATCTCTGTGAGTTCGAGGCCAGCCTGGTCTACAAAGCAAGTCCAGGATAAAAAGAGAAATCCTGTCTAGGGGAGAAAAAAATAAAGATGAAACTGCCACCATGTTGAAACATGGGGATTTTGGGCAATTTGAGTTTGTGTCCCCAGGCCATGATCACTTTGTGGTTCCAGAATAATAAACTATTTCTCATTTTAGGGTAAGGTCTGTGTGTTTGGTTTGTTTTGTGGGGGTTTTTTGTTTTTTTGTTTTTGTTCTTGGTTTTTTTTTTTGGGGGGGGGGGGGGCGCGCCGGGGGCAGCTGCAGTGATGCAGCCACATTCTCAGCACTAATATTTTGAAACCAATCCTTTGTTTAGAGCAATCCCAACAATCAGCTTAAACTTCTTAGTAAACTATATTGTAAGCAAATGTGCTGTTATCTACACTTTGTTGTTTCGTTTATAAATGGAGCAAGTAGATTTCTCCAAGTCTCACTGTATTAGTCACTTTACTGTTGCTGTAATAAAAGACCAGTGATGGTGTATGCCCTTAACCCGAGCACTCAGGAGGAAGGGACAGGTTGATCTTTGGGTTTTAGGACAGCCAGGGCAACCCAAAGAAACACTGTCTTGGGGGGGGGGGGGGGGGATGACAACACCATGACAAAGGGAACTTACACACACAAAAAAAATCATTTCTTTGAGTTTAGGGTCCAGGGATAATGGTCCATGACTGTCACCATAGGGAGGATAGCAGCAGGCAGGCATGTCAACTGGAGCATCAAATCTAGAGCTTACATCTTAAACCACAGACAACAGCATGAACTGGGAATGTCACTTGGCTTGAAATGTCAAAACAACCCCAGTGATCAACTTCCTCCAGTAAGACCACAACTCTAAAACTACCCAAACAGGCTGAGGGATGGCTCAGTGGTTAAGAGCACTGACTGCTCTTCTGGAGGACTAGGGTTCAATTCCCAGCACCCATATGGCAGCTCACAGCTATCTGTAGCTCCTACTCCAGGGAATCTGACACCATCACACAGACACATATGCAGTTGAAACACCAGTGTACATAAATAATAATTATTTAAAAGAAAAGATTTGGAGGACTGGGGAAATAGCTCAGTGGTTAAGAGCACTGTCTGCTCTTCCAAAGGACCCAGGTTCAATTCCCAGTAACCACATGGCAACTCACCAACTGTCTGTAACTCTAGTTCCAAGGGATCTGACACTCTTACAACAATGCACATAAAATAAAATTAAATAATTTTTTTAAAAAAAAGATATCCAAACACTGCTATCAACTGGAGACTAAGTATTCAAGTATCTGCGCCTGGGGGGTGGGGTGGGGTGGGGGGCATTCTCGTTGAAACCATCACACTTACCTAGGATGTTCAGAGTACCAAACATTGTATTTTTGTCGTAGAGTCACTGTAATAGTTAATCCTGGCTATCAGCTTCATCAGCTGTGGAAAGAGAACTAAGTGGCATGCCTACACCTGTAAAGTTATAAGACTAACTGAGGGTGCTGGCTAATTTTATGTCAACTTGACAGAAGCCAAAGTCATCTGAGAGGAGGGAACATCGATGAGAAAATGACTCCATAATACCCGACATTTTCTTAATTTGTGGTTGAAGGGAGAGGGCGGTGCCAACCCTGGGCTGGTAGTCTTGGGTTTATAATAAAGCGTATTGATTAAGTCGTGGAAAGCAAACAGCAGCCCTTCACAGCCTCTGTGCCGGCCCGTGCCGCCAGCTTCTTCCCCTGCTTGATTCGGTTTTTCTTAAGGATTTACTTATTTATTTTTATTCTTTGTGCATTGGTGTTTTCCCTGCATCTATGTTTGTATGAGGGCATTGGATCCCCTAGAACTGGAGTTACAGAAAGCTGAGCGAGCGGCCATGTGGGTGCTAGAGATTGAACCCAGGTCCTCTGGAAAAGCAGTCACTGCTCTTAACCACTGAGCCATCTCTCCATCTCAGCCCTGCCTGCTTTTAATAACAAGCTGTTATATGGAAGTGTGAGTGAAATAAACCCTTTCCTGCCTGGGATGGTGGTGCATGCCTTTAATCCCAGCACTCAGGAAGCAGAGGCAGGCGGATCTCTGTGAGTTCGAGGCCAGCCTGGTCTACAAAGTGAGTCCAGGACAGCCAAGGCTACACAGAAACCTTGTCTTGAAAAACAAACAAACAAAAAACCTCCTTCCTCCCCAACCTGCTTTTGGTCATGGTGTTTCATCACGTCAGTAGAAGCCCAAACTAAAAGGGAGCAACCCCCCCCCCCCAGGATGGTGACAAGATTACGTACATGATAAGCTTTAAAATAAACAGGATATAAGATGTAGAGATGAGTCCCAGTTTTTGTGGAGTTGCAATAGAGGGAGCAGTAAGACCTGGATGGCATTCCCTGATGACTACTCAGCAAGTAGGGGAAAAGAGGAAGGGACTTGGTTTAGAGTTTAAAATCTATCTCTCGCATCCCCGCATGCACACTCACTCGGTGTGCCTGCCATTCTAGGCTGACACCTGGCTTTGCAAAGCTGCACAGTAATCTGCCTCAATTTCACCTCAAGAGATCCTAGTGCTCTTATTACAAAGTCTGAGTCTTTGTTTATCGGAGTTTCCCAAGGATTTCCTCAAAGTAATCCGTTGTGCAAAATTTGACATTTGGTCCTAAAAGGTTGTGTTCCCCCACAAGGCTCAAAATGTTTTCCGGCTGTTTCTGCAGAAACTTGAGTGTGTTAATGATGAGGTGGAAAGAGCTTGTACATGAGAGTCATGCACACTACATTCAAGTCTTGGTCCTGTTACGGCACCACCCATGTTATTAAATAGCTAACATCTTCTGTCTTTTCTACAAAGCAACTTACAAACCGATGAAGAAATAAGTAAACAGCTTTCCCAAGCAGCAGTACTTATTAGCAGAAACCTAAATTACCAGTTTCTGAAGACAGGCACAAAGCAGAACTTTTAGCTGCTTTCTCAGGCCTGTCTCTAGCACTCTAGCTTTGGAACACTGTGTTCTTGAGGTGTGGCAGTTTGACCCGAGGGAAAGCCAAGTCTAGGTGTGCTGATGATGTAGCTCACACAAGGCCAAGTCCAGCTTTGCAGTGGCTGCCATGAGTTAGGATTTGAATGTGGCTTCCAGGAGATGACACTGGACCTTAGAACCCAGTGTGGCAATGCTGAGAGGTGCTTTGACAGGGTAGGGCCCATTAGAAGGTGAGGAGGAAAGGAGGCCTGCCCTCAGAAGGAGTAATGTCGGTCATCCAGAGCCCTGAGTAGCTCCCAAGAGAGAAGCCCCTCACGTGTGTTCCTCACACTCCTACAGGCAGCTGTGTGCCTGGTCCTTGCTCTGCCATGTTGCCACATAAGTCTCCCACTGGAACCAAGCATGGCTTTCTTGATTTGGGCCTTTCAGGCTCCAAAACTGTAAAATAAACAAACATCTTTCTTTATAAACTACTCAACTTCAGGATATGTTGTTGTCAATAGAAAATTATATATATATATATATATATATATATATATATATATATATATATATATATTTGGTTTTTCAAGATAGGGTTTCTGTGTAGCCTTGGCTGTCCTGGACTCACTTTGTAGACCAGGCTGGCCTCAAACTCACAGCGATCCACCTGCCTCTGCCTCCCAAGTGCTGGGATCAAAAGCATGCACCACCATGGCCAGGCAGAAGATATTTCTGTAAGATGGGCATGTTAGTGCATGCCTGTGATTCCAGCACTTGGGAGGTGAGGGCAGAAGGATCAAAGGGTTTTGGTAGTTCTCCGCTTCATAGTAAGTAGCCTGGGCTACTTAACACTTAAGACATTATAGATGTCTTTGTGTAAGGTATTATGATAAATTCTGGAGTTGCAAAGAGTGAAATTATTTTATACTTGCTTTTGAAACTAAGAATTTAATAGGGAAGACAGTCCCAGGAAGTGTGTTTGTGTTTGTTACAGGTAAAGACTGTGGTATAATGGTAGACTGAGTGTGTTCTGGAAGCAGAGTGAATAACAGAGCACCAGACTAGGAAAGCCCCAGCACCACCACCACAGGAAAAAAAAAAAGTAAAATAAAATAAAAGACAAGAATAAAGGAGAGAAAGACCAAAAAATGAACACGAGCTATAGACCTGAGCACATTGCTATTGACAATGTAAGTATATCCTCAACAGAAACCAGAAATGAGAGCTGAGGGATGGGAGACATGAAAACCAGTTGGGCATGCTCCCTATGCTTCTGGGGAGCACTGATAGCAAATGTGCAATACGCAGCCGGGCCAGTTAGATAAGTAAAACTGAGAAAGCGGAGGCAGCGTGAGATGGCTTGAATAGAAATGGCCCCCGTAGACACATGTGTTTGAATACTTGGCCCATAGAGAGTGACACTATTGGAGGTGTGGCCTTGTTGGAGGGAGTGTGTCACTTTGAGGGTGGCCTTGGAGGGGTCTCAGATGCTCAAGCTAGCCTAGTGTGGCTCAGTCTCTCCTGCTGCCTGTGGATCAAGATGTAGAGCTCTCAGCTCCCTCTCCAGCACATGTCTGCCTGTGTGCTGCTATGTTTCCCTCCAAAATAGTGGACTAAAACCTCTGAACTGTGTAAGCCAGCCACAGTTAGCTGTTTTCCTTTATAAGAGTTGCCACGGTCAGATGCGATTGTTCTTTTTCTCTTTTTTTTTCCCTCCTTTTTTTAATTTAAATAATTTATTCAGATTACATCTCGATTGTTGTCCCCTCACTTGCATCTTCCCATTCCTCCTCCCTCCCTCTTCTGCCCTATTCCCCTCCCCTAGGTCTGTGACCGAGGGGACCTCCTCCCCCATCATATGATATCAGTCTATCAGGTCTCATCTGGGAAGCCTGCTTCCCCTTTCTCTGAGTGCTACCAGGCCTCCCCACCAAGGGGAAATGGTCAAATAGGGGGCACCAGAGTTCATGTCAGAGGCAGTCTCTCCCCCCTGCTGCCCCCCCACTCTCCACACAACTATGGAGAATGTGCTGTCCATTGGCTAGCTCTGAACAGGGGCTCTAGGTATACTGCATGCATTGTCCTTGGTTGGTACAGTAGTTTGCGCAGAGACCCCTGGGTCCAGATCCTACAAGATGTGATTGTTCTTTACGGACTTGGCAGTGAAGGAGGACAGAGCAGAGGCTTTCCGTTGTAAAATGGACTGGAGAGACTGACGGGTTGAAAGGGAAACTGCAGAGTAGATTGAAGCACTGTGGGTAGAAGAGGAGGTAAATGACAGGGAACGCTCAAGGCATCTGAGTTGTTGAGGGAGGAGTGTCATTAGGGCCTTTCGTTGTTGCAGTGACCAAAAACCTGACAAGAAGCAAGAGAGGAAACATTTATTCTCACTTACAGTCTGGATACACTATGACGGGTAGAGCACGCTTGTAATAGTCAGACATGGATGGTCACATCAAGATCTCAGTCAGGGAGCACAGGGCCATATAATACCTGACCTGCTTCCTCCAGCAAGGCCCTCACCCCCCAAAGGTTCCACATTTTTTTTTTTTTTTGAGACAGGGTTTGTCTGTGTAGCTTTAGCTGCCCTGGACTTGCTTTGTAGACCAGGCTGGCCTCGAACTCACAGAGATCCGCCTGCCTCTGCCTCCCTGAGTGCTGGGATTATAGGCGTGCGCCACCACCTTCTAAACCATTGTCATCAGCTGAGGATCAGTTCAAACACTTGGTCCTATAGGTGTCATTTCCCATGTAAACCACAAGAAGAGATTAGCCTCAGAAAGACTAAACGTTCCTGTGACAGGATTTTCTGGGCATAGGAAATAAAGAATCTCACATTCTAATTTAGACTGTCTCACTGTTTTCCTCCAAGTTATTTATTTACAGTCAATGTATCCTAGGCTGGCCTCCAAGTCACTATGAACCTCCCAAGTGCTAGGATCACAGATAGATGTGCAGCACATCTGTTTTATGCTGTGCTGAGGATGAACCCAGGGCTTTGTGTGAGCTAGGCAGTCCCTCGGCCAACTGAGCTACATCCCTTGCCTGCATTTACTGTTAAATGGCCTCTTGGTTATTGAACCAAAAATCTGATTTCTGAATAGAGAGTTCTGCAATCATTTCCCCTGGTATTCCTGCAGTAGGCAGCTGCTTGTTTGACTCCCTCAGATTTCATAGCACAGATCACAGTATTCCCCTTAAAATATTAAGTCGGGGGATGGGGGTAATGGCAGTGAGGTGTATGTGGCAGAGGCCGGTGGATCTCTGTGAGTTCGGATTGACTTTTATAATTTCTAACTCAGGCACTTAAAAAGTCACAGTAGCCAGGCATAGTGGCACATGCCTTTAATCCCAGCACTTGGGAAGCAGAGGCAGGTGGATCTCTGTGAGTTCCAGGCCAGCCTGGTCTACAAAGTGAGTCCAGGACAGCAGGGCTACACAGAGAAACCCTGTTTCAAAAAACGGAAAAAAAAAAAAGGATTTTTTTCATGATTTGAGATAGGCAAAGATTTCTTAAATAGGAGACACACACACACAAACATAAAGGGGAAAATACATGTGATCATTGAAATTATTAAGTAATAAATTTTGTTCATGAAACTTTTTTTCTAATTCACCTAGAGACATTGTGTTAGTTACTTTTCTGTTGCTATGGTGAAATGCCCTAACAAACGCAACTTAGGAAGGAAAGATTGTTTATTTTGGGCACAGTTCTAGAGAGGAGCAGGATGCAGCCCTGGCAGTCAAGAAGCAGACAGCACATTTCATCCATCCCTACACAGGAAGCAGAGAGAGAACAGGAAATGGAGCCAAGCTATAAAACTCGCCTTTCCTCCAGGAAGCTTTCATCTCCCAAAGGCCCCATAACCTCCCCAGATTTTGCTTGGTCCCATCTGGGACCAAGGGTTCAAACACAAGAGCCTTATGGGGATGTTTTCCATTCAAACTACAACAGACGTTAAAGGGCAAGCTACAAACTGGGTGTGGTGGCGCACACTTGTAATCCCAGCACTCGGGAGACAGAGGCAGGTGGATCTCTGGAGTTCAAGGCCAGCCTGGTCTACAAAGCGACTCCAGGACAGCCAAGGCTAACACAGAGAGACCCTGTCTCAAAAAACCAAAGGAAAAAAAAATCCAAGCTACAAACCAGGTGCAGTTGCCCACGCCTGTAATCCCAGCACTCTGGGAGGCAGAGGCAGGCAGATCTCTGAGAGTTCCAGGCCAGCCTGGTCTACAAAGTGAGTCGAGGCTGGCCTCGAACTCACAGCGATCCACCTGCCTCTGCCTCCCGAGTGCTGGGATTAAAGGCGTGCACCACCACACCCGGCCATACACAATTTTCTTAACCAATATATTTTATTACAACTTATTACCCAAGCATATGTCACTTATAACCCGACTAACCAAAACATTAGGAAAAAAGGATTAAGGAACACAATAACAAAACTGTAAGGATATCAGTTCTGAGGAACGATTCTCCTGGCATAATCAACAGGATTTCTTCTGCTGGAATCTGGAGAAACCAGAACCTGGAACCTCAGCAGGAGCCCGGAGTCCCGAAGCCTTCCCTCAAGCAGATCTCTCTAGGGGTGTCTTGAAGTGGAGCAATGAACAGCCAAAACTATCCCAAGTCTCCCAAGGCCCCACTTCCTGTACTGGGCTCGTTTATATATCTCCTCCCAGAGTCCGTTCATAGGATCTTATCAGCTGGCAACAATCAAACTCCCGCACGAGGTGGTTGATCTTCTAGTGGATTAACCTCGCCTGTTCTCTCACAAGATCATTCTGATCCCACACTTGGGATCCTAAAAAACATATTTATCTCTCCTTCAAAAAATCATTCACCAAGCCAGGCATGGTGGCACACCCCTTTAATCCTAGCACTTGGGAGGCAGAGGCAGGCAGATCACTGTGAGTTTGAGGCTAGCCTGGTCTACAAAGCAAGTCCAGGACAGCCAAGGCTACACAGAGAGACCCTGTTTCAAAAAACAAAACAAAAAAATTATTCACACACACACACAAAACACCTCACCAACTTTAATTTAGACATTTGGGTAATAGATGTGGAAATCCCAAATAAGCTAAATAAAAAAAAAATAGATATAAGCCAGGTAGTAGTGGTACATGTCTTTAATCCCAGCACTGGGGAGACAGAGACAAGCAGATCTCTGAGTTTGAGGATAGCTTGATTTACAGAGTGAGTTCCAGGACAGCAGGGCCACACAGAGAAACCCTGTCTCAAAACTGCGCCCTCTGAAAAAAGTAAAAATGAGCCTCATATCAAAGATTCATTTTGTTTTTTATTTGTTTGATTTGTTTGGAGACAGCATCTTTTTTTTTTTCCGGTTTTTCGAGGCAGGATTTTCCGTGTGTAGCCTTGGCTGTCCTGGACTCGCTTTGTAGACCAGGCTGGCCTTGAACTCACAAAGATCTGCCTGCCTCTGCCTCTGCCTCCTGAGTGCTGGGATTAAAGGTATGCACCACCATGATTGGCTTGTAGACCGCATCATATCATATAGCCCAGGCTGGCTTTGAGCTTGTGGTCTTTTTGTTTTGTTTTGTTTTGTTTTTGTTTTCGAGACAAGGTCTCTCTGTGTTAGCCTTGGCTGTCCTGGACTCACTTTGTAGACCAGGCTGGCCTTGAACTCACAGCAATCTACCTGCCTCTGCCTCTGCCTCCTGAGTGCTGGCATTAAAGACATGTGCCACCACGCCCCACAATGGAGCTTGTGGTCTTTATCCTTCAGGAACTGAGATGTTGGGAATAGAAGCAATCACTATGTCTGGATATTAAACATTCTTCCTTTTAAAAATAATACATTATTGGCTCAGAGAATATACAATTTGATGGAAATTCCCTGTCGCTGAAAATACGACTTGGAGAGAAGTGACTTGCATTTCTAACCCAAGAACACAGTGTACCTTTTTTCCCCACCTATTTCTATTTTTTTTAGTAAAAATACTTATTTTTTTTTATGTGTATGGGTGTGTGCCTGAGTGTATGCATGTGCACTGTGTGTGTGCAGGCGCTCACAAAGGTCAGAAGAGGACATCAGTCCCTGCAACTGAAGTTATAGGCAGTTGTGAGCTGCTCTGTGCGTGCTGGGGACTGAATCTGGCCCTCTGCTAGAGCCCTGAGTGCTATGGCCCACCGAGCCAGCTCTGTGGCCCCTCATTCCCATCTTATATATAAAGTTTTGATGATTATCACTTTAGGCTCTGACTACTATTTATAGACATCATCATCATCATTATTTAGTTTTTCAAGACAGGGTTTCTCTGTGTAGCCTTGGCTGTTCTGGACTCACTTTGTAGACCAGGCTGGCCTGGAATTCACTGCGATCCCCCTGCCTCTGCCTCCTGAGTGCTGGGATTAAAGGTGTGTACCACACCTGCCCAGCTGTAGACTTTCTTGTGACTCAGCCTTCCTAAAGGAGAAAAAAAAAATGGATCCTTTTCACTTTTTGGTTTGTATTTCCTAGTATAACTCTAGTGTGAATGTCCCAGTATAATTCAACTATGCATTTTCCAGCATAACTCAAGAACAAACTTCCAATTCCTGCTACTTCAAACAAAGTAAGTTTTTTTCAAACTGGGACAAAAGAAAAATAATGATCACAATGTTGTCTTTCACTATTTCCTGATGAGAGTAAAAACCTTAATATGTATACTTAACTGACTAATTTTCTCTTTAGTATTGGCCTTCTATAGAATTGTCATAAAGCCTGGGAAAGAAGGTCTTCACACCAGATACTATCCTGTAGAGGGCCCTGTGTTACAGCACGCTCATGCCCGCGTGGGCGCGCACGCGGGCGCGCGCGCATGTGCACACACACACCTCTTTTAAATGTCTGGGCACTCAGCCTCTAATCCTAACACTAGGGAAACTGAGGCAGGAGTTTGAAGCCTGCTTGAGCTTCATAGTGAGTTCTAGGAATCTTAGACCACATAGCTTCTGCCCACCTGGTCTTAAAATTCACAACCTGGGATTGCCTTGAAGTCACATTTTTCTGCCTCAGCCTCTCAAGTACTGAGGCACCAACATGCCTGACTTAGGACGTTACTTGTCGGTGCCGCACCCGTCCAGCGGGAAAGAGACACAGACAACCAGGATCCTTCTTCAAGCAGTTTGCTCGGGAGGTTTCAGGAAGTGACTGACCCCGCACCCCAGGATAGCAGTTATATAGCAAACAGCAAAACGAAACACAGTCCGCCACGTAGCCGTACTCTATTGGCGGACGCCAAGCAGGTCCAAATAAGGCAGTTGTTTACTACCAAGCTTTGCAGGAACAGGAACAGGAAGAGGCGTCATTTTCTAGGTGCGGCACTCCTCCGAACGGCTCCCGACAGTTACTGTTATTTCTTTGTTTTTGTTTTTGTTTTTTGAGACAGGGTCTCTCTGTGTAGCCTTGGCTGTTCTGGACTCACTTTGTAGACCAGGCTGGCCTCGAACTTGTAGCGATCCACCTGCCTCTGCCTCCCAAGTGCTGGGATTAAAGGTGTGCGCCACCACGCCCGCTTTATTATTTTTTTTTAATATGGAATGCTTCATGAATTTGTGTGTCACCCTTGTGCCAGGGGCCATGCCAATCTTCTCTGTATCATTCCAATTTTTGTATATGTGCTGCCAAAGCAAGCAAGGCTTAGAACATTCTTAACACGAGAGTGCTTCTGACACTCAGGACCTAGTGAAAACTTAAACAATCACTCCCATAATCAAGTACATTCGACTCCCAGGAAGTAATTCTGCTTCCACATCTCTTCATCTGTCTCGAAATAAATAAATAAATAAATAAACCCTCACTTCAAATGACTCAAAGCAAAATTGCTTCAACTTTTCAACTTAAGACAATCTTATACTCTTAAAACTTGAGAGTGCTCAGTAGAAGAACAGTCACAGACTAAAAGGAAACATTTGCTACAGGCACATGTGTTGAAGGGCATTAGCCAAAATATACAGAACTTCGCGGTTTTCAAAACCTGATTTTAAAAAGTTAGCTAGGCCTAGTTGACACAGCCCTATAGTCCCAGCTACTCATAAGGCCCACAAGTTCAAAGCCTGCCAGGACTGTAGAATGAGCTCAGCATCAGTATCAGTGTCTCAGATAAAATGTAAGATATAGCTTAGTGGTAGAGGACTTGCCTTGCATGCAAAGGGCTCTGGGTTCAATCCTCATTACTGTGAGTTGAATACACTAAAGATAATTAACCAAAGGTCTTCACAGACACCTCTTTGTACTGACTAGATATTTGTCAACTTGACACAAAGTAAGATCATTTGAAAAGAGGGAGCCTCAGTTGAGAAAATGCCTCCATCTGCACGGTCTCTAGGCAAGTCTGTGGGAGCGTTTCCTCGATGAACAACTGCTGTGGGAGGGCCCAGGTCACGTGAGCCGTGCCAGCCCTGGGCAGGTGGTGGTGGGTTATATAAGCAAGCAAGCTGGCCAAGCCAACATTGCCTCGCTTCCTTTGCTTCAGTGCCTGCCTTGACTTCCCTCTGTGATGTACTGTGGTCAGGACACGTAAGCCTATTCTCCGCAAGTTGTTTTTAGTCAGCGTGTGGCCATAACAATAGAAAGTAAGCAAGAAACCCTCTAAAGCAGATACACCGCCAGCACATACCATACATGAATTAAAAAATTGTTCCGCATCGTGTGTTGCGGTGGCCGAATTTGGTTGTCAACTTGACTGAGTTGAGAGACTTCAAAATTGGTATACTTCTAGGTGTGCCCCTGAGGATATTTCTTCCATAAATGTTTGGCATGCGGGTCGATGAAGTGAGTAAAAAAGGCAGCCTCAAAGCGAACAGCACGCCTGACAGGCTGAGACTTGCGCGGGATGAAACAGTAGACTGAGAGGCTGACAGTTGTGCGCACGCTTGACTCCACTAGGCAGGTTTGTTGTTTGTTGCTGCCGTTGCCCGTGGATATTAGATGCCGCATTCTTTTAGCCTTTGAATGCAGACTTGTAACCCTCCCGCTCCCAGGTCCTCGGACTTGGGCCGGGACTGTGGAATCCATCCCCCTTGCGTTGAGGCATCTAGCTTCTTGCACTGAGAAGCTACTGGTTCCCACAGGCTCTCTAGGCAGCCGACTGCCACTGTGTGACTGCTTTCTCTGACAGCCACTCACTCTGAAATCCATTCTTATGTATGTCACTATTCCTGAAGCCACTAATTCTGTTCTGGAAGCTAATATCCTAGTTTGTTTTCTGTGGTTAAGAGCATGTGCAAGCCGGGCCTGGTGGCGCAGGCCTTTAATCTCAGCAACGGGGAGGTAGAGGCAGGTGAATCACTGTGAGTTCGAGGACAGCCTGGTTTACACAACGAGTCCAGGACAGCCAAGGCTAAACAGAGGAACTCTATCTTGAGAGAAAAACAAAAACAAAAACAAAAACAAAAGTGAAAGAAAAAGAACAAAAGAAAAAGAAAGAAAGCATGTCCAAAAGCAGCTTGGAGAGGAAAGGATTAATTTTATCTTTCAGCTGCAGTCATCATGAAAGGAAGTTAGGGGGAAAATTCAAGGCAGAAACTGAAGCAGGGAACACTGAGGGACATTGCTTACAGGCTTGCTTTCCAAGCCTTGGTCAGCTTTCTTTTGAGTGTGGAGTGGTTGTTGTTGTTGTTGTTTGAGACAGAGTTTCTCTGTATAACAGTCCTGGCTGTCCTGGACTCATTTTTGTAGACCAGGCTGGCCTCCAACTCACAGCGATCGCCTGCCTCTGCCTCCTGAGTGCTGGGATTAAAGGCATGTGCCACCACCGCCTGGCCTGTTGTTGTTGTTTGAGATGGAGTCTCACTGTGTAGTAGTGGCTGGCCTGTAACTTTCCATGTAAACCAGACTGTCTTTAAACTCATAGAGATCCACTTGCTTCTGCCTCCCAAATGCTAGGACTAAAGGTGTGTGCCACCAAGCCTAGCTATTGGCTTGATTTCTTATATACCCCAGGACTATCTGCCCAGGGTTGGCACTACCCAGAGTATGCTGGGCTCTCCCACATCAACCATTAATCAGGAAAATGTCCCCACAGTCATGCAGACAGGCCAATATGATAGAGGCATTGTCTCAATTGAGGTTCCCTCTTCAGAGATGGCTTTGGCTTACGTCAAGTTGAGAAAACACTAACCGGTACAGTTCATCTCGTGTTAGGTTAACACACAAACATATTATTATCAAATCACCACCTTTCAGTCAGGCTTGGTGGCTCATACCTTTAATCTCAGCATGCAGGAAGCCAGAATCAGGCAGATCCCTGTGAATTCCAGGCCAGTCAAAGTGACACAGTGAGACATTGTATCAAAAAAAACAAAACAAAACAAAAAAAACAAAGGGGGGTGGCTGGAGAGATGGCCCAGAGGTTAAGAGCACTGACTGCTTTTCCAAAGGTCCTGAGTTCAATTCCCAGCAACCACATGGTGGCTCACAACCATCTCTAATGTGATCTGATGCCCTCTTCTGGCCTGCAGGTGTACATGCAGGCAGAGCACTGTATACATAATAAATAAATCTTCAAACAAACAAACAAAGCCGGGCACTGGGGCACACATCTACAATCCCAGCACTGGGGGAGGCAGAGCAGGCAGATCTTTGTGAGTTCAACACCAGCTGTTCTACAAAGCAAGTCCAGGACAGCCACAGCTACACATGGAAACCCTGTTTCGGGGGGAAAAAACAACAACAACAATAACAACAAAACAACCAACCAAAAAAACAAAACAAAACAAGCAAACAAAACCCAATCAGGCAGTTGCGGCTAGGTGATGGAACCATGGAGGATCCGTTGTGCTTTTGGAATGGAAATGTTCCATATTGAAAGTATTTTTTTCTGCGCCCTCACAGACCCTGTACTTGGTGTAGTCTGCTCATGCTGAAATACGAATCCATATCTTTTTGGTATCAAAATCTCTAGAAGACTCGGTGTAGCACCTGAAGAGTCTCCAAAGTATAACTTTAAAGCTGGGCAGAAGTAAAATGTTTTGCTAATATAACCTGAATGGTCTGATTCCAAGAGTGCTGTATTTGCCTAAGGACCCTCTTATGACCGACCCCTGGGGTGTTTTTCAGTTTCCAAACATTGTTCTTGGTCGCTAGCTTCAGTCTTCAGCATAAAAGTGTCCCTTTCCTCCCTTTTTTCTTCCTCTCTTCCTTTCTTCAACTAAGTGGAATAATTTTTTAATTGATAGACTATATCAAATATTTTTAAATTAAAAAAATAAAAAATTAACCAGTGGGCTATTTATACAATAGTGATTTTCACTTCCTGTAACTAAGCGAACTGTCTGTGCTTCAGTGAGCAGCAGTGAGGGACTGCTTCCTCTCTTGTGGAAATGCAGACTTGGATGTTGGATTCTTTTCTTTCTTTCTTTTTTTTTAATTTTTTTTTTTCGTTTTTTCTGTTTTTTGAGACAAGCTTTTTTGAGTGTCCTAGACTTGCTTTGTAGACCAGGCAGGCCTCAAACTCACAGCTATCCGCCTGCCTCTGCCTCCCGAGTGCTGGGATTAAAGGCGTGCGGCACCATGCCCAGCCTTGGTTGGTTTTTTTTTGTTTTGTTTTGTTTTGTTTTTGAGACAGGGTTTCTCTGTGTAGCCCAGGCTGTTCTGAAACTTACTCCATAGACCGGGATGGCCTCAGACTCACAGACGCCCGCCTGACTCTGCCTGGGACCAAAGGCATGCGCCACCACCGCCTGGCTGAAAGAGATACTCTTCTTATCATCCCAACTTGACAAAATGGAAAGCAAGAAGTAAAATCTGGTCAGGATCACATAATCATTAACCTTCAAAACCAGGTCTCAAAAAAAGACACCCATGGTTGGAAAGATGAGTCAGTTGGGAAAGTGTTTGCAAGATAAGCATACGGTGCTGAGTTCAATCCCCCGGCGCTCACATAAAGTCCATCAGAACCCGCACAGTTATGTGTTCAGTTCTGTTCAGGAGGGATCCCTAGGATTCACCGGCTAGCCATCTTAGCCAAAATAATGAGCACTAGGTGAAATAAAAGACCTTATCTCATCCAGGCTTGGTGGCCCATGTCCGCAATCCCAGCACTCAGAGAGGCAGAGGCAGGTGGCCAGCCTGGTCTATAGTGAGTCCAGAATACCCAAGGCTACACAGAGAAATTCTGTCTTGAAAAAAAAAATCTGTGCTACAAATTCAAAAGGTATTTATTAAACAAATAGAAGAAGCAGAGAAAGAAGACAGTAAGGAAGCTGGGAATGGTGGCGCACGCCTTTAATCCCAGCACTCGGGAGACAGGCAGATTGCTATGAGTTCGAGGCCAGCCTGGTCTACAAAGAGAGTCTAGGACAGCCAAGACTACACAGAGAAACCCTGTCTCAAAAAACCAAAAAAAAAAAGAAGAAGAAGAAGAAGAAGAAGAAGAAGAAGAAGAAGAAGAAGAAGAAGAAGACAGTAAGGTTACAAAGACTCTCAGTCTGCATGTATCAAATTTTGTTCTTAGTTTAAGGCTTTCCTGGTTCATAATTGGTCAATGGTTTGACTTCACTCTGACACCATTTGTACAGGAAAGCTGTTTCCTGATAGGCCTTTCAATCAGGGGAAACAAAGGGATGGAGAGAGGCCTCCGAGGCCACTTACCCCTCTTTCAGAGGACCTGGGATTTGGCTCCCAGCACCCACACGGTGCCTCACACTCAGCAGTAACCCTAGTTCTAGGCGCTCCAACAGCTTCTGGCCTCTGTGGGCACCAGTCATGGTACCAGGTGCGCTTACATATGTGCAGGCAAAGTATTCATACATATGAAACAAAGCCAAGAAATCTTTTAAAAAGTTTCAAAATGCAGGCACGCCTTTAATCCCAGCACTCAGGAGGCAGAGGCAGGCAGATCTCTGTGAGGCGGAGGCCAGCCTGATCTACAAAGTGAGTCCAGGACAGCCAGAGCTGTTGCATAGAGAAACCCTGTCTCAAAAAAAAACAAAAACCAAAACCAAAACAAAACAAACAAACAAACAAACAAACAAACAAACAGGCAATTCGAGGGGAAACTGCAGACTGGATGTAATCTATGAGAGAAGAATAAAAGTTAAAACAACATGCCGGGTGGGTGCGGTGGCACAGTCCTCTAATCCCAGCACTCAGTAGGCAGAGGCAGATGGATCCCTGTGAGTTCGAGGCCAGCCTGGTCTATGAAGTGAGTCTAGGACAGCCCAAGGCTACACAGAGAGACCCTGTCTCAAAAAAAAAAAAAAAAAAGGTTAAAACAACAATCAGTCAATACAACAAGCATGGAGTGTAGGAAGGTGGTGGCAGCATGTGTCGACTGTGAAGACATATTTGGTCAGTATGGTACTACAGCATTTTTGTGCCCCAGCAACAGAGGCACACTGTTAACAGAAAAGTCAGGTGAAAGATGAAGGTTTTTACCTTTTTATTTTAGGGTATGGGTGAGCACACACATGACACAGCACATATGTGGAAGTCAGAAAATAATTCACAGAAGTCATTTCTCTACTTCCACCACGTGGGTCTCAGGGCTCAGGCCCTGTCATCAGGCGTGGCTGCAGGCATCCGTACTTGCTGAGGCATCTGGCCGGCCCAGGCTCAGAGATGGTATTTATGAAGACTCTAGGAAGACCGTTCATAAATAATCAACAACGGTAATCTAGCTAGCAGACTGATGTCAGCCAGGCCGTCTGGCAATAGGATGAGACACAGATACTGTTCTGACAGAGGGAATGAGCACCTAAAGGTCTCTGAAAGAGAAATATTCCATTCAGGAAAGTAGGGGTTGGTGCCCTAGCTGGGGACTATGAATGACAAGGTGACAGTATGAAAACAAGCTTGTCGGGAGGTGGGATCTGTAGAAAGGACACACCATTAAAAGAGAAAGAACTCCAATTCTTTCTTTATTCCCAAGCTCAATGTTGGAATCACAAGTTTCCTAAAGACAACTCGGGATTTTTTTTTTTTTTTTTTGGTTTGAGACAGGGTTCCCCTGCATAACCCTGGATGACCTGGAACCCATTATGTAGACCAGGCTGGTTTAGATCCACAGAGACTTGTCTGCTTCTGCTTTGCAGCTGCAGGGATGGAAGGTGTGTGCCACCACACCCCGCTCATGCTCCTGACTGTAAAAACCCTCCTATCTGTTGTTACTTGGACTGCAGCCTAGGATGATTTCACAATCCCGAGGCTTACGGAACCTTGCTAAATCACTGGGAGGTGATTAGCACTTTTGGGAAATGACACTTGCTGAGTCCTTCAGTTAGGCCAAACCCCTCTTCTCTAGAGTCCTGGCCCAGGAGGCTAGAGCTGGGCAAACTGATTTATTTTCAGCAGAACCTTCCAGTATGATTCCTCCTTCCATTGCTGCTGACCTCATACCCCTGATTCCATTCAAATACTCAGAATCCACTGGCAGAAGTAGGGCTACAGAAGTGGGGCTACACGGAGCTCCCACAGAGCTGCAGAATGGGGTGGGGAGATAGATTGCTTTATACTCTGTGATGAATAACCAGCGGAGTACACGATATTCAGAGGACACAGAGAAGATGAGAGAGACATGAGAAATGACACCATGGGGGTGTGTGTGAGAGAGAGAATGAGACAGTGATTACAAGGTTATGAGAAACTGCAAAGACGCTTGAGGGAAGGAGAACGCTGCAGATGGACAGTGGGGACAAGAAGGGACTGCTAATGCAAGGAAACTAGGCTCCTTGTAAGCGGTTCTGCTTGTTCATAAAGCTAGAATGCAGGGCGCTGTGGAAGCTGAGAGAAGAGACTAGGCAGGGCACGTGAGACTGTGCGCTGTGTAGATGTGCCTCTTACCTCAAAAATGATGAGTAGTCATTTACTATTTTATGGGTTTTTTTGTTTTTTGTTTGTTTGTTTGTTTGTTTGTTTTTCAAGACAGGGTTTCTTTGTGTAGCCTTGGCTGTCCTGGACTCACTCTGCAGTCCAGGTTGGCCTCGAACTCGCAGAGACCCACTTGCCTCCACCTCCCGAGTGGTGGCATTAAAGGTGTGTGCCAACATGCCCGGCCATTTACTATTTTATATTTCTTTTATCGTATGGGCATTGTTTTGGCCGCATGTAAGTCTGTGTGAAGGTGATAGGTCCATGGAATGGGAAGTATAGACAGTTATGAGCTGCCATGGGGGTGCTGGGAATTGAATCCAGGTCCAGCAGCCTGTGGTATTAACCTCTGAGACAACTCTTCAGCCCCACCATTTTAATTAAACTCTTTCATTCATCAACTAACTGTAGTAGAAGTTTTGGCTTCTTTAAAAACTAAGTTATGCGGGGCTGGAGAGATGGCTCAGAGATTAAGGGCACTGACTGCTCCTCCAGAGGTCCTGAGTTCAGTTCCCAGCAACCACATGGTGGCTCATAAGCATCTATAATGTGATCTGATGTCCTCTTCTAGCATACAGGTGTACATGCAGGCAGAACACCATATACATAATAAATAAATGAATGCATAAATAAAATCTTTAAAACAAAAAATGTAAGTTATGCTATGTAAACATGTTTTTGTTTAAATCCCAAGTGTGGGATATGGGGCTGCCTCAGTTTAGCCATAACTATTAACTATAATTGCCTGGTGTGGGGTGTAGTCTTTGCCAGCTGAAACAATTGAACTCTGAGGACTCTTATAGGGTATAAATGCAAAAGCCCAGAGACAGAGAGAGGCTTCGAAAGGATGCTTCAAAGAGACAGTCAGAGGAGGAAGAGGATAATGGTTAGTTTGCTGTTTTCTGTTTTGTTGGACTGCTGGATATCCTGATGACTGCTGGATATCCTGATGACTGCTGGGATATCCTGATGACTGCTGGATATCCTGATGACTGCTGGGATATCCTGGTGACTGCTGGATATCCTGATGACTGCTGGATATCCTGATGACTGCTGGGATATCCTGGTGACTGCTGGATATCCTGATGATGACTGCTGGATATCCTGATGACTGCTGGATATCCTGATGATGACTGCTGGATATCCTGATGACTGCTGGGATATCCTGATGACTGCTGGATATCCTGATGACTGCTGGGATATCCTGATGACTGCTGGGATATCCTGATGACTGCTGGATATCCTGATGACTGCTGGATATCCTGATGACTGCTGGGATATCCTGATGACTGCTGGGATATCCTGATGACTGCTGGATATCCTGATGACTGCTGGATATCCTGATGACTGCTGGGATATCCTGATGACTGCTGGGATATCCTGATGACTGCTGGATATCCTGATGACTGCTGAGATATCCTGATGACTGCTGAGATATCCTGATGACTTCTGGGATATCCCAAAGATTGCCCCAAAGAACCTGACCACCCTAACCAGCCAGAAGTAGCTAAATAGAACTCTACCCCCTCCCCACTAACCTTCTTTCTCTTCTACCTAGTGTTAGGGAGTTGGAAGTTATTAGGAGGGATGAGGGGTGGAGGAGGAAGAAAGGAAGAAATTTAAGAGAACACAAATAAATAATTTTTAAAAGTAACAGTAACAATTAATCATGGGTCATGTAACAGTTTCCCCTGATATTAAAACATTCCAGCCTGCCAGGCAGTGGTGGCACATGCCTTTAATCCCAGCACTCAGGAGGCAGAGGCAGGTGGATCTCCGAGTTCAAGGTGGTCTACAAAGTTAGTCCAGGACAGCCAAGACTACACAGAGAAACCCTGTCTCCAAAAACCAAAAAACAAAACAAAACAAAAAACATTCCATCCTACTTGGTGGTGGTGGTGCACGCCTTTAATCATACCACTAGGATGGCAAAGACAGGTGGATCTCTGTGAGCTGGAGGCCAGCCTGGTCTACAGAGTAATTCCAGGACAGCCAGGACTACACACAGAGAAACCCTGTCTCAAAAAACAAAAACACAAGCCGGGCGTGGTGGCACACGCCTTTAATCCCAGCACTCGGGAGACAGAGGCAGGCGGATCACTGTGAGTTCAAGGCCAGCCTGTTCTACAAAGTGAGTCCAGGATGGCCAAGGCTACACAGAGAAACCTTGTCTCAAAACAACAACAACAACAACAACAAAACCACACACACACAAATAAAAACCATTCTGTCCAGCAAAGGTTCCTTAAGTAGGAAGATAAACAACTCAAAACAGCTTCATGAAGTCCCTAAGTCCCTAAAACTGACCAAATTCACTAGGCTCCTCTCTACCAAAGTAAACAAAAAAGGTTCCTGAGAGCCAATCCCAGACAAAAGAGATTCTCAGACAAGCTAGGCTGCAAATAAGATTCTGAGACCAAACCATCTGTTGGAAGAAGCAAAAACCAGTCCAGCTGACTGGAAGAGGGTTAGATCAGCTGAGGCACCTGGAAAAGATACTCTCCAGGCTGTGCACTATGCTTCAGGTCCCTAGCTTTGTGAGTTGTCACCCATGCTGGGGTGGGGCTTGGTGATATAGTTGTCTTTGAGTAATTTCTGCTCCTGTAAGTAACCCATCATCATATTCCTGTAAGTAACCCCAATAAAACTCATTGATTAGCCGAGGGAGGTGGTGCACACCTTTAATCCCAGCGTTCAGGAGGCAGAGGCAGGCAGATCTCTGAGCTCGAGGCCAGCCTGATCTAAAAGTGAGTCCAGGACAGCCAAGGCTGTTACACAGAGATACCTTGTCTCAAAAAACAAAACAAAACAAAACAAGCCGGGGGGCGGGCAGTGGTGGTGCACACCTTTAATCTCAGCCCTTGGGAGGCAGAGGCAGGCGGATTGCTATGAGTTCGAAGCCAGCCTGATCTACAAAGTGAGTCCAGGCCACCAAAGGCTATACAGGGAAACCCTGTATTGAAAAACAAAAACAAAACCCAAAACAAACAAAAAAAAACTCATTGATTTACAAAGTTAGACTTTGATGGTATCTGTATTTTGGTCTGCTGTGGGTTCCCTATTTAGGGTGAATAGATGTGTTTTCCATCTCCCCAAGAAAAGTCTTGTCACGTAATACCATGTGTCATATATTACTAGAGAGTCAAACAAGGTTATTTTTTTCACTAGTCGTCTTTTTTTGTTTGTGTGATTTGTTTTGTTTGTTCAAGACAAGGGTTTCTCTGTGTAGCCTTGACTGTCCTGGAACTCACTCTGTAGACAAGGCTGGCCTCGAACTCACAGAGACCCACCTGTCTCTGCCTCCCAAGTGCTGGGATTAAAGGCATGTGCCACCACTGCCAGGTTTTTTTTTCAAAGTTAGAGTTAGTTAAGTTTTACTGAGTATTGATCCTCCATTAGGATATGAAGAGAGTCATCAAAAATCAAATTGCTCATAGGAAAGTGCTAAGCCAAAAGGGGAGTGGCCAGGAATACAGTGTGTACTCTCTCTGTCTCTCTCTCTCTCTCTCTCTGTGTGTGTGTGTGTGTGTGTCTGAGAGAGACAGAGACAG
Organism: Acomys percivali; assembly: GCA_907169655.1. Taxonomy (NCBI): domain Eukaryota; kingdom Metazoa; phylum Chordata; class Mammalia; order Rodentia; family Muridae; genus Acomys; species Acomys percivali. The sequence continues at coordinate 22,117,632 of OU015742.1, read as the reverse complement.
AGAGACAGAGACAGAGAGACCTATGATCAGTGTAGAAGGAAGCATTTGGGTTCAGGGTATGATAAGAATGCATAATGTGCTGCTTGCCACGTCGGCCTCATAGTGCAGGAGTAATGTTTAAGTTAGACTCTGAAGGACAAAAGATGTCTAGGGGGCCAGACAACACCTAGTCACAAAACTATAACAAAGCGGCAAACTTGCTGTAAAAAATGACAGGTGAAGTTGTCAAGAGTCAGCCAGATCATGGAGATCTTTGTGGATATGCTGGGAAATTTGACATGACATATCAGGTGTGTGGGAGACATTTGGTGAGAAACAGACTGAGAGAGAATCTCTTCCAGAGATGGACAGTGCTCAATGGTAGATTACTTCCTTACCATGCACAAGGACCTAGGTTTGACTACCCAATGGTGCCAACGCATAAACATACAATATGCAACTCAATATAGAAAATAAATATTTCATTTGTATATAAAGTAAATATCAAATTATATATAAGACATATATTAAATATAGAAGGTATGGTATATACAAACCTGTTTGGAAGGGGGAGCGATTTTTCTTAATTGGGTTTAGCAATTATTAGAGCTGACAAGCTCAAATGACACAGAACAAGCCAGCATCTTGTAAATTCAGGTAAGAGTTGATGATAGGGAGCTGGAAAGACGGCTTGACAGTTGGGGCACTTGTTGCTCTTGCAGATAATTCAGGAAAACTGAAGAAATTAATTCCTAATTGTTGCTACAATGCACTCTCAGAGGCTGAGGCGAGACGGGTGGAGTCCTGCAGGCAGGTTCTAGCGAGCTCGACCCCTGTGAGTCTTTCTCCAGGTAGTGTTGGACCCTAGCCCAAAATGTTGGACCCTGGGAGTCCAATTCAGTAAGGGAGTCGCCGCAAGAAACCACTCAAGTCACACCAGCTGAGAGGTATAGGTAAAATTTATTACTGACACACCAGAAGTCCCAATTGTTGATGGGTCAGGGTCTCTCAGCACTCAGGAGGCAAAGGACCTCAAGTAGGGGTTACAGACTGCTTATAAAGGCTAAAACCACAAGCCAGGGGGAGGACCTGACCTTTAAACTGATTGGTTGGGCTGCTGTATCTGAGGTATGTGAGCAGGATGATTGGCTCAGGCCAGGTTAACTGGGGGTCAGAGAGCAGGCCGTGTGGGGGCTTTCCACAGGGGGTGTTTTTCCTAAGGCTGCAGGTGGTGTTTTGTTTTGCTGGTTCTTGTAACTAAGGTGGAACTAGGGTAAGGGTCAAATGGCCCGGAGCTTAGCCTTGTTTTTCAGGCCTTTCAGGAGCACTGAAGCTATCTTCCTCCTCAGTGAGTGAACGGACTGGGAGCTGAGCTCCAAAGTCTTCATTCAGGTGTCTTCCCCTGAAGCCAGCCGGAGCATCCGGGCTGATCACCCAGGCAGAGGCAGAAGGCATACTCAAAAGTCCTTTCTCTCTTCTTCTGCCTGCTGTAACAGTTCTACCACCTTTCGTGCTCTTAAGTCCAAATTTACAGGGTGCCAGTTATACCAAGTTATCCCTGGTGCAGCCAATGCAGACATGCAAACAAAGTGAAAACAAAAAACAAAAAAAGCCAGGATCAGTCAGGGAAGAGCTGTCAAACTGGTAAGGGAGAGGTAGAATGCCCAAACCCATGAAAAGTTTATTAAAATTTTATAATCCAACTTGGGAGGCAGAGGCAGGCGGATCGCTGTGAGTTCGGGGCCAGCCTGGTCTACAAAGTGAGTCCAGGACAGCCAAGGCTAACACAGAGAGACCAGGTCTTGAAAAACCAAAGGAAAAAAAATTCATTATCCAGCCTTTGTCTCTGCAGAGGGAGGAAAGCTGCAGAAGTTACTCTGCTCTGGTTGCCACAGGTGCCCTTGCAGGCCGCTTGCTCCTCCCCTGCTCCCTTCAGCCGGGCATCTCACTCCGGGTTTTTTTCCTGTAATTGTGTCTTTTGCAGTAGATGCCTTACCAGCTGCCAGAAGCCCACTCTCTGCAGATATTTTGCCTTTAAGGTTTAGCCTGCCCACCCCACCCCCCAAGAGACTGTCAGAAAGCTCCACATCACAGGGGCTCACCTATGCCCTAACACTAGAGAAAGAGGATCTCGTGACAATTCAAGAAGTAAAGGAAAGGGTTAATGGTCTCTGAAGAACCACAGTCCCGTAAGTAAGACACCACTCTCCTCTGTGAATAGTGTTCTCTCTGGCTCCTGCTTCATAAAGCACCTAACAGCATCTCTCAGCACTGCCCGCCAGAGCCTCCAACACACAAACATGGCAGACGCATGCAGTCCACATGTAGTCTCAGTAAAGGGAGAGTCTACATCACTTGATCTTTTCCATATAGTCCAACCATGAAGCAGTAAAGAAATGTGCTTATGAATTTCTCTTATATCCTCAATCACTAGCCTCCTTCTACACACATGCACAAGCTGACTCATCCAGTCCGCATGGACAGAGGCCCTCTACTGCACTCCGGAAGAGTTGCTGTGTTAACACGGCCTTCATCTAGATAAGACACACTGAGACATGGGCTCATGTTCTGTCTTTTCTTTGTGTATATATGGGAGTTCTGTTGTGTGAGAGACAACACACACACACACACACACACACACACACACCTCTATTTATCCCAAAAAAAGGGAACCCACAACAGACCAAAGTAATGATTGCATAGTGACTGAGAATTCCTGGAAAGAAGCTGTGTTTGCAAAGGCTGATTGACTGGTGAAGCCCCCAGTGGCTGTGGAGGGTTTGGAATGTTGTAGGTGCAGAGCCTCCTTACAATTACTGTTGTTGCCTACCCCCCCTTCATTGAAAGCAGATTCCCCCCCCCCACATAATATGTCCTACTTAGGGTTCCTTCTTCCTCTATTCTCAGTTCCTCCCCATCTCCCCTCCCATTCAGTTCCGCCCGTTTCAATCTCCCATGAATAAACAAACAAGTTTCTAGGGGGTAACAATAAAATAAGATTTTTTTAAAAAGACTAACAGCATCAGAATAGGCTAAAACAAAGAAAAGAGCCCAAGAGAAGACACAAGAAACAGCAACCCAGGCTGGAGAGATGGCTCAGAGGTTAAGAGCACTGTCTGCTCTTCCAGAGGTCCTGAGTTCAATTCCCAACAACCACATAGTGGCTCATAACCATGTATAATGAGATCTGGTTCTCTCTTCTGTTGTGCAGGCATACATGCAGGCAGAACATTGTATATGTAATAAATAAATGAATCTTTAAAAAAAGAAAGAAAGAAATAGCAAGCCATTCATTTGCACACCCAGAAATCCCATAAAAACACTAAACTAGAAGTCATTATATATGCACCAAAGGACTTGTGGGGTAAAAAGAGAGAAATAAAAAAAATTAGATTTTTTTCAAACAGGAAAAGTCCTGACACAACATTGTGAGAGAAGGAACCTTTAAAGATGTTCTGTTTGTTTGTTTGAGACAGGGTTTCTCTGCGTAGCCTTGGCTGACCTGGACTCGCTTGTAGACAAGGCTGACCTCGAACTCAGTGATCTGCCTGCCTCTACCTCCCAAGCACTTGGATTAAAGGCATGCACCACCATGCCAGGCTAAAGATGTTCTTGAGTTCAGTTTTCTATTGTCCATCTACAGCTGGACATGCAGCTACTCTTTTTTAAAAATGTATTTTATTAATTTATTCATATTACATCTCAATTGTTATCCCATCCCTTGTATCCTCCCATTCCTCCCTCCCTCCCATTTTCTCCTTACTCCCCTGCCCTATGACTGTGACTGAGGGGGACTTCCTCCCCCTGTATATGCTCATAGGGTATCATAGGGTATCAAGTCTCTTCTGGTAGCTACTCTTAAGAACAGTTTGATTCCCGAGTGAGATTGCCTTGGAGAAAATTAACTTCTCACTTGCAAATGGTTATCAGTTAGAGATTGCTTTCGGGTTAGGGATGGGGCACCGATCCACTTTTCCTTTCAGTTCCCCATCTGGTGCAGGCCCGTGCAGAACCTGTGTGTGCTGCCTCAGTCCCTGTGAGTTCATACGTGCATCAATCTTGGTGATGGTGTTCTCCATCCCCCTCTGATTTTTACAACATTTCCACATCTTCTATGGAGTTCTCTGAGCCCTAAAGGGAGGGACTTGATGAGGACAGCACATAAAGAGCTGAGTGTTGCAAGGTTTCTCACTCTCTGCATAATGTCAGGCTGTGAATCTCATGATTTCATATCTTTTAAAGGCTGAGTAATACTCCATTGTGTTAATTACCACATTGCTTTATCCAATCATGTGTTGAGAACCATCTAGAGTGTTCCTACTTCTGGATGTGATGCAACACTGAGCAGGTGGTTCTGTGGTAGGATGAAAGGTTCATTTCATATGCGTAGAGCGGTATAGCTGGATCTTGAGGTACATTGTGTCCAATCTTCTGGAGAAACTGCCACACTGATTTTCCTAGCGGCTGTGCAAGTTTGCACTCCCACCAGCAATGGATGAGAGTTCTTCTTATTCCACATCCTTAACAGCATTAATTGTCACTGTTTTATTGATTTTAGCCATCCTGACCAGATGGTTAGACCTACTTCAAGATATTTTATATTATTTGAGGCTATTGCTCTTTTTATCTTTTTTAAAAGATTTAATTATTTTTTATTATGTATGTATTAAGTGGTCTGCCTGCGTGTACATCTGCAGGCCAGAGGAAGACATCATATCACATTATAGATGGCTGTGAGCCACCATGTGGCTGCTGGGAATTGAACTCAGGAGCTCTGGAAGAGCAGGCAGTACTCTTAACCTTTGAGCCATCTCTCCAGCCCTATTTGAGGCTATTGTTAAAGGTGTTTCCCCCTGATTTCTTTCTGTCAATTTGTCATTTGTATACAGGAAGGTTACTGATTTTTGTGAGCTAATTTTGTATCCAGCTACTCACTGAAAGTGCTTCTCAGCTGTAAGGGTTTCCTGGTGTAATTTTTAGGGTCACGTATATATACGATCATCATCTGCAAATAAAGATACTTTAATGTCTTCCTTTCCAATTTGTATCCCCTTAATCTCCTTCAGTTGAGGAGGCTTGCTTCTGAGGTTCTTGTTGTTATTAAACAAAATCTTGAGATTTTCGAACATTTGAACGTTCAATTTTACCAATAAAGACTCAGGAGCCAAATCTGGGGTGAAAGCCTATGAGCTCAGAGAGGCAGAGATTTTGATAGGTGTGGCCAGTGGGAGTCTGTGTAAAATAGATTACCAGGCATTGGTAGCTGCCATTTACAAATGTGGATTGGCTAGAAGGGGGAGACAGAAAGGGAGTCTTGGGGTCCACCAGATGGAGAAAAACAAGTGTTCCATCAATATCAGCTTAGTCTTCTAGGAATTGAGGCAGAGAGTAAAGAAAGGCCACAAAAGCTGGGCGTGGTGGCACATACCTTTAATCCCAGCACTCAGGAGGCAGAGCAGGTAGATTGTTGTGAGTTCGAGGCCAGCCTGGTCTACAAAGTGAGTCTGGGACAGTCAAGGCTACACAGAGAAACCCTGTCTCAAAAAAACCATAAAAAAAAAAGAAGAAGCAGAAGAAGAAGAAGAAGAAGAAGAAGAAGAAGAAGAAGAAGAAGAAGAAAGACCACAATAGGTAATGTGCTACAGAGTTGTGTAGAATGAATATTTTTCTATATTAATGCAGTAACATACTACAGCAGCAGTTTTCTTTCTTTCTTTCTTTCTTTCTTTCTTTCTTTCTTTCTTTCTTTTTTGGTTTTTTGAGACAGAGTTTCTCTGTGTAGCCTTGGCTGTCCTGGAACTCACTCTGTAGACCAGGCTGGCCTCAAACTCACAGCGATTCACCCCCCTCTGCCTCCTGAATGCTGGGATTAAAGGCATGCGCCACCACACCTGGCTAGCAGCAGTTTTCTTTAAGCAGCTAGTTCCCCAATGATTGCCACAAAGAGACTATGATTTATTCTTAAGCTGTAGGCACTATGCTGGGCAGTTCCTGAGCTATTCTAATCCTACTATCCTTAAAGCCCACATAAAGGCCAGTCACTTGCCAATCTGATAACTCCTCCTCGATTTCTACTCCATTAGTCTGTTCTTATAGCCACATGCTCATCATCCATCTTGCCTCATGGTGAGGCCTTTCTCAACCTTTCTAAGCCCCAAGGCCAGGCATCTAACTCTCAGACTCCCTCTCTTGTGCCCAGTCATAGGCCACAGCATCTTTATTAGCCATCAGGGATAATTGGGGAACATTCCTTATCATCACATGATTACAGGAAATAGTTCAACATTCATAACAACGCTCAAGGCAGGGCGATAACCAGATCTCAAGGCACTGAAATCAGCATTTGGAAACACAGTTGGACCTTCCTCTAACAGAGCTGAGGGTGAAACTGGGTATGGAAGAGAGGAGGGAGAGTGAAGAGCTGAGGCTTGCCTACCCCCTTGGCTGGCCTATTTGCTTCTCAAGCAGGCTTGGTTGGTAGCTTATCAGAGTATGCCTGCTAAAGTTAGGGGCTGGTATAAAGGGATGAGAGGGGAGTATGGTTGTAGAAAAAAACCACTTTGGGATCTGCTGGAGGTGGTGGCAGAGTGGAGGAGGAAGTAAGTGGTCTGCTACAGAGCTGGGGGTGAGACTGAGGCACTGGATGTGGAGAGGAGAGAGAGGGAAAGATACACAGGCTACTTGCTTCCCTGGCTGGAATGGCTGCTCACAACTGCCTGTAACTCTAGCTCTAGGGGATAGGACACGTTCTTTTGTCCTCAGAAGGTACCCTATGCATACATACACTAAAAAAAAATAACTGTAGCTGAATATTAAAAGGCAGTGTTTGGCCAGGCGTGGTGACACATGCCTTTAATCCCAGCACTAGGGAGGCAGAGGCAGACAGATCGCTATGAGTTTGAGGCCAACCTCAAACTTTCTGGGTCCTCATCTCAGAGATTTTTTTTTCCAGTATTGTTTTGGGGGATGGGAAGCACATGGGGATCAGAAGATAACTTTTGGGATACCAGGTGAGTATGTACACACACACGCGCACGTGCAGGGATCAAACTCAGATTGTCAAGCTTATCTGACAAGGCTTTCACCCATCTTGTTGGCCCAGAGAACTTTTTCATTGATTCACTCCAAGGATCTCTCTCTCTTTTGCAATCTGGCCTCCTTTAGATTGTCAGAGCACCCCAAATTCTTCTCCATGTTTTTTAAAGACTTATTTATTTATCATTTATTGTATATGAGCATTTTTTATCTGCAGAAGATGGTATCAGATCACACTATAGATGGTCGTGAGCCACCATGTGGTTGCTGGGAATTGAACTCAGAACCTCTGGAAGAGCAGGCGGTGCTCTAAACCACTGAGCCATCTCTCCAGCCCCGTTCCCCATGTTTTTGATACTTACACTCACATTCAGCTCTAGGTTTTTCTCTTTACTCAATTCCACAAGGATGTTCAGCAGAGAAAATCTATCCTCAAAAACAATTTAATTATGAAAAAGAAAAAAAACCCCAAACCATTGAGGCTGCTTATTCAAGAGATCTAGGTGTTACAATGTATCTTATCACGTCAGTCTTTTGTTTTATTTTGAGAGAGGGCTTCTCTGTGTAGCCTTGGTTGTCCTGAACTCGCTCTGTAGACCAGGCTGGCCTTGAACTCAGCGATCCGCCTGTCTCTGCCTCTAAGAAAAGAAAATTAAAGGAGGAATACAAGAGGTTTTTTTTTTTTTTTTTGCATGTAGTCTACTGCAATGGAAAGGAAATTACCATTTATTTTTAAAGGCTGTATGTGAAGCACTGTTGCAGACTGGGTTACTAGTCTTTATGATTAATAACTGCTGATCCATTAAGTACTTTCACTTTATATATTTAGTAGACCTGTACTACAGATTTGACATGCATCAAACATTTGGACCGCCCCTATGGACTACTCCACTCTAAACAACTTTTAAAAAAAGATTTATTACATATATAATATCCTGCCTGCACGTACACCTATACGCCAGAAGAGGGCACCATATCTCATTATAGATAATTGTGAGCCACCGTGTGGTTCCTGGGAATTGAACCCAGGACCTCTGGAAGAGTAGCCAGTGCTCTTAGCCGCTGAGCCATCTCTCCAGTCTCCCCCTAAACAACTTTTATGTCTACAGATAATTGAACTAGCCCATCCTTTCTCCACAAGAGTGCTTAAGTGGACTCTCTAAAGAGTTCAGACCCCTGTTTTCTAAGACTGGGACTTTAGGGGATGTTGACAGTGTTTGCGCAGTGTGTTTTCCGAACAGAGAATGCTTAGTCCCAAGTTTTAGAGGGTATCAATCCCCTGTGCCCCAATCCCCCAACTTCCTATCTGAGAAGAAAAATACGCCTTTGAGAGGCGCCAGAATAAGCTCGCTTCCTCGCAGAAAGTTCCAAGACACGAGTTGACTCATAGTGAGCCTGCTACTATCCGGAAATGAGACGCTCGAGAACTCCGGAAGTCCCGGACCGGCGCTTCCGTCCCGCACTGGCACAAATCGCCCCGCCCCGACGCATGCGCATACCGGTAGGCTCTTGTCCCTCCGGAAAGGGCGGGCCCCGATGTTTTTCCCTACTGGACAGAAAGAAGGAGTTAGGGAGCTCATTAGAAGCCCCGCCCCCGCCGTGACGTCTAGAGACGCGACGCGTCGCCACGCAATGCGAATCGGGAAGAGGGGAGGGGGATGAGCTGCGCTAGTTTGCGTCTGAGAGCGAAGGCTCGTTCTCCCTCGGGTGGTGGGCGATGGGCGTCAGGCGAGGAGGAGGCCGGCGTTAGCGGAGCGCGGGCGCTGCGGTGAGTGCGGCCTGGCTCTGGCCCCGGTTCCCGGGGACGGCGTCCTCTAGCTGCTGGTCATCCGGGAGACGAGCCCTGTCCGCGGAGAGGTGGGACAACCCCAGACAGCTGGCTGCTCTAGGAAGGGCCCAACTCCGGGTCTCTAGCATTGCCGTCCTGCGCTTGGCCGGCGAGCTTGGTGTGGTCTGCCAGTCTCAGAGGGTGGCCTTGACCAGTTCTCCTTTCTTCTTGGATCCTAGACTCGACTTCGGTCTCCTTTCTTTTGCTTCCGTTTTCTGGTTTTTGTACCACCTACAATCCCAGGCCTTACTTAACAACCGTTTGTCATACTTCCCGTGTTACCCCGGACCCCAGTCACGCATGTTTTTAATGGAGTACAAGAATTGAGTTAAATAAATTCATCACACTTACAACTTCTTAAAAGAGGGTTCCCTCTCCCCCCCCAAATGTGCCTTAAATGGTAGACTTGTGACACTGACAAGTTAATTTCAATTCGGATATACCGAGGGAATTGTCAGAACCCCAGATCACATGTCCGTTTCCTCACAAAGTTGCAGACGCCGTTCCTATGATTAGTTCTTGCCTTCAGCTTATTGTGACCTTGACCAACTCAGTCATTCAAGAAATATTTACTTGACTCACAGAGGTGTTGCAGAGTCCAAGGAGTTTAATATTTATTATTTTTAAAAAACCATTTATTTCATTTTCATTTCTGTGTATTGGGGTGAGGGTGTCAGATCTTGGTGTTACAGACAATTGTGAGCTGCCGTGTGGGTGCTGGGAATTGAACCGAGGTATTTTGGAAGGGCAGGCAGTGCTCTTAACCACTGAGCCATCTCTCCAGCCCCGAGTTTAATATTTATTAAAAGCTTCAGGATTTTGGATCAAAAGAATGCCTAACTGAAGGGTTTAATAATTGTATTTTTACAGCCTGGTCTACAAAGTGAGTCTAGAACAGCCAAGGCTACACAGAGAGACCCTGTCTCGAAAAACCAAAAAAAAAAAAAAAAAAAAGAAAGAAAGAAAAATAATAATAAATGTATTTTTAGACAAGTTCTTAACTATGTAAACCAGACTGACTGGTCTCAAACTCACAGAGCCCCACCACCCTCTGCCTGGAGATTTGGATGAAAGTGTGCAGCCCAGCTAGGGTGTTCTTTATTAATCTGTAGATCGTTCTTAGTTGTGTATATATCGTCTGCATTAAAAATGACCTAGGTTATTTTGGTTTGTTTTGGTGGCTTTTTTTTTTCCCCCCAGACATGGTTTCTGTGTGTAGCCTTGCCTGTCCTGGACTCCCTTTGTAGACCAGGCTGGCCTCGAACTCAGAACAATCCGCCAGCCTCTGCCTCCCAATTAGGTGCATCTTTAAAATTGATTTGTAATTGCAGTAGTAATATAAGCCTGTTATGTCATGAATAATTGTTCATAGACTTGTACTTTTTGAGATAACTGAATAAGAGAAACTAACAAAACTATTTAAAGATGCCTTTATCATTTAATTGGTGATTTATTTACTTGAACTTTATTAATCATTATGATCTTTTATTTGTTGGTAAGAATATAAATGGGATGGAATCCATATGGCTTTGTAAAACAGTTGTAAAATAAAGCCAACACATCGGCTGGGCCTGGTGGCACACGCCTTGTATCCCAGCACTCAGGAGGCAGAGGCAGGTGAGTCGATGTGGATTCGAGGCCAGCCTGGAGTACAAAGCAAGTCCAGGACAGCTCAGGCTAACACAGAGAGACCTTGTTTCAAAAAAACTTTAAAAAAAAAAAAAAAAAAAAAGCCAACACATCAAACTTTATCCATAAAATGCTTAGTATCCTAATTTTTTTTAAAGGGAAGAAGATTATTTTGTCTTCCAGTTTTGGACACTTCTGTTCAAGGTTCGTTGGACCCCTTGCTTTATGTCTGAGGTGAAGCATAGTCTCATGGTGGCAAGGGTTTGTTACAGAGAATGTTAACCTCATGGCAGGCAAGAAGCAGAGAGGAATCCTGCTTTTTTTGTTTTCTCTCTCTCTCTGTCTGCATGTACATTAGGCCAGATCATATTATAGATGGTTGTGAGCCACCATGTGGTTGCTGGGAATTCAACGCAGAACAGATCATATTATAGATGGTTGTGAGCCACCATGTGGTTGCTGGGAATTGAATGCAGAACCTCCAGAAGAGCAGTCAGTTGCTTAACCTGTGAGCTGTCTCTCCAGCACCCCTCCCCCCCGCCTTTTCTTTTTTGTTAAGGCTACACAGAGACCTTGTCTTGAAAAAAACCAAAAATAAATAAATAAATAAAAAGAATACTTAATTTGGGGCCTTAAGTAAAATATCAGCTGTAGAAAACAAGGGTTCAGCCAGGCGTGGTGGCTCGTGCCTTTAATCCTAGCACTCGGGAGGCAGAGGCAGGAGGAGCGATGTGAGTTCGAGGCCAGCTTGGTCTACGAAGTGAGTCCAGGACAGCCAAGGCTACACAGGGAGACCCTGTCTCGAAAAACCAAAAAAAAAAAAGAAAAGAAAAGAAAACAAGGGTTCAATTTCTTGGTGATTTAGTCTCTTGATTTTAGTCATTAGTATGTAATGTCCTTGCATTTTTTAATTGTGTGTATTCGTTTATATGTTTTTGAAAGTGTCTTAGTGTAACCAAGGCTGGCCTCTAACTTCTGGGCTTAAGAGACCCTCCTGCCTCAGCCTCCCCAGGTAGCTCGAATTGTAGATGCGTGCTGCTGTACCCAATGGCTGATATCTACACACCACATGCATGCCTGGGAGGCAGAAAGAGGGTTTCAGAATCTCTGGAACTTGAGTGAGCTGCCGTGTAGTCACAGCCAGTGCTTCTCACCATTGAGCCATCTCTCCAGCCCTGAAGTTGGGATTTTAAAGTTAACATTATATTTCTGTTTAGACATCATTGTTTAGATATTTACTGTATACTCAATATGCTCAGGACTGAGCTGCTCATTTTACTGAAAGGTGGCAGTCCTTATTTGGGAGCAGTTTCTCTTCTAGAACTCTGGGTAGTGTGCAAAACATTTTGTTTAGCAGGGCTAGAGGAAAGAAAGGTGAGTGTTCTTAGCATCTCATGGGCTGGGGCTGGGTTGCTGCCGGATTTCCTATATTGTGTACTGCAGGCTCCCACAACCAAGCTCATTCTGGTCTGAAATGTGAGGAACATCAAGGTTGAGAAGTGCTTCACACATTGATCAGTTGTTCTGTTTGGGTTTTTTGTTTGTTTGTCTTGGTTTTTCAGGACATGGATTTCTGTGTTTAACAGCCTTGGTGGTCCTGGCACTCACAGGGATCCACCTGCCTCAGCCTCCCGGGTGCTGGGATTAAAGGCAGGCGTGCACCACCACTTGTCACTCATTGGTCAGTTTTTAAAGTACAGTTTTGGTTTTTTTTTTTTACCCCGACATTTTTGTTGTTGTTGGTTTGGTTGTTGGGCTGTTTTTGAGACAAGATCTTTTTATGTAGCCCAAGGGATCCTTGAACTCACCACCTTCTAGCTTGAGCCTCTGTGTATGCTGCACCACAGTGCAGTGTTGGCTTTGAATGCTTCTCATTGTTATTTAGTAATAGCATTAGTGTTGTCTGATTTTCACAGAAGGAAAATGAGGTAATGTAAGGAAGTGAAAATGGTCTTAATCATTGGGTCACCAAAGCAGTGTGCCTAATTTGTTCTTCCCTGCAGTGGCTTTCTAATTATTCTTTCCCATAGTGTTGTTCCTTTAGCCCTGTCTCTTTCAAATCCATCTTGTATATACCCATTTTGGCAATCCTGAGGTAATACTGACTTACTGTTTGCTAAGTCCGATGTCAACGCTCTGGATGGCTTCATAGGCCCTCCATTCGGTGACTGTATTTCCTTGTAACATACCGTTAGCTAGCAGCTATTAAGTGTTAACAGTACTGTTAAGGACACAGCATGCTATCAGTGGACTCTGTTGGGCCCAGCAATTATTGCTTAGTGATTTCTATAGTTTGCCTTGCTTTTCCTCATTGTTTTTCCATAGTAACTTCCTATTTTATGTCTGTCTGTGGTGCTTCCCTTCTGAAATGTTTCCTTTCTCACCTCATCTCTCATCATTTCAACCAAATTGTTCTTTGGGCCAAAAACTGTACTGAATATAGGTACCAAGCACTATGGAACTCAGTCCAAGAAAAGAGCTCCAAGGACTGGAACTGGCAGAGACAGAGGGCGATCTTACACTGGCCCCTGAAGAGGAAGGGGCCAGCACTGAAGAAGACACTGGGCTGGCTGAAACTTTTCCTTTCTAGCTGAACTGGATTTTCCTTTCCTTGTCTAGCTAGTGACTAGAGTCATATTAATAGAAATAGAACAATTGATTGTTGATTTATTGTTTCATGAGATTAACTTGCCCTTATTAACCAGAGTAATACATTTGTGACCAGATATCACTTAGAACAGTTCTATTCAGAGTGAATGGTGAAGGTTCCCCCTCTTCAGTGATGAGACATGGCTGCAGTATGCAGTATGCAGTATGCAGTATGCAGCCCTGCCTGATCTGCTCTCCTTAGGATAGGAAAGCTTGCCTTGGAATGGAAGTCTGATGACTATAAAAGGCTTTTTGGTTTGCATTCTGTCATGAGCTTATTTTGTTCTCAAGCAGCAAGAAGGAGTTAGTTCCCCGGCCAGTGTTGGTCTTTGGACTGCATCTGTCATGTGAGCCATTGAGTTCTTGTTTTGTTTTGAGATGTTGTCTTGCACAGAGCTCAAGCTGGCTTGAATTCTTAGTTCTCCCGCTTCCTGGGTCCTGGGAGTTCTGTGCTGCATCTGCCTACTTGGTTTTTTGCTTGTTGTTTTGGTTTTTCTTTCTCTTTTTTGTTTTGTGTGGTTATTTTTTGGGGGGTGGTTGTTTTGTTTTTTCAAGATAGGGTCTCTCGTGTAGTCCTGGCTGTCCTGGACTAGCTTTGTAGACCAAATTGGCCTCAACTTGGAGATCCACCTGCCTCTGCCTCCTGAGTGCTGGGATTAAAGGTGTGCGTCCAGCCCCTGTTTTCAAGACAGGGTTTCTCTGTGTAGCCTTGGTTGTCTTAGACTTGCTTTGTAGACCAGACTGGCCTGGAACTCACAGAGATCCTCCTGTCTCTGCCTCCCCAAGTGCTGGATTACAGGCGTGCACCACCGCTCCTGGTTTATTTGACTACTTCGTTTGCTTTAGTTTACAATCCTTTTTTTTTTAACGTATTGCATACTTTTACTGGGTTTTATGTTCTAAGCCAGCCCAGACTTCATAGCAATATCTGTCTCAAAAAAAGGGAATGTATGTGTGTTTTGTGTGTGTGTGTATAATTTATTTATCTAAAAAAGCCATTGCTAAAGACTTTAGGGACATGTTTCCTGCTGTATCTGTCATGTGGCAAGACCTATCATTGTCTTTGTAGGGTTTCTTGTATCTGCTTCTTGTATTCCATTTCTCTTGCCCTAATTCCAACCTCCGTCCTTCTTCCTCTACCGTCATTACAACCCATTACAGTGGACAACCAGTCCATCTCTGTGCTCTTGTTAGTCGGGACTACACAACTCCCCCAGAACCCTGCTTTGACTCTCTCATTACCTTTAGAAAACAAGGTAAATAGTTATGTGCAGCTTATGGTCTGGGTGGAGATTGTTTTTTTGTGACTTCACTACTTGTGGCTCTTTTTATATTTTCTCTGGCAGCTGATTCCTAGAGGTACACTTGGTTCCTTGACCTTGATCTCACACTGTTTCTCATCTCCATCAAAGCCATCTTCATCACAGAAGATACGTACATTCTCTCAGTTCTGATGAATTTTAATTCCCTTTGGTGATAGTTTTCCTTTCTTATTTTTTTTAAGAGTTATTTATTTATTATGCAGTATTCTGCCTGCATGTGTGCCTGCACACCAGAAGAGGGCACCAGATCTAATTATAGATGGTTGTGAGCCGTCATGTGGTTGATGGGAATTGAACTCAGGACCTTTGGAAGAGCAGCTACTGCTCTTAACCTCTGACACATCTCTTCCGCCCTCTTAATGCTTTTATTTGAAACACCATCTACTATTTTTGTTTTCACTCTTTACAGTTTCGTTTCACATTGTTTTTGGGTTTTTTTTTTTTTGTTGTTGTTGTTGTTGTTTGTTTTGTTTTAGCTTTCTGTTGAAATATCCTATTTTATTTTTTCAGCTTCTAAACGCACGATACTTTATATAGCATAGTATCTATGAGTGTTTTAAATTTTAACTTTAAACTAGCTAGTGACTTACTCTCTTAAATTATCTACATTATCAGGCCAGGTGTGGTGGTGCACACCTGTAATCCCAGCACTCAGGGAGGCAGAGGCAAGTGGATCACTGTGAGTTCGAGGCAAGCCTGGTCTGCAAAGTGAGTCCAGGACAGCCAAGATTACACAGAGAAACCACCCTGCCTCGAAAAACAAAACAAAAACAAAACAAATTATCTACACTATCTGACATGGTTTGCACATTCTTTTTTTTTAAAAGATTTATTTATTTATTATGTATACAGTGCTCTGCCTGCACACCAGAAGAGTGCACCAGATCCCATTATAGATGGTTGTGAGGCACCTGGTGGTTGCTGGGAATTGAACTCAGGACCTTTGGAAGAACAGTCACCCGCACATTCTTTTTTTTTTTTTTTTAAAGATTATTTATTTATTGTATATGAGTGCTTTATCTGCAGATCTGCATTAGATCACATTATAGATGGTTGTGAGCCACCATGTGGCTGATTGCTGAGCCTGGAGTCTGTTAACTTACTTGTGAATCAACAGAGGAATAAGGAATAAGAGATAGAAAATAGAAATAGAACACACACACACACACACACACACACACACACACACACACGAGAGGAGAGGATGGATGAGGTAAATGGCCCCAACAAACTTCATTGTCCTGGTTACACTTGTTATAGCCTGAGCTGAAGCATCAGAGAAAGAATTACCTCGCAGTCGGAAGGATTTATCACTAAGACAGATGAAAACCATTACAATGGGAGGAATTTTAGTGTTTACATGTTTCAGTACTAAGCTAAACATTTCTATATCAAGTCTTACATTCCAAGATACAAAGTAGATTTTAAATGACAGTATTTTATGTCATAAACTGACAAAGCATAAGGAACTACAACAAATGTTTGTGGTTTTTGACGTTAAGGTTTATACTTAATTTAGGCATGTCTTGGTAGTTGCATTATTTTCTGGGTTCATGGGAAGTTCAAACCAACTTGTCTATATTTATGGTACCTAACCGGGATTCGTGGTGCTGTCTCTAGAGTGAAAGCTTATCTGAAGCCACAAATCTGTTGCAAGCCTGTCTCCTAGTGAGATGTATGTAGTTGGCAGCTGGAGGTCCACAAAGGTATTTATTGTAGCTATAAACTTTCTATCAACTAGCTAACTTTTGTTTTGTTTTGTTTTTGTTTTTCGAGACAGGGTTTCTGTGTGTAGCCTTGACTGTCCTGGACTCGTTTTGTAGACCAGGCTGGCGTCGAACTCACAGCGATCCACCTGCTTCTGCCTCCCAAGCGCTGGGATTAAAGGCATGTGCCACCACGCCCGGCTTATCTAATTTCTTAACTTCTAAAATTGTTGGAATCAAATCAGGGATACTATAAGATCATTACTAGGAATTATGAAATCATCAATTCATCTGAACAGTGGTGTATCTTTATAAAGATCCCATTTGAGGTTTGTTCAATCGCAGCGGCTAAATACCCAGAAAGTGAGGGTTCACACCATGCCAAATTTTTGAGAGATGCAGCAGCACAGAAAAGAAGGGGTGTCAGAGGCTGGGTGCCTCACAGTACAGACTTTGCAAAATGCTGGGTTACATTCCAGAAAGCTCACATGCCTACTGAACTTCCTTAAATAGAATGGCTCTTGACAGGTAGCCTGGTGAATAGTCACATGGTACATGCCTTGCCATTCTTTCTGTTTTCATTTTGTTAACTCCATATTTTCTGAGAATTAGCATATCAGGAAACAAAGAATATCACGAACCGTCGAAGACCCTTTCAGAGTAAACCAAAGTGTAGGAGTGTTTTCTGGCAGAAGCAAAATATGTTGTTTTTGTTCCTATTGCCATATAAACCTGGTTATAAAAGTAACTTTTATTCTTCCGGCTCAGTTGTTGTCTTCCTGCTGCCTTCTGCTAACCTAGGCCCTGTCCTGGAAGCTTCTAGCTTCCATACAATCTAACCTAGAATGTTTTAGCCTCTGATACTTAGTGCTTAATAAGCTCACCCTTGTTCTTTCTGAGCTCTGGGCTAGCTGGTTCAACTCAGCTGTTCTGGCTCAAACTCTTCTCCCAGCTGCCTTATTTAATCTGGCTTCTCTCTCAGCCAGGAATTCTTCTGCTTAGCCCCAAACTAACTCAGCAATCTGCTCTAATCTCTGGCTTCTTCTCATTTTCTTGCTCGGTCCATCTTCACCTGAGTTCTCTCTCTGTAACCCATCTCTTTATTTCTATCGTCTCTGTAAATTCCTCTGTCTGTAAAACTGCCTTTCCTCTCTCTTCTTGTGAGAGTTGAGAGTATCCTATTCTGTCAAAGCTTCTCTGATTCATCACCTTTCCTGCCACTCGATTAGACATCACTTTCAAACATGGGTGCTTCCTTCTACAAACTAACTTTACCTTTGTCTGGGATTAAAAGCATGTGCCACCATGCCTGGACCTAAGCTTTTCTTTACCTGATACTTTCTCTATAGCAGGCTGGCCTTGAACTCAGATCTGTTTGACTCTGTCTCCTGGATTAAAAGCCTGCATTCCAGCCAGATCACACTGATCTAGAAGATGTTTGGATGTGATCTCTTGCCAGAACAGCCATGTTCTGAATTAACATTCCTCTACACCTGGTTCTGCCTACAACTCTTCTTTTATAAGATGATATAAAAAAAGTAAACGGCGGGGGGCATGGTGGTGCACACTTCTAATCCCAGCACTAGAGAGGCAGAGGCAGAGGCAGAGGCAGACATATTACTGTGAGTTCAAGGCCAGCCTGGTCTACAAAGAGAGTTCTAGGACAGCCAGGGCTATTACACAGAGAAACCCTGTCTCAAAAAACCAACAAAACAAAACAAAAACAAAAAACAAAGAAAATATTTCAAGTTGAAAATTTTACTCATAATATGTATACAATGTGATTTTAATAGACAATATAAAAGCTCATATTCTATTCTTTTAATAAGATTTTGATACTGGTGGCAAAATGGTATAATAATCGATTTAAT
Organism: Acomys percivali; assembly: GCA_907169655.1. Lineage (NCBI taxonomy): Eukaryota > Metazoa > Chordata > Mammalia > Rodentia > Muridae > Acomys > Acomys percivali. The sequence goes on along the minus strand of OU015742.1, from coordinate 22,099,613 downwards.
AAACATTTGAAAATAAGTATTGCTTATACCATAGCGCGCGCGTGTGTGTAACTCCCACAATAGATACTCAATATAACTTGAAGTGAACCCTGCTGGGGAAGGATATAATTTAGTAGTGGGTGCTAGTTTTTATTTGAATACAGAGTCTCACTGAGTACCCAGATGGGTGAAAAACTCATAATCCTTCTTCTCAGCCTCCCAATTGCTGGGGCCATGCCTGGCAGTACAGTGCTATTTTTGCTTAGTGTGTATGCATATAGCATGTGGGGGGCGTGTTGTGGGGTGCCAGGGCCCTGCAGCCAGGCAGTCACCTTGCCTGAGCTGCATCCTTAGTCCTGACACTATTTTATGACACTATTTTTTCTGATGAGGATAATTAACAGAATTTTCTGTTTTGTTTTAGGAAAGAACTACTTTTTATGAACCACAGCACCCATCGTTGAAGTAGAAAAGCGAGCATCGGTCATCATGCCTGCCGTAGCTTCAGTTCCTAAAGAACTCTACCTCAGCTCTTCACTAAAAGACCTCAACAAGAAGACAGAAGTTAAACTTGAGAAAACCAGCACGAAGAAGTATGTGCTCTTTGTTAGTTTGATTAAATCATATTAATTTTACTTCATTTCCTTATTATTTAGATTTAATGAATAGCCAATTTAAAGTTTATTTGAAAAATGATGTGATCACAAGAGTGAAATAAGATGGAGGAGTTCATCACTTTCCCTTAACAGAATAAATGTTTGATTGCTCAAATGTAAATTACCTGCTTCCTGGCCAGAATATATACTAGATGATAAATTAAAAAAAAAAAAAAAAAAAAGAGGGTTCTAGAAGAGTTATTTTTGCCACAAACCATTTTTTCTTACAAAACAATATAGCTGTTAATTAAAGATACGTGTAAGTTAGGGTTCTGGCAGGTAGTACTTCTCTGATTGAAAGAGGGGCTGTACCTGGTTTTTTGTCCCGTTATCCTGACTGGTTTTATGACAACTTCACACAAGCTAAAGTCATCTGAGAGGAGGGACCCTAAGTGAGAGAAATGTCTTCGTAAGATCAGGCTGTAGGAAGGCAGGCCTGTGGGGCATATTCTTAATGATTGATGGGAGAAGCGCAGCCAAGTCTACTGAGGGTGTGACATCCCTGGGCTGGTGGTCCTGGGTCTATAAGAAAGCAGGCTGAGCCACCCACGAGGAGCAAGCCAGTGAGAAGCACCCCTCCACGGCCTCTGCATCAGCTCCTGCCTGCAGATTCTCAACAGGTTTGAATTCTTGCCTTGGCTCCCCTCAGTGGACTGTGAGTAGGGATGTGTAAGCCAAATAACCCTGTTCCTCAGTTGCGTTAGTCATGGTGTTTCATCACAGTAGAAGATAGAAACAGTATTCTGTAGGTTTTATTTTGTTCCAATTTGATAGAATTTTAACTTAATGATTTATTTTAAGTGTTTTTACTTCTCCAGGTTTACTTGCCATCTAAGGCACAGGTAGAAAAATGTGCCTTTCCAGGAGAGGTTCCAACTCTCATGGTCTAGTGGTCCACTGATTCTGATACTTGCTGGAAATAGGTTGTCCTTAAAATTGTCAACTCTAGCAGTTAAAGAACAGTGAACTATAAGAGAACTTTTTAATCAAATTTATTTTCAGCTGGGCGGTGGTGACGCACACCTTTAGTCCCAGCACTTGGGAGGCAGAGGAAGGCGGATCTCTGTGAGTTCAAGGCGAGCCTGGTCTACGAAGTGTGTCTAGGGCAGCCAAGGATACACAGAGAAACCCTGTCTCGAAAAACAAAACAAAACAAAAAAATTTTCACCAGAAAAAGAGATTTAGAGGTTAATAAGTAATTATATTATTATTTAGATGGAAATAAGTTTTAGAGAGAAAGGTGGACCTAGCTACCACATTCCCCAGACTTAGGAAAAGCAGATCTTAGAGAGCAAGGGGAGAACAATAGATATTCTCTGATTGGACATAAATAGGACACACAATCCCAAATGAACCAATGAAGACAAAGCTAGAGACCTGTGTAGTCACAGGAGCATTTTAATGAGTCATTGTATCAAGGAAATAAGTGTAAAGTGGAAAGAAAACAAAACATCATTGGTAACAGTTGAGTGGTAAAAACTTTATTTAAGCCTAGCGTAATGGCGCATGCCTTTAGTCCCAGCACTCGGGAGGCAGAGGCAGGTGGATCGCTGTGAGTTAGAGGCCAGCCTGGTCTACAAAGTGAGTTCAGGACAGCCAAGGCTACACAGAGAAACCCTGTCTCGAAAAACCAAAAAACCAAAAAAACAAAAAACTTTATTTAAAAATGAGGAGAGAAAAATCCAAGAGTACACCATTGTTTCATAATATTTACCAGCAACAAAATGGCTTAAAAAAAAATACCTTCTATAGGAAAAATAGAGAAGGAGTGGCTTACTTCATGAATGTGGCGTAACAAAGTAATGTTGTTTAGTTCTTGCTGCTTGATTTTTTTTCCAGTAAAGCCACTTATGAACTTCATTTTATTTATTTATTTATTTGTTTATTTATTTTTTGAGATATGGTTTCTCTATGTAGCCTTAACTGTTCAGGACTCACTCTGTAGACCAGGCTGGCCTCTAACTCACAGAGATCTGCTGGCCTCTGCTTCTCTGAGTGCTGGATTAGAGGCGTGTGCCATCTCACCCTACTGTTTGAACTTTCTCAAACACGAAGCACAGGAACATCATAAAGGTCAGACCTAAGATAGTCATTCCTTTCTAGCAGGGTCTGCCTTATCCCTTAAGCCTAGCCTAACCCTAGAGGGAGGGTATAATTTGTAATTGTGTGAAGTAATACAACCTAAGTAATGCATTTTTTTTTTAAGATTATGTATACAGTGCTCTGCCTGCATGTACACCTGCAGGCCAGAAGAGGGCATCAGATCACATTATAGATGGCTGTGAGCCACCATGTGGTTGGCTTTTGAGACAGGGTTTCTCTGTGTAGTCTTGGGTGTCCTAGACTCGCTTTGTAGACCAGGCTGGCCTGGAACTCACAGAGATCAGCCTGCCTCTGCCTCCAGAGTTCTGGGATTAAAGGCGTGAATCACCATGCCTGACTCAATGAAAATTTATTTTATCAAGGTCATCTGCAGAATTTATACATGATGTGTATTTTCCCCCAGTACCAGGTATTGTAAATTTTTCTATTTCTCAGTTATGTACACAGTGCTCAGAAGATCTTCAAGACAGCGGAAGAATCCAGACTAGATCGTGATGAGGAAAAGGCCTATGTGCTTTATATGAAATATGTGGCGGTTTATAATCTTATCAAAAAAAGACCTGATTTCAAGCAACAGCAGGTACTTTTTTTGTATTCCTATTTGCTATTTTTGTATTATAGAGTTACTGATTTCCTCTAATAACTTTAACTACCTATGAAATAATTTTTGTTTCTTCTCACATCTCCCGGTGCTGGCAGTCAAATTTGGGCCTGGCAATACTAAGCAGGATAGGTCACATGCTCTCTTGACAAGTTTCAACTCCTGTGTGGCTGGGGAAAACCAAGCGGAAACATCGTTTCATTATTTGTGTATATATAGAAGTATATAAACAGATTATTTGCTTGTTGTCATAATAAATTATTGCTAGATCAAATGGAAGGATTGAGTTGATTTATGCACTGAATAAGAAAAATAATAGCTGCTTGTGGTAGCTCTTGCCTTTAGTCTCATGTAAGCCCAATAGTTCTGGGACAGCTTGGACAGCATAGTCAGGTCAATAAATAAAGCAAAGGGACTAGAGACATGGCTCAGCAGTTACAAGTGCTTTGTGTGGAAGACCTGAGTTTGGGTCCAGCACCCATTTCAGGTGACTTAGAAAAGCTTCTACTTCCAGCTTCAGGTCTGCAGTGCCTTCTTCTGGCCTCCATGGACACCTGCACACACGAGGCCCACAGTCACACAGCACACGTATAAATGTGTTTTCAGCTGCTTTAAGGTCACATGTTTAAGTGTTATATATATGCCAGCCTTTTTATTTGGTTGACATTGGGGCTGCATTAAATATGTATGGCTTTAGAATTAAGAGCAAAACTTCAATATCTCTACAATTTTTTTCCTTTTTAAAATCTGTTTAAAAGCCGGGTGGTGGTGGCGCACGCCTTTAATCCCAGCACTCCGGAGGCAGAGGCAGGCGGATCGCTGTGAGTTTGAAGCCAGCCTGGTCTACAAAGTGAGTCTAGGACAGCCAAGGCTACACAGAGAGACCCTGTCTCGAAAAACAAAAAAACAAACAAACAAACAAAATCTGTTTAATAGGTTCTAGTCTTTCGCTTTGCTGAGGTCAAGCGTGGAACGGGAGGGCAATCCTGGAATAGGCAGAGAAACTCACAAGGATTGGTTTGGAAAGAAACAATGTTTGCATTTCAGTTGTCTTAGAAACAGACAAAATAATGTATAGGTGGTGTCAGAGCATGGGAAGAATGCTGTATAATGCTCCCACCTTAGAAATGACCTTGTATCATATAGAAATAGCAAAGCACTGCCTAGAGATTTCTTACCCCACAGAGGAGCCGTTCTTTGTCTAAGGGGGTCTCGTAGCCATGCTGGCCTGGAGTTTATGGTCCCCCTGCCTCATCTCCAGCACTCTGAGTTCAACAGTGCATCATCATGCCCAGCCACTTAAATATTGATATTGATATTTTATTTTGGAGGTTGCAGTGGCACACTCTGTTAGCTCTGGATACTTACTAGTATTTTACTTTGTTCTGAAGTGGGAAAGTTGACTTATAGATGGGACAAATTTCCTCTTATTTGAAGTCCCCCAGAGTACTATGAGTCATAACATTTCTTAGTAAAGATGGGTGCCTTTAATGGTTTAGCTCATGGTAGTAGATCATCTTCTACCAGCGAAGCTATGCTAATTGCTACAGGGTTTTAGAGGAGTGTCCCTTGTCTCAGGGGTTCAACTGCCTGTCCATAAATGGCTGAATTAGTTCTGTCATGGGAGAAAACATCTTTTAATATTAAAGGCACACTTATCTGTAGATTAAGAAGCTGGAGTCTGCCTAAATTAAAACATTCTTTAAAATGTTCACATGAGCCAGGCATGGTGGCACATGCCTGTAATCCTAGCACTTAGGGAGGCAGAGGGAAGTGGATCTCTGAGTTCAAAGCTAGCCTGTTCTACAAATCGAGTCCAGGGACAGCCATGGCTACACAAAGAAACCCTGTCTTAAAAAAACAAAACAAAACAAAAAAACCTAAAACCCTAAAATGTTCCCGTGACATTTCTTGTAAAGTGAGGAGGCTGGTAAGATGGCTTGCTGTAAAGCCTGATGACCTAATTCGACTCCCTGGACCCACAGGGCGGGAGAGGACTGATTCCCACAGGCTGTTCTGCCCTCCACATGTACACTGTGGGGCTGTATGTCACACACCTCCATCGCAACCCTGCTTGGAACTCTCTAAAATAAATTCTTGGAAGGCTTGAAGGTTGCTTAGCTTTGGTGGCTGCTGTTGTCTGATTGGTCTGTTAGTGAACTGATTTTGTGTATGTTTGCCTAGTGCTTTATTTTTGGAACTTAGAAGTGTTTTTTCCCTTTGGCAAGGTTGGAATTACCTTTATGATTGCTTCTCCTTGAATAGGTTGGAGTTAATTTTGATGGCTAAGAACTCTTCCTTGTCCTCAGTGTCACTGAGTTTGTGGAGGTCAGGGTAGGAAGCTGCCGCCAAGGGGCAGGTAGCCCAGGCTGGTGTTGGGGATGCTACAGTTGCCCTGTTCCCTATTGCTCTGTCTAGAGCATCTCATCTCCCCTGTCTTAGAACTGTTGTTGTCCTGTTTCTTTCATTCTAACCTTCTGAGTGTCTCTCTAGTATGTGAGGTACTAAACTACCTAATGTTTTACAGTTACAACTACTTAAATTGAGTAGGTTCAGGCTATGTACCTGAATCCCTTCAGAATTGTGTGCTTTTCCTCTTATTTTATATTGCAAAGTGTTTAATTTGTAAGTAAAAGTTGTCCATGTAGTAGTGAGGGCACCGTGATACGGCTGGAAACTGCTTGACTCTGAACAGTGCTTTCAGGATCATGTGAGAAGTAAGAGGAGTAAAATACTGGCACAGGAAATGCTCATGAACCCAAAGTTGTATTTAGGAATCTTCAGAGCATTGCTGAGCACCACACCAAACCTCTCCCATCTTTTTTTTCCCTCCCCTTTGGATAGGGTCTAACCATGTGGCCTAGCTGGCTTCAAACTCAGGATGATGCCCCTGCTTCTGCCCCAGGAGCACTAAGATTAAAGGTGTGCACCATCATGTCTGCATTGGTTAACCTGGTTAAATAGGGAATCTGAGAGAAACAGCAAAGTTGTCCTGGTTAACCTCTGAAGAATTTAGTTGAACATTATCTCTCTATTCTGCCACTTGTTATATTATTGGCAATCCGTGCTGGTAACCGTGCTTCTGGGAACCCTTACTCATGACGAGGACTGTTGCCTCATAGTTTGTAGTAGACAGTTCCAAACACAGCAGGCTTTTTTTTTTTAAGCATTTAGGTAAGATAAAGTATACTCTCAGACCAGCTTTTTGCTTTGTATTTTGTTTTGTAAGACAGGGTTTCCCAGCGTGTGTTTGGCTGGAACTCGCTCTGTATACCAGGCTGGTATACAGAACTTAGATTTGCTTGCATCTGCGTACCAGAGTTGCTGAGGTTAAAGGCCTGTGCTGCCGCCGCCACCACTTGGCTTAGACTAGCTTTTTAGTTTGAGTTTGTGAAAAATGAAACAAATGAGAACATTTTTGGATTTGCTTTTGAAAGAAGTTTGCAATAATGATTTAAACAACATACTGCACTAGTAGTCTCAAATGTTCAATTGGTGCAATATTGAACAAACTACACCTTTATTGGTATTGCATGGTAAAAGACTTTTCTGATGCAGTTAAGCATTAGAAAGTAAACAATCAAGAATGATTTCTTTTAGTTTAAATAGATACGTAGATATGTGATGACTCTTACAACAGGTTTTCTTTACCATCACTGCTCTTGACCACTTCTCATTGCTGGAGATGAGGCCTCTATCTTCACGGTCCTTCTTACTGCCCTTACATACACGTACACGACACGCACACTTTATTATTACTGTTACTACTGCTACTACTGTTGGTGACGAACTGTGCTTATAGGTTCTAAGTCAAAGTGACCTGTAACGAATTATATCCAATAAGCCTTGACTGGAAAATTTCACTGACCATAATGTATAACCTTTTGAAGTAGTTACTTAAAAAATCAAACTTCATTTAGTGACTTTCCACATCAAACCTTTTTTTTTTTTTTTTTAAAGTTAGATTATATTAGTATCTTCTACTATTTGATTTTGGAAATTTATGATTTCCTCAAGGACAAAATTTGTTTTGTGTGTCAAAAGTATCTTGATTCTAGTTGGCATGTAACTATTAGCAAAAATATCTCTGCTTAACACAGTAAACATGGCCTAAATCTCATTACTTGGGAGTCAAGGATGAGGGTCCTTCCTAAACTCTAAACTACCTTAGAATATATACTGAGCCCCCATCTCAGCAAATAAATAAATACATAAGTTAATCAATCCAAACTATGCATCTTTGTGTAATCTGGTGGTTTATTCCTTTTGAGACTGGAAAAAAAAAGGAATATAATACATTGCATATATGTAAGAGGAAAATCTGCTCTGCTCGTCAAAACTCTCTTCCTCAGCATTGTTTATAATCAGTAAGAACAGTGAGTCTGCTTAGTGCCATGTTATAAGTAAGTTAAATGTGTTCTATTTATATAGGTTTGAAGTTAAAACAAATACTTCTTTCATCTAAACTTTCTTTTCTCTCTCTCTCTCTTTTTTTTTTTTTTTTTTTTTTTGAGACATGGTTTCTCTGTGTAGCCTTGACTGTCCTAGACTTGTTTGTAGACCAGGTTGGCCTTGAACTCACAGTGACCCACCTGCCTCTGCCTCCCGAGTGCTGGGATTAAAGGCATGCGCCACTACGCTCAGCCAAATAGACACCACAATTTTGTAATCCCAGCACTGTAGGAGGCAGAGGTAGGCAGATCTCTGAGTTCTAGGCCAGCCTGGTCTATAAAGCAAGTCCAGGACAGGTGGGGTTACATAGAGAAAACCTGACTGGAAAAACCAAACCAACCAACCAAACGCCGGGCAGTGATGGCACACACCTTTAATACCAGCACTCGAGAGGCAGATGGATTCCTGTGAGTTCGAGGCCAGCCTGGTCTACAAAGTGAGTCAAGACAGCCAAGTCTACACAGAGAAACCGTGTCTCAAAAAGAAAGGAAAAAAAGAAAACAATTTTAGTGTTTTATATAATATCAGTCCTGTGACTGTGCCCCGTACTAATAGTGTGGGATGGTTTTCATATACTTTTAGGATTATTATCTTTCAATACTTGGACCTGCAAACATCAAGAAAGCAATTGAAGAAGCTGAAAGACTCTCCGAGAGCCTTAAACTAAGGTACTGACATTGCTATAAATTCTGTAAAAGAATGCAGATGAGAAGCTGATACTATTTAGATTTGTTCATTTATATCAAATGATACCCATAATACCCCATTTCCTAGAAACAAGTCATATGGTACCTGAAATAGCAAAATTAAAACTATTTGCTATATTGCCCATATTGATGTGTTACTATTAATATTTTTCATGAAAATTTTAGGCTGTTGAGCTAGCACTGATGTTTTACATTAGAACTCACACTCAACTTTTCATATATTATGGTATTTGTATATTTTTTAACACAATAAAAATAATTTTAATTCTTCATATACTCCATATTGTATTAGAAACTGGTATTGGGGCCTGGAGAGATGGCTCAGAGGTTAAGAGCACTCTCTGATCTTCCAAAGGTCTTCAGTTCAATTCCCAGCAACCACATGGTGGCTCATGACCATCTACAATGAGATCTGGTGCCCTCTTCTGGCAGACAGAACATTATATACATAATAAATAAATAAATTTTTAAGAAAAAAAAAAAAAGAAAAGAAAGAAACTGCTACTGGATATAATCATACAGAAATATTTCTATAATTACATATGCTTAAGAACAATCTAATTCCAGTATTTACTATGACTGCCTTACCAGTTTATGGAAGGATTACAAGTAAGGGCTACAGAGATGGCTCACCGGGTAAGAGTACTTGCTCCTCTTTCAGAGAACTTTTGAGTTTGGTTCCTATAACTTCAGTTCCAGGTGATCTGATGTTCTCTTTGGCCTGAACAGTTACTTGCATACATGTGACAGACACATACATACAGAAATTATATATATATATCTCCTGGAAAGAGGACCCAATAATTATGGGCGCTTGTTGCACAGTCATGAGGACCTGCACTGGGATTCCAGAATCCACATAACATGCCAGGAATCCTGCAAATAAATGCCTAAACTCTATCTCTATCTCTATTTATTTTTATTTTATGTTTATCAGTCAGTCAGTGTCTTGCCTGGTTTGTGTACTGTGTGCATGCAGTACCTGCAAAGACCAGAAGGGTGCATCAAATCTCCTGGAATTTGAGTTAAAATATTTGTAAGCTGCCATGTGGGTGCTGGGAATGGAACCTGGATCATCTGTAAGAGCAGCAAGTGCTTTTACCTGTGAGTCATCTCTCTGGTCCCTCCCTTCTGTTAAAATAATTTTTTATAAAATTGTATTTGTTTCTCAGTTTCTCTCTTAACACAGCTATTACACAAATAATTGAGACTCTAATATATTATTTTTTATCAAGCTTTACAACACAGTACTGAGCAGTCATTACTTTATTCTTTGCCCTCAAAGCTAATCTGGTTTCCTCCAGTGTAAGTCCCAGAGACCCTGGCTTCCTGCTCTAGCTCCTCTTCTGTTCTCTCCTGGACCTCTGCTTGAGGCTGAATCCTCTACTCTCCCCACGCCCTCCCCCAAGGCAGGAAGTCCAGCCGTATTTTCTCCCTGTCCACCAACTGGCTGTAGTTGCTTTATTGGCATATCAGGGGACAATTGGGGAGCAGCGTTTACACAAGGGGAGAGGAGAGTCTCAGAACAAGGACTGCAACTAGATATGGAGGGTACAGAAATCAGCGTTTGAATTACACAGTAACCCTCCTCGCACTTTTGATTCCCACATATGTGCTCTCATGAATATGCTGGTGTGCTCTCATGAATATGCTGGTGTGCTCTCATGAATATGCTGGTGTGCTCTCATGAATATGCTGGTGTGCTCTCATGAATATGCTGGTGTGCTCTCATGGGTTCTCTTTCTCCTTCTCAGACAGCAAATGCAGAAGTCTTTTACAAAGATGGATGCTTAAATTTTAGTTTTTTACTCTTAAGAACAACATGTTACTGCAATACAGCTCCTAGTAAAATAAATTTCTGCACATGTATAGAGCTCAGAAGTTGCTAATGACTAACATGATATCTTAGTGCTGTGTATGGGAGCAAAGAACAGTGAAATCTGCATCATATAAAGTGACAGAAGCCACCAAAACCTAAGTGATGGCAAATGATACACAAGAAGGGAAGATAGAAGGCTCACAGATTTTATATGAATGTGAATTTTTAATTAAAAAATTTTTTTGTTTGTTTTTTGAGACAGGGTTTCTCTGTGTAGCCTTGGCTGTCCTGGACTTGCTTTGTAGACCAGGCTGGCCTCGAACTCACAGAGATCCACCTGCTTCTGCCTCCTGAGTACTGGGATTAAAGGCGTGCCCCACCACACTGCTCAAATGTGAATTATTTTCACTGAGAATGTATCATCACAAGTAGCTTTAAGAGAGTAGCTTTTGTTTGTCTCTGAGTTAGTGTTTCGCTTTGTAACTTACATTAGCCTCAAATTTATGATCATCTTTCCTGAGGCTCATGAGTACAAGGACCACAGGCATGTGTCACCACCCAAAGCTGAAAACAGTTTTAAAGGGAGGTTTGAATTTTGTATTTTTATTGTTGTTTGGGCCTCGAGGTCAGGCACAAGGTCTCATAAATGCCAGGCTAGCTCTCTGCCACTGAGCTGCATCCTCAGCTCCTGAAACATACAACATAGTTTGTTGTAAAAGACAACAAAATAGAATTGAGCCCAGATGGCTGAAATATTGATATGTTTTCTTTCTTTCTTTCTTTCTTTCTTTCTTTTTTTTTCTTTCGTTTTTGGAGATGAGTTTCTCTGTCTATCCTTGGCTGTTCTGAAACTCACTTTGTAAACCAGGTGGCCTCAAACTTACAGGTCCTCCTGCCTCTGCCTCCCAAGTGCTGGGATCAAAAGAACACACCACCACCACTTGGCTAAATGTTCTATTTCCAAGGTTTATTTACTGTCTGTTGCTTTTGTAGTAAAAAGAGGAAAATCTTATGGTTGCTGAATTCTTCAGAAGGAAAATTAGGAAATATGTGGTGCTTCACTTACATAGTATCTAGGTGATTTTCCTTTTTTTCTCCTCCCTCTCTCTCTCTTTTTTTTTTCCTGGTTTTTGGAGACAGGGTCTCTCTGTGTAGCTTTGGCTGTCCTGGACGTAGACCAGGCTGGCCTCGAACTCACAGCGATCCACCTGCCTCTGCCTCTGGAGTGCTGGGATTAAAGGTATGTGCCACTAGGCCCGGCCTTTCTCTCCCCCCACCCCCCAGTGTTTGGAGATTGGGTTTCTCTATGTCGCCTTGACTATCTTGGAGTCGCTTTGTAGACCAGGCTGGCCTCGAATTCACAGTGGTCTGCCTGCCTCTTTCTCCCAAGTGCTGGGATTCAAGGCATGCACCACCACGCCTGGCTTGGACCTTAATTATAAGACTTATGAAAACCTGTAGTGCAGGGGGCATGGCAGTGTGTTCATATGAAGAGAAACTTTGTGTAGTACACAACACCAGAACTTTGCAAAGGCAAGTGCTTCTTTAAAGATTTGTTTATTTATTTATTACATATACAGTATTCTGCCTGCATGTATACCTGCACACCAGAAGAGGGCACCAGATAGTGCTCTTAACCACTGAGCCATCTCTCCAGCCCTCAAGTGTTTCTTTAAACAAACATGTCTCTGCAATATGTTAGCATTTTTCTTTCCCTTTTTCTTTGGTGGTACGGGTGCTGACCTCCTCCCTCTCTTCCTCCTCATCTGCTGTTAGGTGAGTCTTGTCAGATACCTTTATTTTCTTACATATTTCTTTTACATCCACGTTACAGATTTAATTGGACCAAATCAAAAGGTATTAGAATCTCAGCAAAAGGGGTCAGACAGGCAGATAAAACCCAGTTCTTCCTCCTCCTCTCTTCTTATGACTTGGAGGAACTAACTCTCCACTAATGCGTTGATAAGAATGCTTACATTTTACACAGTGATAGAATGGCCTGTTCAATTTAATAAGGACTTCCTGGAATGGAGTTCTCTCTGGAGCCTTCTAATGGTAAAGTTTCAAAAATGTGTTCTGGGGCTTTCCTGTGGTGTCGGTTACTCTGCAGCTGAGCACCTTTTCAGGTTGCCCCTCCTGCTGCCTCACAGCTTTGGCTTCTTTCTTTGATACTTAGACAGCTCTGTGTTAGCATACTCTACGTCTTTCCTTAGTGATTCTCTAGTCAGTCAGCTCTTCTTGTTTGAGATTCTGACATCTCTTCGGGGTTAGAATTTCCCTCGTCAGACTAGCAATCTGAGAAAGCACAGGGGGTGCTGGCTAGTTAGGGAAGGATCATAGCTTTACGCTTTAAGTTTTAGACTCCTCAAGGTGTATTTTCTGCTAAATTATGTCCAGTCATCCAGTATCATAGTATATATCTGTCCACTGCTGGGGCAGACAAAATTTCTAAGTTCATAAAACACTAGAAAAACACAGCCCAGCATGGTGGTACAGTCCTGCAATCCCAGCACTCAGGAGACAGAGGCAGTCAGATCTCTCAGAGTTTGAGGTCAGTCTAGTCTACAAAGCAAATCCAGGACAGCCAACACTACACAGAGAAACCCTGTCTCAAAATAACCAACCAGACAAACAAACAAACCCCACCTAATAAGTTCCTAGAAAACAAGTTTCAGTGTTGCCTGTGTTGGGTGAGACTTGTCAAACACATGTATTCACCTACCCATTTCTTTTACATCCATGTTATGGGTGACCTTGAGTTTAATTTGACCAGGTCGGAAGGTATTAGAATCCCCACAAAAAGGATTAGACAGGCAGGTAGAGGAACCGGAAATCAGTGCCAGATGAAGAGCAAGCTTTAATCTCACTTCAGGTTACCCAAAGTAGAAATAAGATGAGACCTGTGTAAGTGTATTTATAGAGTTCCACTGTCGTTATGGAACAAATGGCAGATATGGTTAAGCTACAGATGACAGAGACAGCAGGAAAGCGATCTTGAAATGTCTTCATTTCTACCTTCAAATTAAATTGAGCCTACTGTTTTGTTTTGGTAGTGCTGGGGAATGAACCCAGGGCTCTGTGCACACTAGGCAAGCACTCTACCACTGAGCTGCATCTTAGCTTTTGACTACTTCCTTCTCAGGCCAACAGTTCCCATACTGTTCCAGTATAGGATGCTACTAGAGATGAGGTCTTTAGCGTGACTCCATGTGTGGAGCCAGACTCCCTGGGTTTGAGTCTCAGTTCTTCTGTTCACTGTTGTGTGCTCTTAGGTAAGTTACTTAGTTGTCTTCTGCTTGTGTTTACTTATCTATAATTGGGATAAAAATAACTACTGGTGGTGGTCACAGCTAATTGTTATTTTACAGAATCTAGAATTACCTGGTGTAAAGGAATTTTAATTCAGCAACATGGCTACTCTGGCAAGGGATCACATCCAAAGACCAAGGCCTATGTGATCTGGCTGGAATGCAGACATGCCCTTAGTATAATATACCTTTAATGGTATATTATTATCTGGCTGGAATAGAGACATGACATACCTTTAATCCCAAATAATGAGTCTAATTGAGGGGCAGACAGGAAAGAGAAGCTACGTAAGAGCATCAGGGGGGTGCTGTGTGTGAGTGTGTTAGTTTGTGAGTACAGTACAGTTCAAAACTGTTTAGTATATGAAGTTGTGAAGTTCAGAATCAGTTTTTCCAAGCAGAGCAATTCAGTCAGCAGAGAAACCAGTTTGAATGAGTCAGCCTAGAGAGGAGTTTGAGCCAGAACAGCTGAGTTGATCCAGCCAGCCAGAGTTGAGAAAACTGCAAAGCGTGAACTCACTCAGCAGTAAGTCTCGGAGGCTGGAAACATTCTAGCTTGGATTAGCAGATGGGGGGTGGAAGCTAAAGCAAGCCTTCAAGGCCTGGGCTTGCAGAAGATTAGATTGAATGGAGGCTAGAAGCTTCCAGGCCTAGGCGTAGACATAGATAGTTAAATAGAAATGCTCTGGGCTCAGCCCAAGCCATGTATTCATAAAGCTTGGATACAGCTCTCTGCTCATCCCCTCTTTTGAGGAACTAAAACAACTTTCACACCTGGGACATAGGCTTCTGGGCACACCTGTGGGAGAGTCTTGATTGAAGTGAGGTAAGAAGACACTGTAGGTGGAGACGTTTCCTGGCTGGGATCCTAAGCTGTATAAGAAAAGGCAGCTCGCCGTCATCTCTCTGTTCCTGACTGTGGATGCAGTGTGACCAGCTCTTTCAAGCTCCTGCCACTGTGACTTCCCTACTGTTAGAGCTTGGAGCCAGAATAAGCTCTTTCTCCCTTTAGTCGTGTTTGTTGAGAGTATTTGAACACAAGCAACAGAAAAAGAAACCAAGACACTACCTTACAGGGTTTCTTAATGTAGTAAGCAAATGAAAGGGTCGTTCAGGTAGACTGGTGCCTGGAGTAAAGGCTGAGTAGTTCCCTATCGCTGTTATTAACAATAGATATAGTCTTGGTCTGTGATGCCTTCTTTCATGATCCTCTAATGGTTTGCATTGAGGGAACTGAGTAAAATAGTTGTACAGTTTTGTTTTGTTTTGTTTTTTAGACAGGGTCTCTCTGTGTAGCCTTGGCTGTCCTGGACTCACTTTGTAGACCAGGCTGGCCCTGAACTCACAGCGATCCGCCTGCCTCTGCCTAGCAAGTGCTGGGATTAAAGGTGTGCATCACCACGCTGGTTCCTTTTTTAAAGACTTTCTACTAGTAGAAGTAGATACTGGCACATGAAACAGGGAGAACAAGTGTTTGTTGTTGCTAAAGACAGAGGCCTCACTGTACAGCCCCGCTGGCCGGGAATTTGCTGTATAAATCAGGCTGCCTGGAGCCTACAGCACTTTCCCTCTGCTTCCTGAGTGCTAGGGTTAGAGGTGTGTACCACTATGTCAGCTAACATACCGATTTTTATACATCTCAGGGTGCATTGTTTGTCCAATCAAGCTGTGTCATTTATTTTTAACTATGTTCCTAGTTTGTAGAAGTATGGTGTTTAAATTTTCAGATACACGATTTCTCTAGGTATCTTACTGATTTCAATTTCATCATGGCACCAGGCAGGTGGCACACGCCTTTAATCCCAGCACTCGGGAGGCAGAAGTAGGTGGATTGCTGTGAGTTCGAGGCCAGCCTGGTCTACAAAGTGAGTCCACGACAGCCAAGGCTACACAGAGAAAACCTTGTCTTGCAAAACGAAAAAACAAAAATAATTTCATCATAGCTAGAAATACTTGGGGTTTTTTTTTTTTTCCTTATAAAAGGAAACATTTCACTGGGGCTGACTCACAGTTCAGAGGTTTAGTCCATTATCATCATGGCAGGAAGCATGGCAGCGTGCAGGCAGACATGGTGCGGGAGGGAGAGCTGAGAGTTCTCTGTCTTGATCCACAGGCAGCAGGAGGCTGTGTCACTGGCATAGCTTGAGTGTATACGACCACAAAGCCCACCTCCACAGTGACACATGTCCTCTAATAAGGCCACACCTCCTAATAGTGCCATTCTGCATGGCCAATGTATTCAAAACACAATGACCAAACACAGCTTTGGGAGGAAAGGGCTCGATTGGTTTTCAGGTTACAGTCCATGATCAGGGTAGCTAAGTGTCTCAGTTAGGATTTCTATTGCTGTGAAGACACTGTGACCACAGTAATTTTTATAAAGGAAAACATTTCATTGGGGCTGGCTTACAGTGTCATCGAAAGAAGCACGGAAGTGTGCACACGGACATGCAGCTGGAGGAGTGTCTGAGAGTTCTACATCTGGATCCCACACACAGCAGGAAGAGAGATGACATGCTGGCCAGGCTTGAGCGTCTGAGAATCTCAGTTCTTAGACACTCTTTGTGTATGGCTCTACATACAGTCTTACGTTGCCCAGTGTGCAGTGTGTACTTGAAAACAAAGTGCAGTGACTGAATATGATGTTCTCTGTGTGGTTTATCCAACAAAATACTAGAGACAGGCTATCTGGTTTTTAAGAGGCTTATTTGAGGTTAAAGGTTAAACTACATGATGCAACCTAAAGCAAGGGCCTCCTTGACTGTATCACATCACAATGAGGACACAGGCGTTATGTGTCTCTTCTGGCCTCTTATAAACCTATCAAGACCTCTAACTCTGATCACCTCCCAAAAGTCCTCCTTGTAACAAAATTTATAGGAATTTTCTTCAGTATTAACCTCGTAATGGAATGCAATATCAGCAGGAGTGTGATAGGGTAGGGAAGGTGAGGAGGGCGTGCTAGAGTTGATGTGGCCTTTAGTCACACCATAGAAGTGTTGTCACGTAGCATTTAGGTCTCCATGATTTGTGGGATGCTGCTCAGATCTTATTTAACTATTCACTGCCCTGCCCCTCCGTTAGGATTTTTGAACCTAGGACCTTATGCGAGGCAAATATTCTATCACAGAGATACTTACTCTCTTCCCTCCCTCTCTCTTTCTCACACACAGCTGTGAGTTGTCCACGCTGGCCTTGAATTTTGCCACCCTCCTACCTCAGTCTCTCAAATAGCTAAGGTTAAAGACCTACATTTCCAGGCCTTGCTTAGTTGTGCTTTCTGTTATTGGTGATGGCAGTGGTCTGTTTTGGGCTTTTGTTTTGTTTCATGGGTATTTATTTTGGCAGAGGTTGGATTGTAACAATTATGACAACACTAAAAGTCTCTATAAAGTGATTTTTTATTTCTCCTTGTAAATTGTTGAGTGTTTGTATATTTTGAAGTTGTTTTATGCATTTATACATTTATGGTGATCATAAATTCCTGATGAATTCTATCATTCTGTGTCTTTTAGGTTTTTTTGTTTGATTGTTTGTTTTTAAGATTTATTTATTTATTATTTATATAGTATTCTGCCTGCATGTGTGCTTGCAGGCCAGAAGAGGGCATCAGATCTCATTATAAATGAGATTGCTGGGAATTGAGCTCAGGACCTTTCAAAGACATCTGTTGCTCTTAACCTCTGAGCCATCTCTCCAGTCCCATTATGTGTCTCTTATCTGGAAATAATCTCTGTCCTTTGAGGTCAGTTTTGCGTCCTTCCTTTATTAATTCCATCCCATCCAAAATAATTATGTTCTATTTCTCATTCATTCTGACAATCTCTGTCTCCTTTGCCTCTGGGGTGCTGTGATTAAAGGTGTGTACTACCATGCCCAGCCTTCTTTCATTGATTCTGATGTGGAAATCCAGTTGGTCCAATCATTAATTTACTGTATGTCATGTGCTCCTTTTCTTTGTTTTGAGATCTTTTCTCTCTTCTCTTCTCTTCTCTCTCTCTCTCTCTCTCTCTCTCTCTCTCTCTATTATTTTTGATTTTTCGAGACAGTGTTTCTCTGTGTAATTGCCCTGGCTGTCCTGGACTCGCTTTGTATATCAGGCTGGCCTTGAACTCACAGAGATCCACCTGCCTCTGCTTCCCAAGTGCTGGGATTAAAGGCGTGTGCCATGCCCGGCATTGAGATCTTCTCCTTAGTTGCAGTCTGACTATGATGTTACTACTATAGTTTTTCTCTGTATTTTTCCTGATTGGGATTGACTGGACACTGCATCTGTAAATCTATATGTTTTATCAAATTTGGGGAGTTTTGGCTATTATTTCTTCAAATATTTTTTATTTTGTTTCATTCTCTTATTGGCACTCCTGCTATACATGTGGCAGGCCTTTGGTTTTGTTCAGAAAATCTATGTGAGGCTGTGTTTATTACCTTTTGAAACATTCTCTTATATTAGAAAATTTTTATTGCTCTTTAGATACTGTCACCTCATTTTTCAGGTAAGTTTTTCAGATACGTTTTAGTTCCAGAATTTGTATTTGGCTATTTTATAGTACCCGCTTCTTCAAAAAGGTGTCTATATGTTTAGTCATTACAAACCAGTTTTCATTTACATCCTTGGGCAGAGTTGGTTAGCTGCTCATGATTGCTCTGTTTTGAATCTGTCACCCAGGCCTATCTCAGTCAGCCTGCATTGTTCGCCCCAACGTTTGCCCTTTCTCTTAGGATGTCTCATTTTCTCGCTCTGTTGATTAGCTTTGGATGGACATGGCAGGCTATGGAGTCTCAGCCTCTTGTTTCATTCACTTGAAGAGTGTGGTATTTTGTTCAGGGATCGTGGTGAACTTGGCTGGGGTTGGATTTTATAAACTGTCTTTTAAAGTTAGCTGGCTTCTTCATGCTCGCTCTATTCTTAGGTCGTTTGGGTATTGACTAGAGACTTGGACAGCTTTATGCAAAGGGACTGGAACTTTGGCTGTCTGTATTTAGGGTTCCGTTAGGAGTTTTAGCTGTTCCCAGCAAGAAGTCCTGACGTTAGGAATGAAGCCGTCAGTTTAGAGAGCGTGAGAGGTGTCCTCCCCTCCCAGTCCTCGCCCTGCCTGCTCCTTAGCTCAGTGGCTGCCCAGAGCTGCAGCTGTCTGCAGTCACTGTGTCCTCCATGCACGGAGCAGTGTGCGGTGTGGGGGACAGACAGGGCAAGCATGTACGAATTTGGGGGGTTTTGTTTTGTATTGCTTTTTCTTTTTGTTTTTCAAGTCAGGGTTTCTCTGTGTAGCCTTGGTTGTCCAGGACTCACTTTGTAGACCAGGCTGGCCTCAGAGAGGCTAGTCACAGAGATTGATCCCCTTTCCTCTGCCTCCCTAAGTGCTGGGATTAAAAGCACGCCCCATGTTAACTCTTTGTTTACCTTTTCTCCCTCCATTCTCTATTCTTCTCTCTCCCTTTCCCTCACCCCCCATCTCTGTCTCTGTTTCCTTCTCCCCCATCCCTTAAATTCAGAAGCAGCATCCGTTGCTGTCATTGCTGATGACAGGGTAAGCAAGCTCCCAGGCCTTTGAAAGCATACATTTCCAACAGTACTGCTTAGTTATTCTGTAGGGAATAGTTCCAAATACCTTGGAAACCTGCAAATTGTAGTTACCATAGTCATTTAACTTTTGTAGTCATTTAACTTTTAGGAAATTAGATATTTCAGTGAAGTCATCCTTGTTAAGACAGTCACTTCTTGACTTTGGTAATTCTCCACTTGGTGTGGATAAAACTTTCTTGAATACCTTTTAACATTTTGATCTAAACCATCAACACAGTTGAGATATTGGGACAATTTATCTTGCAGAATCAAGAATTTGTGTTTTAAAAAGGAAATTACAGCAGATTTTATTAAAATTAAACATTTGAAACAAAGCTAGGTGTAGTGGCGCACGCCTTTAATCCCAGCACTTGGGAGCCAGAGACAGGTGGATTGCTGTGAGTTCAAGGCCAGCCTACAAAGCAAGTCTAGGACAGCCAAGATAACACAGAGAAACCCTGTCTTGAAAAACCAAAAAAAAAGAAAAGGAAAGGAAAAAAAAAGCCATAACGTACACCCAAGGCAGGATACTAAGTCTATGAAATACAAGCTCCCTTAACTTTACTGTCATGTTAATAAGAGTCTTCTTCCAACTAGATATGAAGAGGCCGAAGTTCGGAAAAAACTTGAAGAAAAGGACAGACGGGAGGAAGAGCAGCTGCAACAACAGAAAAGGCAGGAGATGGGAAGAGAGGACAGTGGTGCGGTGGCCAAGCGCTCTTTGGAAAATGTATTGGATTCCAAAAGCAAAACCCAAAGGGTATTTCAAGTTTATTTGTAAACTCTGGTGGTGTTTGCCAGGTGACCTGCTTGTGAGGAGTTGAGGTGCCACTGTAAAGTTCTTTGAGGCAACAGTGATAATATTTCATGTGTTTGATCAGATTTTGAATCAGATGTCCCGCTGCAGTTGGTTCCAGGTTTTCCTGTAAACGTCCACAGCAGCATTGTTCTGGCCATTGCTTATGATTTTAGCAGCCACTGTAAGCTGAATGAGGGGGGATGGGAGGAAGCATTTGATTGTGATCCATCCGTCTGAGTTCCCGGCCTGTGTGAGTCTTACCTAACAAGTCTTTCACTGAGATTTGCCAAATGAAGGTCTTGAAACAAGATTTGAGGTTTCTTCTTCATAATGAAATCTACATAAAGAGAACTATTTGGGTCAGGTGTGGTGGTGCACGCCTTTATTTTCAGCAGAGAGAGGCAGGTGAATCTCTGAGTTGGTTCAAGTGAGTTCCAGACAGCCAGGGCCACACAGAGAAACTCTGTTTCAAAAACCAAGAATAAACTAAAAAAGAGAGAAGGGCTTGTTTTGCTGTTTTTTTGTTTTGTTTTGTTTTTCTGAGACAAAGTTTCTCTGTGTAGCCTTGGTTGTCACTGTGTAGCCTTAGTTGTCCTGGACTCGCTTTGTAGACCAGACTGTTGTGGGACTCATGGCGATCCACTTCCCTCTGTCTCCCTGCGTGCTGGGATTACAGGTGTGCACCACTGTGCCCAGCTCGGTTTGCTCTTTGGTCCCAAACAGTTTTGTTTCTAGAGTCTCGTTCATCCATTCATTCCTTTATTTCCTATTCCAGTTTTCCCCCTGTCTGTCCTTCTCTGCATTTCATTTAGTCTTCTTAGCACATCTATATCAGATCTCTTTATCAAAGCCACGGTGACTCAGTCTGCTAACTGTCACTGTGCTCCTTCCTTTACTTGCTTAGAAATTACTCTTCCTAAAATGTGAATTTCTTTTGAATATTGAAATCCTTGGAAACTTTGTGCATTGCTTCTCTGTTCTCTGTCACTTGTGTGTGTGGATTACAGTTGTCATTTGAAAGACCTTTCACTGGGCTGGATACTCTGAAAAGTGAAGCAATCTCATCTTACATTGTTGGAATTGACAATGTGAAACAAAACCACTAACTTTGGAAGGTGTGTGTATCAGGAGGTCAGGTGGCTATCATAACCCAAAAACCAGGACTTGAAAAAGTGGTATGCCTTTTCAAAAGTGGTCGGCCACTTTTCTTTTAAGTGAGACAGGGCCTTTTGTAGCCCAGGCTAGCCCAGACTCACTCTGAAGCCAAGGCTTGTCTTGAATTCCTGTTCCTCTTTCTTTACCTCTAGGTTGTGGGATTATAGACATGTGTAGTCATGCCCAGGTAATGGGGTGCTAGGGCAAGCAGTTGACCAGCTGAGCTACTCTCCAGCTCTCTGTTACTTCCATTTTAGCATTTGCCCTACTTTGTCTCCTGCACTTTTTCTTTTGCTTGAGTATTTGAAAGCAAACTCTAGCTACTCTGCTACTTTATTGCTAACACTTAGCCACAAGTCACATAACTGTAGTCCTATACTCCACCTTGTACTTAACAGTGACTCCTTAGTGTCACCTGGTCTTGAGTCTGTATTCAGATTTTTCTACCTGGTAATGTGATTGCTTTTCAGGTTGACTTGTTGAGTCATGATTCAAAACAATGAACTGTCTTTTCCTTGTTACATCTCTTAAGGCTCTAAAGCAATTTCCCTTCTTGACCTTCTTCTTCTGAATTTTCATACCATGCACTTGACTGAATAAAGTAAACCACACTTTCTTTCCTGAACTGTAAGTTTTTATTTCCTGCAGTGTTTGAGCAGGTGCCATGTGTTTCATATTGTGTCACACTAGGAGCCAGGTGATGCAAATGTGCACCCGCAAGTGTGTTACTAACTTTGATTCGTAGGTCCAAGTGGGTCCTCAGTTTTCCCAGCTGTAAAGTGAGCTAGTGTCTTACAGGGTTATGTCATGTTGCCTTGGTTAGAAAATGTAAATTGTGTAAGTAGTGTGCTATAGTACTTGATTTTCCTTTCATTTTATGGTAGAAGACACTGACAAGAATAAGACAGCTGGTATTGTTTCATTGTAAGAAGTACTTTCTAATTCAGTACTAATTTTAAATTATATCTGGTACTTGCTTAAGAAAATTTGAGAATGCTTCTGGTTATTTTATCTCCTGCCTCGTAAAGCTATTATTGTGTGTCTGAGTTCTTGAGGGTGGAGAACGTTACCAGGATTGAACCTAGTACTTCATGCACTAGGAAGTCAGATCGGTGCTCTACTACTGAGCTATAGCCCTGTCCTATGTGTTTACGACTTGGCACACTGCGTTTCTTAGTTTTCCATTGCAGTGAAGTATTAAATTTTAGCCTTTTTTTCCCTATGAAATTGAAACTCTTTTTTTCTATGAATTAGATCAATGGTGAGAAGAGTGAAAAGAGTACACCTGTGGAGAAAGGTATGTGAGAAAGGATCCTTTCGCGTTCTTGTGAGTTTCCTTCAATTGGAATAAACTTCAACTTGATACAGTGAAAGTCTCAGCACTGTATCTGATCTCTCTGAAATTTGTGTTTTTCTATACTCACAAGTGTATTGAAAATGCCTTAAGTTCCGTACTGATTTACTAAGGAGTTATTTTATGTATTATTTTAGCCAGGTGTGATAAAATGTACTACGCAGTTCACTTATTTTCTTTTCTAGAAGCAGTAGTTAAGTATAGCATAGTGTTTGAGAGGATGGACTCTCAGAAACTGCTCCTCAGTAGCTTGAATAGCCAGTCGACCTCAGTTTCCCCATCTGTAAAGTGGGCTTGCATTATTTTCCCTGTTGCTATGATAAAATTGCAATCTTGACAAAAGCAATTTAAGGAAGGAGTATTTATTTGGCTCATGGCTCTAGGGTACAGTCCATCAGAGCAGGGAAGTCATGGTACCAGGAGCTCCAGGCTGTTGGGCACAGTGCACCTGCAGTCAGGAAACAAAAGAAGGTGAATGCTAGCACTCAGCTACTTCTCCTCTCTCTCAGATAGAACCTCAGCCCTTGGAGCCCAGTCACCCATAGCTAGGGTGGGTCTCCCTCTCAGCTAACCTAATGGAGATGAGCTGACCCACACACAAGCATAGGTCTGTGTCTCCAAGGTGAATTTAGATCTTGTCAAGTTGACAATATTACCTGTCAAGGAATAAGGAAATAGGTCATAGTTCATTTCAGCTATCTATCTATCTATCTATCTATCTATCTATCTATCTATCTATCTGTCTTTGAGAACCCATAGTAAACTTAAGGGTTATTAGCTGTTATTATTTGTGACTATAGGATATAAGGTGTAATTATTTAGCAGGTGCCCTCACCTCCAGGGGAAAAAAATCTTAACTTGTAATTTGTACATATCCATCGGTATTGATGATCTAGAGACAAATATATGGCCTACCAACAAGACTTAGGAAGTTGACTTCATCTCCTAGAAAAGTTTTTCTTTTTCAGAAAAGATGTAAATTAAACATAATGAATTTAACACCAAAGCAATTGTGTACTGAGCATGTCATCATACAGTAACTTAGAAATGAATGTAATGTAAGGGACCTTCCCAGGAGCTGTTGATGGTGCGCCTGAGATTAGTTACCACCTCTCTCATTCCTTTGCACTCGGCACACTGTAGATGCCTTCGCGTAAGGGGCTGTTCTCAGCCTGCTTCGTCTGCTCATTGTCAAAACGGTCTTGATGGTTTGAGAGGAAAGAAGATAGTTTTTGTAGTTGTTACTAAGACATTTCTCACAGATGGAGAAACAGCTTTTTGTATCTAAAGTTCAGTGTGATGTTTTTTTATCTTTCTCTTCAGGTGGTAAAGCTGACAAAAAAAAAATAGCAATATAGCATTGTTTTTGTCAAGTTGCACACCCCACCCAATTAAGTTAATAATTGGAAATCTAAACATTCAAGTTGTCCTAGAAGCACCTCACCAAGAGACTTAAAAAAGAATTAGAAAAGATACATTAAAACCTTTTGAGACTCATTGGTTTATGACAGCAATTTACCTACCCAGGACTGCCTTGAAATTTGTATGTAATCAGGGGTGACCTTGTAATGCAAGCACTCCACCATGCCTAGGTTATGCAATTGCTGGGGATTGAATTCGGGGCCTCATGTGTGCTGGATAAGTACTAAGTACTCTGCCAGCTGAGCCACATCACCAGCCCTTGTGACCTTCTCAGCCATGCATTTATGTGTGAAATGTTTGTGTCTTAATAAGACACATTTAATTTTCTTTCTTTGAGACTAGTAGTAGAACTAACACCAGATACAGTTGTGACCTTGACATGAACTTTTTAATTGGGCAATGGAATCAAACCCAGAGCCCAGCACAGATAGGCAGACATTATTCCATTAAACTGCATGTCCAACCTGTGTATGAATAAGACGTGGAACTTGTCTCTTAGTAAATGTTAACACGAATTATACTTAGTGTTCATGTAAAAGGAAAAAAAACTGCACTGTGGGATGGGAAGTCTGTGATGCCAAGTATATTTTTTTGCTCTTCTGTGTTTGCTAATATGCTAGCATATAGACCTGGGCATTTTTTGTTTATTACTGTGTCTCTCAATTCCAAGGAGCAGTTACAGCAAAGGAACTGTATACAATGATGATGGATAAAACCATCAGCTTGATTATCATGGATGCTCGAAAAATGCAGGATTATCAGCATTCCTGTATCTTGGATTCTCTCAGTGTTCCTGAAGAAGCTATCAGTCCGGGGTAGGTTACCGTGTGTTTAGATAATAGGAGACAGGGTCCTGCTGTGCTAACAGGCTAGCTTAACTTTGTGAGCCTCGCAGTTGGCCTCCCTAGTGTGTAAATGACTGTGTCCTTCCAGTCAGCCTATGCTCTGATAGTCTTCTCCATTACTTCGTCTAAGTGTGCTGTACTCATTCTCATCGCTCTGCTCATTTCCTTGTATGGCTGCAATATAATTTACCTGTTTTATTTTTATTTTCTACCCTTCCCCCCTCACCACTCCTTACCTGTTTTATTTTTAGACTTGGCCTTCATATATTGGGTATGATGGTGTTTTTTCTGTTCATACAGGAACATATGAGTTTTATTATTAAGCTACACATTTAAAATTATAGAATGAGTAGAACAAATTATAAGATAATACAAAGAAACAAATTGGGAAACACATTTTGATTCTGTTATTTCTTAACATGTGTTCACTAGAATACTAACCCTAAAGGACCATGTAGGCGAATAAATGCCCCTTAAGAACCTCACATTCCATTAGGCATGGTGGCGCACGCCTTTAATCCCAGCACTCGGGAGGCAGAGGCAGGTGGATCGCTGTGAGTTCAAGGCCAGCCTAGTCTACAAAATGAGTCCAGGACAGCCAAGATAACACAGAGAAACCCTGTCTCGAAAAACCATTAAAAAGAAAGAAAGAAAGAAAGAAAGAAAGAAAGAAAGAAAGAAAGAAAGAAAGAAAGAAAGAAAGGAAGTGAAGGAGGAGGAGGAGGAGAAGAAGAAGAAATAAAAACAGCAACAAAAGCCCTCACATTCCAATTGTTTCCATTCTCTGTAGGTTGACCATCTTAATCTGTCTCTGTAGGGACAGTTAGAAGATGATATTTCCTGTTAGCTCCTCTTCTTTACTTCCCAGTAGATACAGTAGCCAACACTTTTTTTTTTTGTTTGTTTGGGGTTTTTTGTTTTTTTTTTGTTTTTGTTTTTTGAGACAGGGTTTCACCATGTAGCCTTGGTTGTCCTGGACTCACTTTGTAGACCAGGCTGGACTCGAACTCAGCAATCCGCCTGCCTCTGCCTTCCGAGTGCTGGGATTAAAGGTGTGCGCCACCACGCCCGGCTCTAAATTTTATTTTTAGTTCAGAGCCATTTTGTTTTGTCAGTCCTACTCAGGCAAGACCTCTATATTGCCATGATTTCCTCCACTATAACATGGGATGATGATACCTCCTGATTACACTGCTGTGAGGATTCAGTAAGACCGAAGTATATAGAACAGCATCCAGCACATGTGTGTGCGCTTGCTGATTAAACTAGAGCTTGCTGTTTAGTTATTATGTGTATAGACAGAAGTGAGCTTAAATATGAGTAACCTATCCAAGGGGCTTCTCCAGTTTAGATTTGGCTGAGAAAGGTGTCAAGGTGATTTCCTGTTTTCAGTTTTGCTGACCATGCGGCCCCTCCCCCCATGTTTTTTAAAAATACTTTTTTATTTTATTGTTTTTAATCTATTTTTATATATGAGTATTCTATTTGCATGTACACCTACATGCCAGAAGAGGTCATCAGATAAAATTATCTGGTGGTTGGGAGCCACCATTTGGTTTCTGGAAATTGAACTCAGGACCTCTGAAAGAACAAACAGTGCTCTTAACTGTTGAGCCATCTCTCCAGTCCCCCCCCCCCCTTTTTTTAAGGGGTTAGAATTGAGTCTGTTTCCCTCTCTAATAATTACTAAAAGGACAAGCTGGGTGGCACACACCTATAATCCCAGCACTCAGGGAGGCAGAGGCAGAAGGATCTCTGTGCGTTTGAGGCCGGCCTAGTCTACAAAGTGAGTCCAGGACAGCCAGGGCTACACAGAGAAACCCAGTCAAAACAAAATAAAACAAAACAAAAAGCACTAACATGCAGTGACGAAGGGATGAAGTATCTTGGGCTAGTTAATATCTTAGGGTTTTTTTGACAGAGTTTCTCTGTGTAGCCTTGGCTGTTCTGGAACTCACATTGATCCATCTGACTCTGCCTCCCAAGTGCTGTAGTTAATATCTTTTTTTTTTTTTTTAAATAATTTATTTATTTATTATGTATACAGTATTCTGCCTGCATGTACTGCATGCCAGAAGAGGGCACCAGATCTCATTGTGGATGGTTGAAAGCCACCATGTGGTTGCTGGGAATTGAACTCAGGACCTCTGGAAGAGCAGTCAGTGCTCTTAACCACTGAGCCATCTCTCTAGCCCCTGTAGTTAATATCTTAATATGGAGCTTAACTTGAGAAAATTTGTCCTGATGTGGCACAGAATATAGGAGGATCATTTCTCAACTTTGCCTCAATACAAACATTCATTTCAGAGTCACTGCTAGTTGGATTGAAGCTAACCTCTCAGATGATTCTAAAGACACTTGGAAAAAGAGGGGGAGTGTGGACTACGTGGTACTTCTCGACTGGTTTAGTTCAGCGAAGGATTTACTGCTTGGGACCACGCTACGGAGCCTGAAAGATGCACTTTTCAAGGTTGGTGGCTCTCATAGCTTCTGTAATTACAATTTTGTCTGACTGTAAGGGAATATGGAGAGTGGTAGTTTTGACTGTCTCTGTTAGACTTTTAAACCAACTGTACTCCTAGGAAGTTGTATTCAGTAACCATCTTGGAGGTAAATAATTAATATTGAAAGTCATAAGGTGGCTAGGCATGGTGACACACACTTTAATCCCAGTACTCAGAAGGCAGAGGCAGGTGGATCTCTTTGAGTTTGAGACCATCCTGGTCTACATAGAGAGTTCCAAGACAGCCAGGGTTGTAATACAGAGAAACCCATCTTGAAAAACCAAAAAAGGAGGAGGAGGAGGAGGAGGAGGAGGAGGAGAAAAGAAGAAGAGGAAGAAGAAGAAGAAGAAAGAAAGAAAAAGTTATTTTATAAAAATAGTTTTTGAAGCCAGATGGTGGTGGCACACATCTTTAATTCCAGCACTCAAGAGGCAGAGGCAGGTGGATTTCCATGAGTTCGAGGCCAGCCTAGTCTACAAAGTGAGTCCTGGACAGCCAAGGCTACATGGTGAAACCCTGTCTCAAAAAACAAAACAAAGAAAGAAAGAAAGAAAGAAAGAAAAGGAAAGTGTGTATATATGTGGAAGGCTAGGAATAAATTGCGGAATGTTCGAGTGCTATCTCTTGGTGGCCAGGTTTTAATACTTCATTTACTGTTGGATTTTGAACTTAATCTTGGTTTTCCGTTTGCATGACAGGAACAGTTCTACCTTTGGGTTTGTTGTGGTTTGTGCTTTTTGCTGTCAAGAGACTGCTACCATCTTAAATGTTCTATCCTTCCTTTGTAGTGGGAAAGTAAAACTGTCCTGCGCCATGAGCCTTTGGTGTTGGAGGGTGGCTATGAAAACTGGCTCCTTTGCTATCCACAGTGTACAACAAATGCCAAGGTCACCCCACCCCCTCGGAGCAGAACTGAAGAGGTGTCTGTCTCATGTATGTATGTGAAAATTTGTCTACAGCTGCTTCAGTAATAAAACCCTGATGTGTTCAGGGTAGCTTCCTTGCATATGCCTTTGTCCTATTACATGCTAGTGATTGCTCTCACTCACATCTGGCTATCACGTACAACATGCGTAACATGGAAGTGCTGTGTGTGGAGTTTGCTGTTCCTTAAAAAAATGTATTGTTCTTTTGCGGATTTTAGTGGATTTTACTTATCCCTCACTGGAAGAACCAGTTCCTTCCAACCTTCCTGCCCAGATGCCACTTCCACCTCTACAAGTAGATGAAAATACACAGCTGGTAGCAGATCAGGATGAAAGGCCACGACCACTGAACCTGCCAGCACCAACTGGACCTAGTGTTGCCCCCAAAGCCGAAGCTTCACCCATAATCCAGCCAGTGCCTGCTACAAAGAATGTCCCACAGGTACTGTCTTGTTTTTTGTTTTTAAACTAACTTTTGTTTCTTTTGTTTGTTTTTTAAAGATTTATTTATAACATATACAGTGTTTTGCCTACACTCCAGAAGAGGGCACCAGATCTCATTATAGATGGCTGTGAGCCACCATGTGGTTGCTGGGAATTGAACTCAGGACCTCTGGAAGAGCAGACAGTGCTCTTAACCTCTGAGCCATCTCTGCAGCCCTGTTTCTTTTGTTTTACTATCGTATTGACACAAAGAACACAGAATTTTATATATGGCCTGTGATACTTTATGAAACAGAAGGATTTGTACACCATGGCACCTTTAGTTAATCAAGAAGCTTTTACAGTAATTCATCCCCATTGCCATGGCTATATTAGGTGACTTACAAGATTTCAAAGCTAGCTGGTGGCAGTTTCCCACAACCTGTAGCAACAGCTTGTGTTCTGAAATAGCTGAAGAGCGTAGCTGGTGACCCTGGGCTGTGATTTGACTGGCACAGCTCCCCGAAGTGTCTGCTACAGATCACTTCCAGAACTCCACAGGATGACAAAGCTAGCAAATGCTCAGTCCCTCTACACAGCACCTACATGCTGCTCAGAGTTTAAGTACTTCTGATGGTTGCAGATAACTATGTCAGTAGCTGCAATGCTATACTGTGTTTACATGCTCAGGGCACAGGAGCAGGCTTTACAAACAAAACATTTCAGTGTGGAGTTTGAAATTTTAACAATAGTTATTTAAAACTTTAGCAAACATATTCAATAGATAATTTAGAACTTTTTGTTAAGTTCTGTTTGAATAAAAGGTAATAAAACTTGCCTATGTATTATTCAACATGGATTTGTAGCATTCGTTTTTCCTCAGGTAATATTTCGTATTTGAAGTAGATGATGCTGATTTCTTCTTTTTTGGTTTTTTGAGACAGGGTCTCTCTGTGTTAGTCTTGGCTGTCCTGTACTCTCTTTGTAGATCAGATTGGCCTTGAACTCACAGAAATCCACCTGCCTGTCTCCCAAGTGCAGGGATTAAAGGCATGCACCACCACTCCTGGCTGATGCTGATTTCTTTAGAGCTGTTGAAAGTCAGTATCTTCATCATTTTTAAGGTTATCTGATATTTAAGATTAATTTTGCTTTGTTTTGTTTGTCCAAAACAAGATTTCTCTATGTAGCCTTGGCTGTCTTTGACTTTCTCTGTAGACTAGGCTGGTCTAGAACTCACAGAGATCCGCCTGCCTCTGCTTCCCTGAGTGCTGGCATTAAAGGTGTGTGACACTGAGCCCCGCTTCAGATTAACTCTTAAAAAACAAATTGAAGGAGCTGAAGAGATGGCTCAGCAGTTAAAAGCACTAATTGCTCTTCAGAGGACCCAGGTTCAATTTCCAGCAACCACATGACAGTTCACAATTGTCTGTAACTCCAAGATCTGACACTCACAGACGTATATGAAGGCAAAACACTAGTGCACATAAAATAAAAATAAATTATAAAAAAAGAAAAAAACAGTAAATAAATTTTCTTAAAATATAAGTGTAAGAAATTATGAAGAGCTATATTATTATACATGACTTCAAGTTAATCGACATAAATTGAATTCTAAACCTTTTGTATCCCAAGATGACTGAGAAACGTAGTTTGTCCAATGTATTTTGAAGTCTTTTGCACTCAGAAATCTGAGAAGTAACTGAAGAAATTTCTGTATGAAATGAAACTTTATAAATATGGGTGGGATAGAGTCTCTGCAATGACTCCCAGTCAAAGAGTAGCGCGCCACTGCTCTGCCAGCCACTGGAGAGCAGACAAAGAGAAGTGAGTTTCTTTTCCAGGGAGAAGCCGCAGCTTTCTGGGCTCTAAGAGCTCATAGGCGTTTGCAGACTCATAGACAAGTGGAAAACTGAATGACTGGGGGCCAGACGACTGTTGCAGGATATTTGATCCCAGTGTGATCCCTGAGATTGTGAACTGTAGAA
This sequence comes from Acomys percivali, assembly GCA_907169655.1. Lineage (NCBI taxonomy): Eukaryota > Metazoa > Chordata > Mammalia > Rodentia > Muridae > Acomys > Acomys percivali. Next base: position 22,069,006 of record OU015742.1, on the reverse strand, counting down.
TCCTGTCTTTTGTTTGGTGTGGTTGAGCCCTAGCACACACCTTTAATCCAAGAGCTGTCTGTGCACAGGATTTAATAAAGTTAACCTTAAGTCAAGGCGTGGATCAAGAAACCAGCTGACAGGCATTAAAGAGTAGGCGGGACTTTGAGTTGAGGGGTATTTAAAATGTGTGTAGAAGTAGAAGATGCTTTAGTGCTTTAGCTCTTAGGTCTTAGGATTTTAGCTTAAGCACGTTAGCTCTTCGGCTCATAGCTCTCTAGCTCCTCAGCTCCTCGGGTGTTGGCTTTTTGGGCTTTGAGCTAGCAAGCCTTTGCCCTTGGGTGTTTTGGCCTTTTCTTCCTGGGCTGTCAGCTGAGCTAGTGAGCACTTTGGCCTTTTCCATCAGGACATACATAAGCCTAGTAGGAAGGTCAGCTGGGTATTTCGTCTGCCTCTCTGAGCTAGCAGGTTTTTCACCCTAGCATCTGGCTCCTGGGTCTGTATTGGCAAAACAGAAGGAACTGGGATTTTCAGTTAAAACAACAGACGGCCATTGGCCTGGATAGTTGAGAGTCTCTTGTTGGAGAGAGCACCGTGACAGCACACGAGACTAGAGAGACAGCCAGCTAGCAACAGAGACTGGGGCCTAATTTGGACTTTGTCCTATAGGTATGAGGGACTGCAGGAAGGATGGCAAGCACATGGCAGTAAAGCACACTGCTTCTCAGCCTAGGAAGATGGGAGCCACCAGGCAGGGAAGCTTCCGTTAGGGTTCCTGCTCCACTTTCCTGTTGGCTTCATCTCCACAGTGTTTCTTCTGTTTCATTCTCAGTTGTAGAAAAGAATAGGAAATTGTGTTTATTTGAGGATTTGTTTGCTTATTTGAAAAAGTGTAAAGGCAAAAATAAAAATGAAAAGAAAATGGGATTTTTTTTAAATTAACTTTGTACTTTGGGGAGCATAGAATTCATTTTACAAGCAAACTTTATTGGCTGTTACTGGCAGGTGTTACGCTCTCCCTGCTGCTTCAGCATACTATATTTTCAAGGAATGTTAGGGTGACTTCCCACAGTGTACATTAATATTGATGTTAACTCACTCAGGGATGGAGGAAGGCAACTAATTACAGCCTCTTAGTACTCACATTCTAGGGACATGGCAGCTTTCTGAGGGGAACTGGCTCAGTCGGTAACAAGCCTGTTGTGTAAGTATGAGGATCTGACTTCAGAGCCTCAACACCCGCATGAAGGCCACGTACATCATCGAACATCTGTAATCCCATCTTGCTGGCCAGCCAGGCTACCCCGACCAGTGAGCTCTAGATTCAGTGAAAGGCCCTGTTCTCAAAAAGTAAGATGAGACCCAGCACTCGGGAGGCAGAGGCAGGCTGATCTCTTGAATTTGGTCAAGGTCAGCCTGGTCTACAAAGCAAGTCCAGGACAGACAGCCAAGGCTACACAGAGAAACCTTGTCTCGGGGGCTAGCGGTTGGGGGGAAAGGCAAGCTGGCTCAGTAGCTAAAGATGACTTGAATTTGAACCTTAGGACTCATGTGGTAGAAGGAGAGAACCAACTCCTGAAAGTTGTCTTCTGGCCTCCCTACCACCAAATAAATATCTTTTAAAAATAGAATAGCAAGGTATAAGAATCAAAAGTAGGCCTGGTGAGTTGGTTTAGTGGGTACAGGCACTTATGCAGAGGCCTGATGACCTGAATTCAATCCCTAGATCCTGCAAGAGACCGAAATTCCAAGGGTTGTCTTTTGACCGCAACACTTGATGTATTCACACTCATGTGCAGCATGCACACACAAAATAATAAATAAAAATGTTTTATGTATTAAAGAATGAAAAGTAGTCAGGCTATGGTAAAGTTTTTTAATTCATTTATTCATTTTGTTGTAAGTATGTACTCAAGTATATGTTTGTACATTACAACTTAAGTATAACAAGTAGCACTGTAAAATAGGATTTTATTAAACAAAAGAGAAACATGGTCAGATTTGTTTTAAAATGATTGCTTGGGTGGGTGAATGGCTGGACAGGTAAAAACTCTTTCCAAATAAATTTGGAGACCTGGATTTGAGTTCTAGAAGAGGTTCCATAAAGGTGAAGTAGAGAACCAGCTCTATAGAATTGTCCTTTAGCCTTCACACATACGCTGTGCACAGGTGAAGTATAACAGCACAAAACAGGGGAGCAGACAGTGGGAGGTTCTGCTGGGGTTCTGCAAGAGAGACGGGTGTTACGCACAGGCTTCCTGGTAGTTTCAGAGGTGGAAGTAAAGATGGACAGAACTTCACCAGGCAGCAGAAAGCTGTGACAAGAACATGGCCTAGAACTGTCAGGTGACTGGCTTATGCCACTGTGTGGAAAGCCAAGGGAAGCTCCTTGTGTATGGGCATCGTACCATGTGGGTGTAGGTGTATGGGGCACTTAACGTGGAGATGGGGACGGGTGGGTGGGTGTGTAGGAAAAGAACTTGAGACTTCGCTGTCAGGTCTCAGTTCTGTGGTTGAGCATAAAGACATAGTAACTTCTGGGCACAGAACACCTCATTGCAAAATGAAGTAATACACCTAAATCTTGCTGAGGCAGGAGGATTGTGGGTTTGAGGCCAACCTGGCCTATTTGTAAGACCTTGCCTCAAAAACAAGACACAAAAAGTTCATTTTGTTCTGTTTGTGTGTCCCTAGGTTGATCGTACGAAAAAACCAGCAGTTAAGTTACCTGAAGATCATAGAATAAAGTCTGAAAATACAGATCAGAGTGGAAGAGTTCTTCCTGATCGGTCTACTAAGCCAGTGTTTCTCCCTCCAACCACCATGTTAACAGATGAAGAAAAGGCTCGTATTCATGAAGAAACTGCCCTTCTCATGGAGAAAAACAAACAGGAGAAGGAACTTTGGGAAAGGCAGCAGAAGGAACAGAAAGAGAAGTTGAGGCAGGAGGAACAAGAGCACAAAGCTGGAAAGACACAGGATGGGGAAGAAGATGACATCACTGAGAATCAGCATAAAGCAAAGGACGGACTGGAGAAGAGAGTCAGCAAACAGACCAAGATAGAAGACAAGGAGCCCTTAGCAGACAGGGGCCAGGAAGCCACAGGGACAAAAAGACAAAGCAAGAGTGAGCATGAGGCTTCCGATGCCAAGCTGTCTGTGGAAGGCAAAAGGTGTCCCACATCAGAAGTGCAGAAGAGGCCAGCAGATGTGTCCCCTGCATCCGTGTCGGGAGAGCTGAGTGCAGGCAAGGTAGGTAAAACAAACTAAATGTGTTTCAGATGATGAACAGTGGCCTTCCACAAACAGGGCAGGCATTCTGCGGTGAGACACTGTCCTGACGCATAGGTATTTGCTTCCCTGCTCTCCTCTGAGGCTGTGATGATGTACGTTAAAATGATTGGTTGGCAACAGATTTTTTTTTCTGTAAACACCATACATCTTTAGCTACTGAATTTAGTTATTCATTTCTGTGTTTGGTGTGTGACCATCAAAAGACTAGGGTTTCACTGGAGACAGGCGGATAGGCTAGGTGTGATAGTGAGTCCCTGAAATCTCAGCTCTTGAATGTAGATGCAAAAGGGTCACGAGTTCAAGGTCAGGCTGGGCTCTATGAGACCAAAGAAAACTAAAAAGAGTTTAACATAAAGGGCTACTCTGTGGATAAGGAGGAAAGCTGTAAGAGACACCCGTGCCATTAGAGAATGCATAGTAAAACTACAATTAAAATCATTGTGATGTTTTAGCTGGTATGCAGATATGTGTTGACAGGTAAAAATGAGCAGTTGCATTGGAAAAGATTTTGGCAAGTTTTGTTGTTGTTGTTGTTGTTGTTTGGTTTTTAAGTTTCTTTTGTTTTTGTTTTTCAAGACAGGGTTTCTCTGGGGAGCCCTGGCTGTCCTGGAACTTGTTCTGTAGACCAGGTTGGAATTACAGAGATCCATCTGCCTTTGCTTTTCTTTCTTTTTTTGTGAAACAGGGTTTCTCTGGAATTACAGAGATCCATCTGCCTTTGCTTTTCTTTCTTGTTTTGTGAAACAGGGTTTCTCTGTGTAGCCCTGGCTGTCCTGGACTCAATTTGTAGACCAAACTGGCCTCAAACTCACAGAGCTCCGCCTGCGGCCCCACCCCCACCCTCCCACCCCCGAGTGCTGGGACTAAAGGCATCTCAGCTTCCTTTGGAAAGCTCTAGAAATGTTACTACATTCTGCCCCGCCCCCCCCCTTTTTTTTTTTAACATTTCTCTAACCCTTGATATAGTAGACTCTGAGAAACAAAAAACTGCCTACACCTTTGATGCTGCCTTTAGAAATATGAAGGGTGGTCAAGACAAGGTTTTTTTATTCTTTGGCTTTACGTACTTTAAATTCATGAATGGAAAATTTTAACTGGAAAATCAGATTATTGTTTTTTGAACTAGGCTCAGCGAGAACCTTTGACAAGAGCACGAAGTGAAGAAATGGGGAGAATTGTGCCAGGACTGCCTTCAGGCTGGGCCAAGGTAAAAATCAGAATTCTGCCTTTAAATACACTTTACTTTGTTTTAAAAAGTAGTTCTCTAGTTGTCAATTCTACTTCGTTATAGAGAGCATAAACTCTTCCCCTAATTACTACAGGCTGAGATCTGCTAGTACCCAACCTTAGATGCTGACTGTAACATATGAGCACCTTGGTAATATAATTTTGAAATTGCACATCCATTAAAGCAAGCCTACATTTCTTTGAAAGTTTGCAAAGTGATTATCACTTTTATTCAAATCACTTTTGGGACTATAGTAATACAACGTTTGTCCTTAACAAATTCAAAGCCCCAGCTCTCATCCTTAGCACACACCTTTTAACCCAGAAGCAAGTGTTGCGGTGGGGATGACACTTTATAATGACTTTTGTTCTTATATGATTTTTTTTAACCTTTTTATTTGTTTTTCTTTTCCAAGTTTCTTGATCCAATCACTGGGACCTTTCGTTACTATCATTCACCCACAAACACAGTTCATATGTATCCACCCGAAATGGCTCCTTCGTCTGCGCCTCCTTCCACCCCCCCTACTCACAAGGTGAAGCCGCAGGTCCCTGCCGAGCGGGACAGGGAGCCATCCAAACTGAAGCGCTCCTACTCCTCCCCAGACATCACCCAGGCCCTCCAGGAGGAGGAAAAAAGGAGGCCAGCGGTGACCCCGACAGTCAACCGGGACAACAAGTAAGGGCGCCCAGTTCTGGGACTCAAGCCGGGGCCATGGCCTGAAGCCTTCCCAGGGTCACCACATAAAGGTTATTGCCTTGGATGGAAGGAAATAAGAAACAAACGATGTCCTTGCCTTTCCCCCCAAATGCTAACTTAATACATGAGATTAACTTATTATTGATATAAACATGAAAGTGTTACATATATTGTTACAGCACTTTCACAGCATCATGCTTCAAGCCACCACATATCTCTCATAATTTGTTTTTATTTTTATTAAGAAAAAAAAGTGTGTGTGTGCGCGCATGCATTTTTTAAAAAGATTTATTTATTAAGGACACAGTGTTTTGCCTGCATGTGTATCTGCATGATAGCAGAGAGCACCAAATCTCTGTCATAGATGGTTGTGGGCCACCATGTGGTTGCTGGGAATTGAACTCAAGACCTTTGGAGGAGCAGACAGTGCCCTTAACCTCTCATCCATCTCTCCAGCCCCAGGCACATTCATTTTTTAACACAGCATAACAGTTATTTTCATTGTATTATGAATAATCAGAAGTGGCTTAAAGGAAACATGAAGGGATGCACAAGTTAATGCAGATACCATAGCATCTTCTCTCAGGCTTGGAATATCCTTGTTACTGCGGGGGTCTATATATAAATAAGTGACAGGTTTTCTCATGTATTATATACAGTTTGTTAATTACTAAGGAGTTGCTATTTATTTATTTATTTATTTATTTATTGACACATCCCAAGGAAGTAACTGGGCACCTTCCTGAGCATTCACCTTGCCAGGGATAGACCTATTTGAAAGATCTTTTAGAATTAGTACAATTCAGATGTTAGAAATCCTTAAGCCAGGTGGTGGTGGCGCAAGCCTTTAACCCCAGCACTCGGGAGGCAGAGGCAGGCGGATCTCTGTGAGTTCAAGGCCAGCCTGGTCTACAAAGTGAGTCCAGGACAGCCAAGGCTACACAGAGAAACCGTGTCTTGAAAAACCTAAAAAAGAAAAAAGAAATCCTTATATCATGATGTTATTATAGTTTATTAATTTGAACAGAGAAAGAACATGTAGAGAAAATTGGGATAGCTTGTTATGTTCCCCACATTCCCTTTATGGGCAGGGACACTAAGAGGGAATCAGCAGGACAAGGAGTTGTCCACTAGTCAGGCCCTTTATTGCAGCACTCTGGACACACATACACACACACACACACACACACACACACACACACACACACACACACACACACGGCACCTTCAGCCCAGCGGTGCCCAGCAGACACCTCCATGCTGTCCAGTATGACTTTACATTTAATATGGCCATCCCTGTGTGACTTAGGCATAGTTAGGTAATAGTACCCAGATAACCTTTGCCTCATTTGAAACCTATTCTATGGCTAATATATAATTTTATCTTATTTATGTATAATTTATTTTATTTACAAGAGCATAAATATCTGACTTTTGTTGTTGTTGTTGTTTTGCTTGTTTTTTCAAGACAGTGTTTCTCTGTTGTAACAGCTCTGGCTGTCCTAGAACTCGCTTTGTAGACCAGGCTGGCCTCAAACTCACAGAGATCCACCTGCCTCTGCCTCTGGGATTATAGGCATGTGCCACCATGGCCCAGCCTGACTCTTTATTTTTTAAATATACAATATCTACTACAGTGTAAATGCTGTGGGAATATAGTATTGAGGAAAATAGTTACAAGAAAAATGTCTGCCCACACTCAGTTCAGACTGTCCTAGCCTCCCCCACCCCACCCAAACTCCCAGCAGTCTGACTGCTTCCTTCCGCCTCCATAACCCTTTCATAGCTCCTGTGTTCTGTTGCTCCCCCACCTCGTTTCTTTAAAGTTTCTTTTTTCCTGTCTAGTGAGTTTCTTTCTACTCATTCAACTGCCCCTTACACTAATATTTAGCAGCTGGGATCTACATATGCAACACTACATACTTGTCCTTCTAGAATTAATGTATAATTCATAATTACATATGATTTTATCTTATTTAATTCTCTAATGTTCTGGTAAAAGAGCTTTCTCCCGCTGGGCAGTAGGTGAGTCTGTGGAAGCTAGAGGGGCCACCTCTAGAACCAAGAACTCACAGAGAAGCATTTCAAGGGAGGATCCCAGAACACAGCAGTTTAGCCTGTGGATTGTGGGCAAGATTATCATGGTACAGTGTTCTACCTGTCTGCCACCTTCAGTGCAGACTCAACTTGAGATGCTCTCCATAAGACATGTTCTTTCTTCCTTAGGCCACCATGCTACCCTAAAGCTGAGATCTCGAGGCTTTCTGCTTCTCAGATTCGGAACCTTAATCCTGTTTTTGGAGGATCTGGACCAGCTCTTACTGGACTTCGTAATTTGGGAAATACTTGTTACATGAACTCAATATTGCAGTGCCTGTGTAATGCTCCACATTTGGCTGATTATTTCAACCGGAACTGCTACCAGGATGATATTAACAGGTAAAGGAGCATTCCACTTTTGCAGTACATTAGTGAAAAGGTAATTTAACCGTAATTTCTGTATATCTTACTCTGTTTTATACTGCTACAACAAAGAACCCAAAACTAGTAATCTTTTTCTGTTTACATAAAAGAATTTAAAATTTTTTGTGTGTCTGAGTGTGCATGTGTACAAACTAGAGCACACATATGGGGTCAAAGGAAAACTTCCAGAAATTGACCCTCTCCAGTATACACTCCAGAACTAAGTCAGGTTATCAGCTGCACGGTGAGCACCTTTGCCTGCTGAGCTTATTTTCCCATAATTGTAGAGATTGAGAGTCCAAGATGAGCATGCCAGTATCTCATCAGGGACTTGTGCTGTCACAACGTCACGGCAGGTAGAAGGGTGTGGGGTAAGCCCCTTCATTGTGCCTTTTTCCAGCAAACCCAATTCCAGTCACTAGGTCATGGCCTTGTCTGTCACCTCCTAAGGCTCTTTTTGTTTTTTGTTTTAAGATTTATTTATTTAGTATTAATGTGTACAGTGCTCTTCTTGCATGTACACCCAGGCTAGAAGAGGGCATATAGATAGTTGTAAACTACGATGTGGTTGCTGGGAATTGAACTCAGGCCCTCTGGAAGAACAGTCAGTGCTCTTAACCTCTGAGCCATCTCTCCAGCCCTCGTTTTTATTTTTTTATTGTGTGTATCTGCATGTGTCTTTAGGGGTGTAGTATGTGCATGTGTGAGAGTAGGTACCTGAGGAGTCCAGAGGAGAGCATCAGAGCCCCCAGGAACTGGAGTTACGGACAGTTGTGAGCCACGAGCTGGGTGCCAAGAGTCAAACCTGGTTCTTCTTCAAGAGAAACAATTGTTTTTAACTAACACAGAGCCATCTCTCCAGCCTCTTAAGGGCCTATTCCTATTCTGGGTGCAATACCTAAATTTTGGAGGAATTTATTGAGACTGTAGCACTTGCCACTCAACTTCAGAGCTCTGGAGTTAGTAAAAGAGAGAGAGTATCTTTATTTGTAAGAGTATGGGATAGTTATCTCAGCTCTGTTCATAAAGGACGAACCAGATGGCAGACACACTGTCAGGGTTACAACTTCCATCTTTGACTGCAGCCTGTTGATGAGTGTGAAGAGCAGGGCTTGCAGCCAGGATCAGGAAAAGCAAAGTCAGGTTCAGATGTGGTCCAAGCCTGCAGGTGAGTGATTCCCTTGTGTGTCGTTCTATGCTGAAATCTTTTTCCTTTGTTTTTGGTAACATAACTTACACAGGTCAAATTTATTGGGGCATAAAGGTGAAGTGGCAGAAGAATTTGGTATTATCATGAAAGCACTGTGGACAGGACAGTATAGATACATCAGTCCAAAAGACTTTAAGGTCACCATTGGGAAGATTAACGACCAGTTTGCAGGATCCAGCCAGCAGGATTCACAAGAGCTGCTTCTGTTCCTCATGGATGGCCTCCATGAGGATCTAAATAAGGTAAGAGGAGGCTGCCCAAGCTTCGCCAGCTTCATCTTTCTAACAGGCTAAATCCCTGTTCACCAGCGCGCGTGCTTGCGTGCGTGCGTGTGTGTGTAAATATCTGCACGAGCCTACAACAATGAAATAGCTTCTATTGAATTTTAACCATAATTCCTGCTTTCATGACATGTTTTCCCTTCTGTGCCCTGTTTTTGGGGTTAGCAAAATGGCTCAGCTGGTGGAAAAGCGCTGGCCAAGCCAAGCCTGGTGGCCTGAGTCTGATCCTCAAAAGTAAAGGAAGCAAGAGAGAGCTAACTTCACACAGCTGTTGTACTTTGACCCATGCATCCTTACACATATCATACACACTCAGTAATAAAAGTAAAATCTTTAAACCAAAATTGTCACCTTTTTAAAAATGGCACCAACTTAACATTATCAGTATATATTATGTATAATGGCTTCACTGTAACATGTTCACACATGTACTAATACATTTCAAGCCTGCCTACCTCACCTTACTCTCTCTTGCCCCCTCCCACTCTGGCTAATTCCCCCCCTCCTTCATATTTTTTTCTTGTAATTCAATGAGTTTCATTAATGAGACTCACATATGCATGATCAAGGTTTACTGGAACATGTGCACTTTGTCAGTGGTATGTCAGTGAGCAGCTATCTCTCCTTCCTCCATCAATCAGCTGTGTAATTCCTCAGGGGAGGTGTGGGGGCCCATGAGCACCTTGCCCTTCCATAGTACTGTCCCAGTCTTGCCAGACCTGGTAACTAACCACAGCTGCTGTGAGGTTAAGAGTCTAAACAATTGTGTCATGCACACCTCTCGCCCTTCCCCTTCCTCCATTCTTCCTCTGTGAGCCCTAGAGCCTCATGTTATGGCTGGACATTCGACAGTTGTCTATTTTCAGAATATTAGCCAGTTCTGAGCCTCTATACTCAGTACTGACACTGCAAGAACAGTTTCTACTCTTGAAGCAGAATCGAGCCACTTTGACTCAATGGGTCAGTCTACAGCACTGACAGATAAAAGTTCAAGCCTCAGCCAGGCGTGGTAGCGCCCGCCTGTAATCCCAGCACTCGGGGAGGCAGAGGCAGGTGAGGCCAGCCTGGTCTACAAAGTGAGTTCAGAACACCCAGAGCCACACAGAAAAACCCTGTCTTGAAAAAAACAAAACAATTCAGGCCATTTTACACACTTTAAATAAAAATAGTCCAGAAGGTGCTGTAAAGGCCCCATGTGGTGGCGCACGCCTTTAATCTCAGCACTTGGGAGACAGAGGCAGGGGATCTCTGTGAGTTTAAAGCCAGTTTGGTCTGCATAAGGAGTTCTAGGACAGCCAGAGCTACATAGTGAAGCCATGTCTCAAAACAAAATGAGGAGTGGGGGAAAGAATAGAAGTTTGAGTCACATCCTTTCAGTAAAGTTGGGTTTGAGTAGAATTAATTGTTTTGTAGTGCTTACTGAGATCAGAACTCCTCAGTGGAGCTAAACATGTAAAGTGTTCCTTCTTGAATTTCCTATCTAACGGTCAGCAGCACAACGGTCCTAGACACTAACAGAATGTACTTGTCCTCGCCCCTAGGCTGACAATCGCAAGAGACATAAGGAAGAGAACAACGATCTCCTCGATGACTTCAAGGCAGCAGAGCACGCCTGGCACAAACACAAGCAGCTCAACGAGTCCATTATTGTTGCACTTTTTCAGGGTCAGTTCAAATCCACAGTGCAGTGCCTCACCTGTCACAAAAAGTCTCGGACATTCGAGGCTTTCATGTATTTGTCTTTGCCACTAGCATCCACAAGTAAATGCACTTTACAGGTAAGTTAAAATGAAGAAAAATGTTATTTGTATGTGCATAGAGGTGTGCCCTATCCTAACAAGAAAATAGCTGAGCTACAGTTCAGCTCTTGTGGGTTTTATTACTGTTTTATGCGTAGAAGTGTTTTGCCAGCATGTGTCTTTGCAGCAAACTGCATGCAGTGTCCACAGAGGCCAAAACGGCATCTGTTATCCTGGAACTAGAGTTGGTAGGTGTGAACTGCCATGAAGGTGCTGGGCATTGAACCAAGGTCCTCAACCAGAGCGAGTGCTCTTAACTGCTGAGTCATCTCTTCAGCCAATAGCCCTTGAGTTTTTGAAATGGGCCTTGGTCAAAATCTCTTGTCCCTGACTCTATGGTGCTGGGAGTGCAGGCATGTGTCACCAGGCGCAGCTAGAACACAGAGCTTTGTGCATGCTGGACAGGTGCATCACCATTCAGTCAGACCCCATCCCTAAAAGCTTGTATTTTTAAGAAGTTTTTAAAGCTAACTTAGGAAGTTGTATGTGGTGTCCACTTGGATCTACCTTTTCTGTATACTTACTTGGGGATCAAATTTGTTGGTTTCCACATAACAGAAGTGTATAGAATAGCTTGTGTTGATACCTTCAGTCCTCACTGCCTTAAGTCCACCATGATCCACCAGACCCAGGACAGAGATCCTTGTGCATGCTGTGCTGACCCTCTGCACATCTTCCCCATTCCTCACCACACCTTGAGGCACACTGGTTGCAGCCCTCCTTATATCAGACATTTACTTCACCTTACTGAGGCACCCTCGGGTCTCAGCATTCTGACTGCAGAGGGCCTCCTGGCACTCCAGTAGAGGGTGCGTCACTGAGTACTTGTGGTCTTTTTTTCTCCCACCAGGACTGCCTTAGATTATTTTCCAAAGAAGAAAAGCTTACAGATAACAACAGGTTTTACTGCAGCCATTGCCGAGCTCGGCGGGATTCTCTGAAGAAGATAGAAATCTGGAAGTTGCCGCCTGTGCTGTTAGTCCACTTGAAACGGTAAGTCTCTCTGCTTGTTCATAGCATTTGATGGAGGAACTGTAATGTCCATATAATGTGCACATATTCTCTCTCTCTCTCTCTCTCTCTCTCTCTCTCTCTCTCTCTCTCTCTCTCTCTCTCTCTC